>CM055820.1:6205887-6370612 GCA_029582265.1 Zoroaster sp. YZ-2022
TCTAAAAAATTCCTGGATCCGCGCCTGATCAACAGGCGCGGATCCAGGGGGGGGGGGGCCGCGGGGGGCCGTGCCCCCCGGGTAAATTGAGTGAAAAAAAAATTACAGGGAAAAAAAAGAAAAGAAAAAAAAGAGGGGGAGGTCAGAGAAAAGGAGGAGTAGCCTAAAAAAAATACCGGCGACAATATTAAACATCTGCTGTGTCTACTTTTGGCATAAAATAAATACTGAAAAATGCAACAAGAAAAAAAGGTTATCAATCATGCCATGGAACTGAAACCCTCTTTTGAGAAAACTGAAGTATTTCCGGAGCTCGAGGATTTCAACTCTCAATCTCAACATCTAATCCTCTTGGGGGAGTTTATTACCGGTTAAATGGCCACAGCCAGCAGAAAACAATTGTGATGCATCTCAACAAAATTATGGTCGTATCATCTCTCCGTTAGTTACTAGTTAGTAAGTTTTGTTTATAGGCATGCTTCAAACGTCGAACTTTTGCCGTATCTAATTCAAATAATGACCCAAAAATTTACATTATTTGAATTAGAACACAACTGAAAGCAAGTTTAAAGCAACTGACTTCTGCCGTAAGTTCGACAGGCAGGTCTTGCCGCTCTGAACGCCAGCTGGCGTCTCTGGACTATTTCAAGCGAAGAGATATTTTTGGTGATATGGGGTTTCAAGCAGTGCTCCCATATCAAAGATGTGGTCTATAACCAGTGTGAAGTATAATTTCTTTTCGATGGACTTTCAGGCCAGTCTCGGTTAGCCCTTAGCGATCTTCTGAGGAACTTATTGATTTATTTTAGTCAACCCATTCTTGAAGACAATTTTCCTCCACGAATTTAGTTAATGGAGATGACTTCATAAAGTTTAACACAGCCTCATTATGGCAATTTATTGATTGCAGTTTCTTTTATATTATAATTGATTTTCCACAGAAGCTTCGGTGATAAATATATCCAAGGATGTGTCTCATAAAAGGTTGATAAAAAAGGATTAAAAATTAAGGGTGCAGAGTAAAAAATAAAGCCACCATCCAAGGTGAACAGCGCCTTCAGTTTGGTGTACTGTCATTATTGAGAAAAGTGGATTTTTTGTATCAATTTCCAATGATGATTATAGTAACTTTTTTCAAATACTTCCCAAAATTAGTTAGTCTACATTTCGTTTGCAATCGGTAGTCTGTGATCGGGTGCAAAGCAAGCTAGTCTGGTTTCTTGACCCAATTCCTCCACGTCTATAAATTGTTCCATTTCATCTGAAGAAGGGTCGGGGTACCGTGTGGAAATTACAATCGCCGATGTCAATTTACTGTCGGATTCTACGCCAGTACGCATAGGCCTGCGAAGTACGATGAGTCTTGCCGCTGATCTGCCGATGGTTTTAACACAGGGCAAGGAACAGTATGAAATCAAGCCCTTTTCTTGAAAATTTCAACTGGACTGAATTAAAACCAAGACAAATTCCGGATAAATTAAAACTGAAGTCAAAAACTGCAAATTAAATGCCAAAAATCGGGGAGGGAGAAACTTATATTGTTGTAGTCATGACATTGCTAAAATAATGATATATATATATATATATATATATATATATATATATATATATATATATATATATATATATATATATATATATATATATATATATATATATATATATATATATATATATATATATATATATATATATTCTCCATATAATCTTGAAAACTTTTGCAAAAAAAGTCAGGTGAAACTGGCCAGGAATCGCCTCAGATTGCACCACAGAGCATCCAGAATCCAAAATTTTCCGGGGCCCTTAAGCGGGCCCCGGACTTCACGCCGTAAGGGCTTCGCGCTTTGCGCTCGCATTTGTCCGTGTTGGGTGTGCCCCCCGTCTAAAAAATTCCTGGATCCGCGCCTGATCAAGGACCACCAAATCGACTGGCAGGCAGCTCAACTAATCACACCTATCGACACATGACACCCCAGACACATCAGAGAGGCCATCGAGATCATTAAACACGACACTGTGCCACAGGACATCGGCTTCTACATCAGCGATATTTGGCGACCACTACTACGGACCGAAGGATCTTCTATATCCAAAGTCCACAACCCACCCCAGACTGAGGGTTCTCCTACATCCTAAGTCAACCACCCTCCCTCCCCCTGTGCTTGTTAACAACTGATTCAGTTCAGTGAGCACATACTCCTCTCCCCCCAGCCCCCAAAATCCCAGTCACAACAGTTCCCGCCTGCACGCTTCAACGCACTAATCCTCTAGGATCCCGCCATCACGTGATCCTTCAGCAGCCTATACTTAAGCAGCAGCATTTCCCAGAGTCCGGCATTCTCCTGAGGACTATCAGAGCATACTGATCGAAACGTCGAGTTGTAACCTCCAGTTCTAATTACTACTCAATAGAGAATTTCACATGGTGTCACCGCAATTAGTCTTATTTGAAGAAAATTATCAAATTTACAAGTAAAAAACAATTGGAAAGAGCCTGTACAATAGCGATAAATATTTAAGCGAGTAACGTAACGTATACATGTGCATAGCCCATGCAGTGCTTGACTACAGGATATTACTCATTCATTCATTTCTTTTTCTCCAGTATTGAAATACTACTATACAAAATACATATACGAGTAACCAAAGCTTGTGAGCTTGTGTCCCCACGCATGTGCTCTGAGCTGGATAAAGTACCAGGCAAGCGAGCTACATCTATGAATAACAATACATGTATTGTAACTTACTGAATACACTAAATACAAACAGACAAAGGACAAACAATATACAACAAATGGATGACCAGTTTAGGAATGCCACCATTGAATTATAGAATTAGTGGCATGTACTTTACATAGATTCACAATAAAGATTTAACAAGAAAGATTTGTAATCCCGTTTAAAAGAGTGAATATTAGGTTCGGTAAATTAATTCCATATCCTGGGTCCTTCATGATGTGGAGCTAGACTCGTAAAGCTTCAGTGAACCATTGCCATTTTAATCACAACAGTTTTGAGATAATAATCCCATACGATGACGGGATGTGCTGAAGCTGTTAATAACTGCAACTTAATAGATACTTTTTTAATATTTGTAAATCAAATAGTTCCCATCTGGTTCCTATTTGCGCCTCTCCATTATTACTCGTGTGTCCCTCCAGTTCCTATATTACAGTCCTTACGTACATCTTCAGACACTGGTGAAGGTCATGAAGACACGAGGATCACAAAATCAGAAACCAAACGCGATATTTAGCAGACTTGAGCAAGGCTGTTTACATATTATAGTGCGCCAGTCTGCTATAGAGTTGTCTTCAAATATAAATGATCGACCCCAAAACAGAAAGTATGCCTATACAAATAATTCCATGAGACATTTTCCGTTTATTTTAATTCCTATAACAATTTAAAGTTCGAAAGCCACGATAGATTGTTGCCTAGAAGAAATAGCAAAACAAATGGGCTATAAACCGTTCCCTATATTTTACCAACCACCCCCAGTTCAACGACGTCACAATAAATCGTCACCACGGTAAGTAGTATGTCAGATGCTGGTTCTAGCGCATCTACTTAAAAAATCATTTTTTCAAAAAATTCATTTTTCAAAAAATCACTTTTCAGTGCGAGCACTTAAAAGTGAGCATGGTTAATAAGATTTGTAGAAAGAGATTAGGACGCCGATGTAGTAATAAAGTAGGTGTGACGTCATTAATTTTTTTTGATGACGTCACGCTAGATTTAGGGGTGGTATATTAAAAAGTAATTTGTTTTTAGTCGTTTTTTTTTAGAGTAAGTTTAAAAAATGAGAAATCGAAACGAGAAAAAAACATTATCAAAAAGTTTAAAAAATGAGAAATCGAAACGAGAAAAAACTAAAAAATATTATCTTGTTTAATAGTAAAGAGAGTATGGAATGAAGAAAAAAATATTTATCGAAATGGGCATTACCAGAATTGAAAATATTTGCGAGAGAACACAGGCTAATTCTTGTACAAAACCAAAATGGTAAAGTAGATAAACGTTCTTATTACAACGCGGTGAAAAAATATATAAAACGACAAAAACCAAAGCCATTGTATAAAACAAGTTTTGCCGAATTGAGAGAGCGTATAGCGTCTGAAAATATTGAGCTACCAGAACGCGGCGCTGGGAAAAGTGGGCGGTTGTTAAAAAAAAACTACATCGCCGCTATTAAAAGGTTTCGCGGCCAAGAAACTGAGTTGAGATTTAAACCTACGATTGACGGCGGAAGATGGTTACGCGAACGAAGAATGGTAGTTCCGCTGAATCATAGCAAAGAAAAATATTTAAACATTTTTTGGGAAGCGGTAAAACCAAAGATAATTGCCAAGTTGACTTTAGACCTGCAAGAATTTAACGCGTACAAGTTTATGATATTTATACGCGTTAAATTTCGTAAAGAAAGACTAGACGGCGCGATCGCCGATGCCGAAGCAAATTTCCATAATAATAGGCAAATTGTTTTATTAAATTTGGATAGTATCGAAAATGTACTCGTTACCGTTTTTTCACAAATTGTTGAGTCTTTAGAAAAATGGACTCAAGAGGGCTCTGGATGGGAGGTAGATCGTATCGTAGATATGAATATTGCTATCGCGAAATATAAACCTTTGAGAGGCGGTTCTTATATCGAGTTACCGGACTATATAAAAAATAAAAAAGCGTGCACCAACGTAAAAAACAACGACGACGATTGTTTCCCAACTTTAAAAGATTCCCAAAGAATGTCTAAATACCCGGCAGAGATGGTTTAAATTTTAACGGTATCGAGGCTCCTGCACCGATTAGTCAAATAAAAAAAGTAGAGAAACAAAATTGTATCGCGATAAACGTTTTTAGTTACGCATCAAAATCGATACCAGTTTACAAACTCAGCGATCAACCCGCGGAACTAGATCGTATTAATTTATTATTAATTCACAAAGAAGAACAAGAAGGAACTAGATCTCACTACGTTTGGATTAAAGATGTGAACAAATTACTTTTTGACCAAACAAACACAATCGTCGTCAACATTTTTGTTTGAGATGTTTACAGGGTTTTTCGACGGAAGCGTATCTCGAAAATCACGTAAAAATGTGTAAGGGAATAAACGACAGACCTGCGATGGTCGTTATGCCGGAAAAGGGTAAAAACGATACGGTAAAATTTATAAATTTTCATAAAAAGATGAAAGTTCCATTCGTTATATACGCCGATTTTGAAAGTATTATTAAAAAGATTGACGATGCGAACGCGACTAATACTAAAAAACTACAAGAACACGTCGTTTGCGGTTATTCGTACGTCGTCGTTCGTTGCGACGGTGAAACTAGTTCTCCCGTTACATATAGGGGAGAAGATGCCGCTAAACATTTTTTAAATGAATTAGAAAAAGAAGAAGAAAACATTAACGAGATGTTTAAAAACTCTCAAAAAATAATAATGACTAAAGAAGATGTGGAAGATTTAAAAAATGCTAGCAAGTGTTGGATATGTGAAAGGGAATTTTTTGAAAACGACGACAACAAGTTTAGCCAAGTACGCGATCATTGTCACATTACCGGTAAATATCGAGGCGCGGCGCACAATTGTTGTAATTTAAAACTAAGTTTAAAACCTAATAAAACTTTTATTCCGGTCGTCTTTCATAATTTGCGAGGCTACGACTCGCATCTCATTTTTACTAGCGTCGTTGGATAAACTCGTAAAATCAAACAATTCTTTCCCAATTACTAAATTGTGACCCGCTCCGTCGAAATGAGACCTTTCCCCCAGATCTGACATTCATAGATATGTATACTAGGTTAACAAGTACCTCACGGGCTTTCCAATGATACAAATGTTATTTCCGTAGCTTATTCCATTCCGGAATTATCGAGCGATGAAGACAACCGTCACTTTGCGGCCCGTTTCGTTTTTGAATTTCGCGCTTCGGAGAAAATCAACATTAAACTTGGTCCACACACAGAGCAAGCGCGCGAGCTATCGTTCGATGTACAACTCATGAATAATTAATCAGCCCTTGTACCAAACACCGGCTGTCCACACCGGCCCGCGTCTTCATTCCGCCTGCTGTGTGTGGAGTCGCGGCGTAAGATGTCTGTGTTGCGGGACGATTTTACTGTACATACATTGTGCACTCTCAAACTCGACCGTCCGTCCGTGTATTGTACCATGGAGAAATGAAAACAGATTTTTCTCTGTGATTGGACTGTTTTTTCGGAAGGCTTCCGTCGTAAATATTTCACAAGTTGGTAACTTTTAAAAACATGATTTACCTTTAAATTGTATTGTTCAACAAAATCATGATTTCAAGTCAACAGATATTCAGACTTTATGACAATAAGGCCAATTATTACGACTTTGAAACACTACACTACGGTGATTCGAATGCATTAATATTGTAACCAACTCGACCCCACTGACGTGTGCATGTTTCGCATGGTGTATGGCTCGATTGGTACGTAGGCCTAGACTCGTGTCTGTATAACCGGCTAAGCTGGGCCTGGAGTTGGCCGAAAGATCGTACGCCATTAAGGGTGACGTCATTCATTTTCTGGTAAACTGCGCATGCTCAGACAACTGGTTGCTTACTGTTGTCCAATCAAAGAGCTGTATTTCTTCTACCTTGCCGATGATTCGGCTCGTTGGCTAACAATTTATTTTGCGGCTTAAAACTACTATTAGAGCTCCATACTGCTTAGTCATTGCCACAAAAGTGCGCAGTTGAGGTCATGACCTTTCTTTTGATACCAAACACGTACGTTTAACGTTAACGGAACTACTCGTGTTGCTGTCTCGAAAACAAGGATATTTTTACCTGTTTGGATTTAACGGAGGTCACATGAAAGACAAACATGATACAGACATTGTCCAGAAATCGTCCTTTTTTATGGATTTATTAATATTTTTATGAAAAGGTAAGACCACCATAAGATTGTTCGAGATTTTATCAAACTAAAAATATAAAAACCTAGAAATCGATATGCAATGTTTTTCCATTTTTTTTTTTGGCGAGCACAAGTTCAGAGTCGAATTACACGGAAACCTCCGTCCGGGGACAAGTCTCATTTTGACGGAGCGGGTCACAATTACACGAACCCGATTTAGAAAAATTTAATCTTGCTAAAAGCAAGGGTATTTATCCTTACGAATACATGGATAGTTTTAAAAGATTTGAAGAAACGTGTCTTCCCTCGATGGAATCTTTTTATAGTAGTTTAAACAACCAACGCATTACTAAAGAACAATACGAGCACGCAAAGACGGTTTGGGATAAGTTTGATTGTAAAAATTTAGGAGATTATCACGATTTGTACGTGCGTACGGATACTTGCTTATTAGCGGACGTATTTGAAAATTTCCGTAATACTTGCATGAAACAATACGATTTAGATCCGGCTAATTATTTCATTTCATTTCATTTATTATTTCTCAGGGCAAACAAGAAAAGTTACAGTACAAGCAGATGAAAATAAACGTAAAACAGAACATAAAATGGTAACAACCCTGAAGGATTGCCAAATGTGAACTAAATCACAATCAAGTGGCTCTCCAAATGCCGCCATGCAACACATAAATACAATATTATACGAGTCCGGGATTAAGTTGGGACGCGTTGTTAAAACATTCGAAAGTTGTTTTAGATTTGTTTACGGACGTTGACATGCATTTGTTTATAGAAAAAGGTACTAGAGGAGGAACGTGTATGGCAAGTAAACGATACGCGAAAGCAAACAATAAATACTTATTCGATTACGATAAAACGATTCCGTCGAGTTACATTATGTATTTAGACGCGAATAATTTATACGGGTACGCGATGAGTCAACCTTTACCAACGGGTAATTTTAAATGGATGACTAGTAAACAAATTGACAAACTCGAGAGCGAGGGATTAACACGTAAGAAAGGATGTATTTTAGAAGTTGATTTAGAATACCCTAAAGAATTACACGATTCTCATAACGCGTATCCACTCGCGCCAGAGTCGTTGACGGTGCTGAAAGAATGGATGTCACCGTATCAGCTCGAGTTATTAAACAACAAACCCGCCCCAAACGTTGCAAAATTATTTTTAAATTTATACGATAAACGCAACTACGTGCTTCATTATCGTAATTTACAATTATATTTACAACTCGGTATGAAACTGACTAAAATTCATCGCGTTTTAGAATTTGATGAATCGTGTTGGATGAAATCATACATCGATTTAAACACCCAACTCAGAAAAGACGCAACGAGTGATTTTGAAAAAGATTTATACAAACTGATGAACAATTCAGTTTTTGGAAAAACGATGGAAAATGTACGAAAACGCGTTAACGTGAATTTAAAACGGGTAAACGATGAAAAAGCGGAAAATCAAATTCGTTCACTTATCGCGAAACCAAATTTTGCCGAGGCTAGGATTTTTGATAACGATTTAGTGGCGATTCACATGCACAAAATAAAACTCGTTCTCAACCGCCCAGTTTACGTAGGAATGAGCATACTGGATTTATCTAAACATTTAATGTACGATTTTTATTACAATCATTTAAAAACAAAGTACGCTGACGAGTGCGAGTTACTTTACACGGATACGGATAGCTTATTACTCGAGATTCGAACGCAAGATGTGTATAAAGATTTACATAAAAACAAATCTTTATACGATTTTAGTAATTATAAACAAGATAATTTTTTACATTCTGAAGTTAATAAAAAAGTAATAGGTAAAATGAAAGACGAGACTGCTGGAACTCTTATCCACGAAATTGTATGTTTAAGACCAAAAATGTATTCTATACTTTTATCGGATGAAAAAGATATAAGAAAAGCTAAAGGCGTTAAAAAACAAGTTTTAGAACAGGATATTAAACACGAGCGATATAAACAAGTTTTATCTCGAAATAATACGCTACATCACTCTATGAATTTTATTAGGCACGAAAAACATAGATTACATACAACTCGAGTAAATAAAATATCGCTATTTCCTTTAGACACAAAGAAATATATTTTAGAAAACGGAATACATACTCGCGCTTACGGTCACTACAGCCTTGCTCAGCGTAGCTAGTCTTACGTCTGATGTTAGCGTTTAATCGGTGGATTTTCCGTATCTCGCGGTACAATTTGTAATTCTACTCTTACAAAACTACGAGCGGGACCCGCGTTTACACCCAGCGCAGACGCTAAATAATACAAGATGGGTTGATTCGCGGCTTTCATCGTTTTAGCTAATCTATAAATTTTTATACTCCATATAGGATCGGTCGTGCGACGTCTCGTATCTTTTTCAGCTTCACCGGGTGCGTATAAATACCGAACTAAACTGTTTGTTGGAATTCTTTTTTCATTCTTTTTACCGCTTACAACTGGTGAGGCTGGATTTTGTTCGACAACGGGTAATTTAATCGCGTCTTTAGGTTTTAAATTTATAAGTCGCGTCGTTTCATTATTTAATGCTTTTACAACCAACGGTAATCTTTTAACCCATTCTCTATTTCTCTCTCCCAACGCTATTTCTTTAGCGTATTGATGAGAAAATAATCTTTCGCTTAAAGTCCTATTAAATCGCTCTACTATTCCTTGAGCTCTATGATTACCGGCTTCGCTTCTTTGTATTTTTACAACATGTTTGCTCATTAATACGTTTACGCTAGACATAAATTCTTTTCCAGGATCGACTTTTATAATTTTAGGCCAAGTGAGCCGCGAACGTTTATAAATTTTTTCAAACGCGTTACCGACTTGAACGGCGGTTTTATCGGTTAATGGTTCAGCTTCTTTATATCTACTAGCTTCATCCACGACGGTTAACGCGTACTTGTATGTCTTTTTAGTCGCTCCCCTACCAACCGTATCGTGCGGAAGAAACAATAAATCCGCTTGATGAACCTCATTTGGTTTTTCTAACGTACTATTTGAACTGGTTGGTCTTGGAATATATTTAGGATAGGGTAAATAAATTTGCCACAGCGCTTGCTTTTTTATCCAGCGCGAAACTAATTTTTTTATTTACCTTTGTTTCTTGAGCTAATTTATTAATCGCGTCGAGACCTTTGTAATATCCTTTAGGACTATAATAGACGTCTCGTAGCGCTTGCGCGGCGGAGCTCTTTTGTTTCGTTCGCTCATCCATTTTTAATATTTATAAATATATTTTATTCCGTAGGATTTTTAGGCATGATAGAGGATGGTAAAATTCCTTGTTGAACTAACCACATTTGCGTCTTCGAAGATAATCCAAGCGTCGCAGTTAGTTTTAGCGAGTCTTTTATATCCAATTTATTTAAATTGGCTGGTTCTATGCTTAATACTTTTTTACCGAGCATGCTGTATAAAACAACAAGAAGTGTTAAAACGGCGCTGTGATAGGCTGAATCGGCGATTGTTTTCGTATTCATTGTATTTTATACTCGTCAATATAAAATAAAAAAAATAAAAAAACTTATTCCATTTCAAAAACAGCGAGTTCTTTCGTCGGTGCGGGTTTGGGGGTGGGTGGAGACAGCTTTGCTGAGGCTGGTTTTGACGGTTCATTTAACAGCGCTGGCTCGTTTTCACTAAAAAAGAACCAAGTGAGCCCTCCAACGGCTAAATCAATAGCGATATAGTAATAGTAGCTCGTTTCTTTTTGAATAGCCGGTGCTTGCGGCGTTGCGTAACGAGTTTTAGCCGAACCTTTAGTAAGTTTTTTTTCTTTATTAAGTTTGGCGAGCCTTTTTCCAGCCGCGACTCTGTTTGGATTTTTTTCTATTTTAGTCGGTGTTTTCGTTACAGTCGACGGTGTTTTTACAGCTTGCGGTTGCTCCGGTTGCGCATTCTCTAACTCGTTCGTTTCCATCGCTTTTATTATCTATACAAGATTCTTCTTTTCTTTTTAAATGTTTTGCAGTAATTAGCGTCGCGGAGAGCGGTGCAATCAACATGCCGTACTTGTAGTATATTTCACACGCTACGGTAGAAAGCATGCTAGAAATAAATGGATCTTTTTCTAAATCTGAAATTAATTTACCTTCATCGTCAATTTGAAATTGATGACCGTATAAATCAATACGATTTAAACTAAATCCTAATAGTTTAGCGTATAGCGTTAGAATGGCGCTACCTAAAGACTGCGTTATATCACGACCTAATTTAGTTTCGTATTGCGTGTGTAATACATCTCGCTCTTCCGTAGATAAAGCTTAAATGTCGTTGATGGAATACTCTTTACCAAAACATCTTTTTGAATCCCGATACAACAGCCAAGAGCCGTTTATCTCGTAGTTTTTGCTTCAACAATATATCGTTAATTATATCAATATTCGTGGACGCTGACAGCGTAGGTGGTGGGCTTAACACGGATGAATTTTCGATTAAAATATTTTCAATTTCTTTCATTTCTTCCATTTATTATAAATATAGAAGCCAATAATTAATTTTAGATAACCCATCAGTATTTAAAAGTTGGTTAAGATTATATATTAAATCTTTTACTCGTTCATTATCTATACTCGTAAATAAATCTTTTACTTGTTCATAGTTTGTATTTAAAACTAGTACTAGTTCATTTCTTTCTTCTTCAGTATTAGTAAGTTGTACAAGAATATATATAAAATTGTTTACTTTTTCAGTATCTATATAAGTTTTGAGGCTTTGCATGGTGGAATATCGATATCGTTTCGGTTTGCGGTAACACCATGTGTTTATCTCAACTAACGTGAAGCTGAGGTACAGGTTCTGAAAAGAACCGTATCGTACAACTCGTATCTCAACCTTCGTTAAGTGAGAAAGGTTCAAGGGAGAACCAATTTCGGGCAACTCGTTTTTCTCTACTGTCGCCAAGTGAGAAATATGGTTCAGGGAAAACCATGGGCACTTCACGGGTTAATATGGTTCAGGGAGAACCATGGGGACTTCACGGGTTATTCTCAACGTTTCGATTAGCCTGCTCTAATCTTCTTCAGGAGAATGAAGAGGTTTGCCGATGCAACTCCTTAAGTAGTATTTGCTGGGATTATGTGTAGAATGGGAAGTGTTCCGATTGGTGCTACTGTTGTGTGATGTGTTGTGATTGGTTGCCACCGTGGCATTGTTCTTGTTGTGTGTGTTTCCTGCTGTGTGTGAGTTGCCTGCTCGCTGAGGCGTATCAGTTGACAGTGGGGTGTGGGTGTTGGTGGATGGTAGGATTGAATGCCAAATGTTGCTGATGAAATAGCCGATGTCCTGGGGTTGAGATACGAGTTGTACGATACGGTTCTTTTCAGAACCTGTACCTCAGCTTCACGTTAGTTGAGATAAACACATGGTGTTACCGCAAACCGAAACGATATCGATATTCCACCATGCAAAGCCTCAAAACTTATATCAGAACGCTCTACGGTGAGCGCACTAACAGACTTGTCAAGTTATATCAACGCTCTTGTACCAGACGTTGTAAGCTCGTCAATGACCTGACATTTCTGAAGAGATGCCGAGATGCAAACGTAGTCCCGAAGGGCCTCCGCCTACGAGACCCTATCCGAAATAACAATTCTGCTCGAATCATACATACAGCTGGTAAAGCTCTCCTCCGAAAACAGATTGCCTCCACCCGTTGTTGCCTATCCCGTACCGAAGATGAAATCGAGAGAAGCAGAGCTAGTCTCCGTAAGACTATGCTCACAACCGATTACGACAAGATATCCGCCCTCACGGATAAGTCTTTATCGTTTACCTTCGAATCCACTAGAAAGAAGCAAATCCGTAAATTTGAACGCCTTACATCCACGCACAATGGCAGGACGAAAAGCACCCCGTTACCACAAACGTCCAACAAAGGGAACATGAAAAGAAGGGAAAAGGTTAACCCCGTCGTTAACCTCGGCCGAGGCCACACATCTCCAAATAATAGCAGGACAAAAAGCAAACCGTTGCCACGGACGTCCAACAAAGGGAACATAAAAAGAAGGGAAAAGTTTAACCCCGTCGTTAACTTCAGCCAACGCCAACTATCTCACACGGAAACCAGTGTCTTAGCCTTGGGAATGAATTTTGCCACCGCCCCAAAAAAGATTCCCGTGGAAGAATTCATACAGTCTATTGAACCTTCCATCCGAAAGCTCGAAAAACAAAAGGCAGACGATATCCGTATTCAGATACACCGTACCAGATCTTAAAAAACGTGAAGCCCCCGAAATCCAATATCACAAGACTGGAATATCAGGCTGTCAATAACCTCCGTAATGACTCTTCGATACACATTCTAAAGGCAGACAAGGGTAATGCCACAGTAGTGATGGACCGCTCAGAATACGATCAGAAGGTTCAGGATATCCTCGACACGGATACCTACACCCGCCTCAAAAAGAACCCGATTCCGTTAGCAGAAAGGAAAGTCGCCGCAAAACTTCTTTCCTTAAACCGGAGCACAGCCTTACCCAAAGCACTATACAGGCACCTCCGTCCGTCCAGCTCGAAATGCCCAAGATTCTTTGGCCTACCAAAGATTCATAAACCAGACAGACCGCTCCGACCGATTGTCTCATCCCGAGGTTCCCCCACGTATAACCTCGCCCAACACTTGACAAGGCTCTTACACCCACTCGTGGGTAAGACGCCCCACCATGTACCCAATTCAGCAGGGTTTATCAACATCATATTGCAGCCTTCCGACACGCTAGTGAGTTTTGACGTCAAGTCATTATTCACCAATGTACCGACAGACGAGGCTATCCTCGTAACCAAGTCGATACTCGAACATGATAGCACGCTCCCGGAACGAACCAGCCTAACGCCAGATCAAATCGTAGATCTACTTTCATTATGTGTGAAATCCACATACTTCCAATGGAGAGACTTACTATCAACAGTCTTTGGGCACTCCAATGGGATCCCCGATATCCCCGGTCCTAGCAAATATCTTCATGGAAGATTTCGAACAGAAAGCCCTCGAGACGGCACGATACAAACCCAAACTATGGCTTCGATACGTAGATGATACTTTCATCATTTGGCAGCACGGTTCCGACAAACTGAGTGACTTCCTCGGTCACCTCAACCAGCAACATCCGAGCATTCAATTCACCATGGAAACTGAGACATCCGACTCGTTGCCTTTCCTTGATGTACTCATTTCCAAACGGGTTGATGGCTCACTTGGGCATTCGGTTTACAGAAACCCACACACACAGACCGCTACCTAAATGCCCGGTCGTTCCACCCACCATCCGTGAAATCCTCCGTGAATCGCACCCTACTTCGAAGGGCACACACTATCAGTGATAAAGAGCACTTGCCATCCGAGTTGAAACATCTTAACGCCGTGTTAAGAGACAATGGGTACAGACCTGATAAGCTTAAGTTCCTCCCGAATAGGAACGCTCCACGATCCTCTGACGCAACCGAAAAACCCATTGGCGTGCTACCGTACATCGGCCACACTTCACACAAGATTCAGCGTATCCTGAGGGAAGCTGACATTAAGGTCTACTACCGGACTCGAAACAAGTTGGAAACGAAGTTACACACCCACAAGGACAGACATGATCCCAGCCGTCAAGCTGGGGTTTACCGAATTCCTTGCACTTGTGGGAAAGTGTACATTGGCGAGACCGGCAGAGACCTTACGACCAGGCTCAAGGAACATAAGGCCCACGGCCGCAGAGGGGAATGTGACAAATCTGCGATCATCAAACACTCAGAAAAGCACTGGTACACCCGTCGTATCAGAGAGGCTATTGAGATTCATAAACATGACACTGTCCCCCAGGACATCGGCTATTTCATCAGCAACATTTGGCATTCAATCCTACCATCCACCAACACCCACACCCCACTGTCAACTGATACACCTCAGCGAGCAGGCACCTCACACACAGCAGGAAACACACACAACAAGAACAATGCCACGGTGGCAACCAATCACAACACATCACACAACAGTAGCACCAATCGGAACACTTCCCATTCTACACATAATCCCAGCAAATACTACTTAAGGAGTTGCATCGGCAAACCTCTTCATTCTCCTGAAGAAGATTAGAGCAGGCTAATCGAAACGTTGAGAATAACCCGTGAAGTCCCCATGGTTCTCCCTGAACCATATGAACCCGTGAAGTGCCCATGGTTTTCCCTGAACCATATTTCTCACTTAGCGACAGTAGAGAAAAACGAGTTGCCCGAAATTGGTTCTCCCTTGAACCTTTCTCACTTAACGAAGGCTGAGATACGAGTTGTACGATACGGTTCTTTTCAGAACCTGTACCTCAGCTTCACGTTAGTTGAGATAAACACATGGTTTTTCAGTATCTATACTCGTAAATAAATCTTTTACTTGTTCAGTATTCATATTTATAAAATAGATCTTATAATATTTTATTAAAAAACAGTTACCTACTAACGACCTACAAGTAACCTACAGGTAACCTACAAGTAACCTATAGGTAATCTACAAGTAACCTATAGGTAACCTATGAGTAATTACTAACGACCTACAAGTAACCTACAGGTAACCTATAGGTAATTACTAACGACCTACAAGTAACCTATGAGTAATTACTACTAACCTATAGGTAACCTATGGGTAATTACTACTAACCTATAGGTAACCTATGGGTAATTACTACTAACCTATAGGTAACCTATGGGTAATTACTACTAACCTATAGGTAACCTATGGGTAATTACTACTAACCTATAGGTAACCTATGGGTAATTACTACTAACCTATAGGTAACCTATGGGTAATTACTACTAACCTATAGGTAACCTACAAGTAACCTATAGGTAACCTATAGGTAATTACTAACGACCTACAAGTAACCTACAGGTAACCTATAGGTAACCTACTAACAACCTATAGGTAACCTACAGGTAACCTATAGGTAACCTACTAACAACCTATAGCTAACCTACGAGTAACCTATAGGTAACCTACTAACAACCTACAAGTAACCTATAAGTAACCTAGTCATTCTCCTGAGGACGATCAGAGCATACTGATCGAAACGTCGAGTTGTACCCCAGTTCTTTTCAGAACTAATTACTACTCAATTGAGATTCCACATGGTGTCACCGCAATTAGTCTTACTTATCATCCTCACCATGCAAAACTACAAGTTTTACCTAACCTAGTCACGTATTTCATAACTGGTAGGTTGATCCGTTTTTAAAATCAATTTGTGATGTTTAACTCGTTTTAATTTCTCGCACACTTGGTCTCGTAAATCGGTAGTTGGTATAACATCGTTTTCTCGAAGACAATTCTCGAACGAGTCTCTATCTTTACAATAAAATAAACACACCCATTTGAGTTGCTCTCTAAAATCTTTTAATACGCTATTATATTTTTGTGAAACAACCCAACAACTGTGTTTGATGTGTCGACCGCTAAAAGCTAATCGTATTAACTCGTTTTGCGGTTCTTTTGAATAATTTTTATATCGCAATTCTTTATTTGCGCTACAATCATCGATGATAAACAATGTTTCGTCTCCTTTAAATACCTCGCTATAAATTTTTATCGCTTTGTTTAACGAAATGTATTTTAAATCGTTAAAGTGCACTCGCTCGTCGTTATAAAACCATTTTCTATTTTTATAAGTATCGTTGACACCGATAGTGGGGCATAATATAACGATATTTTCGAAATGTTGAAAATATTCTTTTTCCAATAAATTTAAAATAAATTCAGTTTTACCGCATCCGGTTTGATCGCAAATTAATGCAACGTGTGGATATTTAGGCAACATTTTCTTTTTAATATTAGTCAAGATGTTTAATAATCGACGGATTCAAAACGACCGTTTCTTATAACGAGTTGCGCGTCCATAATAATAAAAGTGTACATTTTTAGTTCACCCGCGGGTTCAGCTTCTTTATCAATTTGAATAGTAATTCCTTCGGATAAGTTTTGTACTCGTCTTCCGCTTCCGTGTATTTTATTGTCGGTGCTTGTTCTCATATCTAAAAATAAACCGTATCGGTCGAGTAAATAATCGGCTTGTTTGACGTTGGCCAAGTATAGAGCTTTAACGACTCGTATAGCGTGTTGCTTGCTAGAATCGCCGAAATATTTTGAAATTTCTTCCCAATGTTGATACATTTTCATTCCGTGCGCGTAGAGTTGATTGGGAACGCCTTCGATCGTAATTGAAACTTTATCTATTTTTGGATTGTAAAACTTGTTGCTTTCTTTTTCGCCGGGTTCTTTGAATAAAAACAATATTCCTTTCATACTTTTTGCGGGGGTATTTAAATTTATATTCCACGTCGTATCGCGTTTGTTTAACGGGGTCACGCTCTGTCTTAGTACGCGATCAAACAATATCGACAACCGGTTACTATATTGATTTTTAATCGTTCGAGCGAGTTCCAGCATATGAACGACTTGAAATTCTAAAGAAATTCCGCTTATGATATATTTCGCGTTATCGTCGGTGCTTTTAATCACGTTCGAAAATTTATTAAACACGAGTTCGTTAGTCAATCGATCTCCGATTCCCGATTGGTAGTAGGGTTGATGATCGGTCAACAATTCAAAATCCAGCGGAATGTAATATCTATTTTTATACGTATCCGCGATAGCTTTATCTTTTCCTCCGTTACCCGCGGGAACCTTATCGCTAGCGTCTATTCGCAATTTAGTTACGTTTGCACTTTGGATTGCTTGATACGCTAGATTTTCGCGTTGATCTTTCGTTAACCATTCGTCTTTATAGCAATTGAATACATCCGCATCGTCTAATGAAAATATTTCATTTCCTTCCATTTTAATAATGATATGTTTTACGATAGCTCTACCAATGTTTTGTACCAACGTTCTCTCATCATCATCGTCAGAATGAAGAGCAATGTTGAAAGCTAATTTAACCGTATTCGGAACGATGACGTCGTTTATTCCTAAATTTGGAAAACGAACCGTCAACAATTGATTTTCGGTAATGGTACTCGGATTGTTTGTAATGACGACTTTTTGACGTAATCCTTTTATACCTCGAGGTTCTCTCGTTCTTCTGTATGGATCTAGCACATCTCCGTACGTATTATTAGCCATATTTTATAGTTAACAACTATAAAATATTTTTATCTTTAAAACAAATAAATGGTGTCTATAGCGATGATGATTGGAGGCGCGGTAGTCAACGCGTTGGCATTTACCGGATCAAATTTTTTATTTTCTGGAGGTGGTCGTCAAGAACAAAAAAGACACGATTTAGCGATAGAACGACTTTCAAAAGCCAGAGACGAATTTAGTAAAAACCGTTTAAAATATCTAGATTATTTAAACGAAAAAATACAAAAAGAATCGAGCGCCGTAAGAACGTTTAATAGCATCAACGAAGCGATGAATGAATATTCGCGAGTTACGGGCGAACGAATAAATTTACCTCTTGATTTATACGACGAGCCGCGACTTGAAGATTTTTACGTTCCTAGTGAAGATCAAAAAACGCGGGAAATTTTATTTATCGTACTAGGGATGAGCGCCGTAGGCTACGCGAGTTATAAATTGTATTAAAAAAAAGATAAAAAGTAATTGTAAAATGGCGGAAGGAGGAAAGTATGAACTTATGGAGGCAGACCCAGCGTATAATCAACCCAAAGAGGAAGAAGATGATGATGAATTTACGGATGATGACATAATCGATGATAACTTGGGTGATCAACCAACAGAACAATTAACAAATATTGATGATAAAGATTACCAAAAGTATAACCTTGACGATATTGATAAAAGTATAGAAACGTTAAATAGAGAAAGATCAGAAAGTGTAAAAAGGATATATGAAGAAATATCAAAAAGAAACGAGCAAGTTGCTAAACCTTCTTATATTCCACCACCTTTATCTTTAGTAGAAAAAGCACTTAGAGTAACAGTTGATGATTTTTATACAAGTATAGGTCATAAACCCGATACAATAAACTATACTGATTTTGTAGAGAAATTAGATTAAAAAAATAGAAGTATACTCTATTTTTAAAAAGGTGATAAAGAAATACGTTTAACTAATCTAGGAAAAGGAAAAGAGGGTACCTTTTTAAAGGTAGGCAGTATAAGCGGTTTAACTCTAAACGATTTATTTCCATTTAGTGAAAAAGAAGTAGCTTTAATAAAGGTTGTAAAAGCATCGGAAAAACCGGTAGTTGAACCGGGCACTCAAACAAGTAGTGGTAGAAGGTTACCATCTATACCGATGCAGCGCGTAGAAAAATCAGCACAAGTGGCAGAAGCTATCGAAATGGCGGTAATGACTCTCGAGAGAGAGCAAGAAACTCAAACGGAATTAAACATTCCATGGCGAGAAGTAGAAGCACTCAATGTCATCATGACTGAAAATCGGGGTGAACAATTAAATCTTTTAACTAAATTAAAAGTAGTTAATCAAAAAATCAATAATATTCAAGAATTAATTTCTGACGCTAAAGAAAGAGGTATCTATGTTGATGAATTTTATAAAGATCGAGACTTACGAAAACTAAAAGGTGAAAAAGAAGTTTTGGTAAAACAAATTGATGCGCAAGATTACGTTCTTCGTAGTCAAATCAATAGGATTAAAGAAACGTTTCAAAAAATGTTAGAAAGAGATGTCAAGTTGGGAGATAAAATTAAAACTTTATTTAGAGAACAAGGTGTAACGATCGTTAGTATATTAACGGCTGTTAGTATGACTATCGCTTTTATTGTCGAATCGATCGTTGGTACTGTAAATTCAGTTTTACCCAAACCTATACCACCTACACCCAAACCTATACCACCAAAACCCGCACCGCCTACACCTATACCAGCTACACCCACGCCAGAACCGAGCGGAGGTGTAAAAGAGTGGATACAAAAAACATTAGTATATTAGTATATTAGCTAAACTAGGAGCGAAAGCTTTAGCCGCTTTACCGGCTATTATAGGATCGATAGTAAATTGGTTATTTAAAACAGCTTCTGGTATCGTCGCATGGACGGCGAAACATTTGTGGTTAGCTTTAACGGGGGTTGGAGTACTAGTTTTAACATATATGCAGAAAACGTTAAAATAACAATTCATAAATCATAATACCAAGCCCGGTTAAAACGGCAAAACCAATTATTAAAGAATTGTTTTCTTCTTCGTTACTAGCATCCGATTCTTCTAAAGAGCGCTTGCGCGGCGTAGCGTCTTGGGTTAGCGCGCTTACGCGTAGCGCAGCAAGACTCGATGATAGATCATTAGATTCTTTCACGGCTTCGCTAGTGCTCTCCTCAACAGAGTCAGCGTGCTTGGCGGTTAACGACGACGTTGATTGCACGCTGTCGCGAAGCAAAGGTAAAATAGAAGGAGGAACGGGTTCTGAATTTGTATCTACATTTGAACCTAATGTGGAGTGTCGTGGCAGAGCGGTCTAGCGCACCGAACTCAAGTTCTGGTGTTGCCAGCAGCAGGGTGTGGGTTCGAGCCCCGGTCGTGACACTTGTGTCCTTGAGCAAGATACTTAACCATAATTGCTTCGTCCTTCGGATGGGACGTAAAGCCGTAGGTCCCGTGTGTTGTATAATGCACGTAAAGTGGATTGTCGTGCGGTCTAGCGCAGTGAACTCAAGTTCTGGTGTTGCCAGCAGCAGAGTGTGGGTTCGAGCCCCGGCCGTGACACCTGTGTCCTTGAGCAAGACACTTAACCATAATTGCTTCTCTCCACCCAGGGGTTAAATGGGTACCTGTGAAGGCAGAGATGGTTTGCTCTATATGCGCTAGAAATGGCAGCAATTGAGCTGTATACTCCCCAGGGAGCTGAGATGGTTTCAGGAATGATTTATGAGCCTTATGAGCCTTATGAGCAGGGATAATAATATAATGCGCCTTGAGCGCCACTTAGTTGGTGGATACGTGCGCTATATAAATCTATACATTATTATTATTATTATTATTATTAAAGATAAATCACTCGTCGCGATTAATATATTATTGTTGTATCTCGCGTACGTGCCTATTCGTAAATTCATATCGCTCGGCATCATGTATAAATTTTCTCCGAGACAAAAGTTTAATTGAGAACGAGCATTTTGTAAAACATCTTGATATCGTTGAATAGAAGATGTTAAATCGACCGGAGAATCAATCTCGGCATTTACTATATTTATAAATTCACGCCGCGCGTCTAAACCAGCGCCGGACGCGAAAAATCCACTTTTAACTCGCGCTTGAGCTCCCAATAACGCGTAAACATAAGTTCTTATAGAGTCGTTTATGCGTTGCGTGCCGACATCCGTAAAACCTTGTGCTAACCCCAAAGACAATATAAATTTAGTCCACGCCGTTTCAACGCGTTTAGATTGAGAAATGTATTCAACAACGTACGAACCCCCAATATCATTAACGCTATTTACTTTATCGAGATTGTCATTTTCTTTATCAAAATCCATCTTCTTCTCGTTTCGATGACGTAAATTTTAATTGTCATAGTTTTTCCCTGGCACTGGAATGTAGCCGTAAATATTTCGATAATAAGCCGTTCCTAATCCGTTTGAATTTAAATCTACTCGTTGTTTCCAATTATCCGATATCGCGAGATCCAATCCAATCCAATCTGCATTTGTAAAGCGCCATCAATCTAGTTGCCTATTCCGAGGCGCTAAACCAGAAACACTTTCACGATATCGCGAGATGAAATTCATTACATAGTCTATTGTACGCGCTTACGTCTATATTGTTGGCAAACGCGTCAAAAAAAATTTAAAAAGATGTAGGGCAACTCATTTCTTTGAGCATTCGTGTAATTTGATAATGTACGTGAAATCTAAAAAAAAATACGAATCATCGAGTTTGAATGATTTAAATGTTGATAACCCACGCCACATCTCGTTGTAGCGCAATACGTTGTAAAATTTATTTGATTTTGAATTTTTTTTAGCGGGTTAGAATGCCAATCATTTACAACGTCGTTGCTAACGACGTGAGGCAACGTATATTTTTGAAATACGTTAACGAATGTTACGCTAAATGACTCTGTTTCGTTAACGTAAATTTTTAGACTAGCGTTAAAATTCAGAGGTGCGTTAAAATTTCCAGATTGCTTGTATGGAAATGTAAAATTACTCTTGAACGCTAATGGAAACGTCATTTTATTATATTATAATTATAAATTTTTAATAATAAAATGTATCATACCGTTGAAATTGAAATTGAAAAAAATGGCGGAGAGGTTTTATTAAACGACGTCATCGATAATCGTGATGGTAATCTAGCGATTATATTACATAGCGTAAACATTTGGGTAGGATATTACAACGTGCGTAAAAAAGAAAGAATAATTCATCGTACGACGGGTGAGCCGGATGTCGTAAAGTTTGTCGAAGCGGGTCTTTACAACATTAACGAAATTATCGATATTATAGTAAAAGACGCGCCTTGGATCACGTTTACCATCGATAAAACAACGGGTGTCTTTTTGCTAAATTTGACTCTAGCAAACAAATCCGTCAAATTTACATCCGGGTTAGCTAATTTACTCGGGTTTCATAACGAATTTCTAACCGTAGGAGAATATAGTAAAAGAATCGATGTACAACTTTTTAAAATTTTATACATTCATTGCGATAAAATTTCTACGACCGATAATTATTACAACGGTAAACCTTGTACCATTTTAAACGCTTTTCCCTTGCAAGGTAAATCGTTCGGAGAGAGCATGTGGATGGAATATAAAAATCCATTATTAAAAAAATTAAAAGTCGGTACTTTTAACGCGTTGAGTTTTCAAATTAAAGATTCAAAAGGTAGAGATATACATAATCACGGTTTCCCCGTTATTTTAAATCTAGAAATTATATAAATATGGCGAGTATTTACGGTCCTAGTCGTGCGAGCGGCGTTGTTACGTCTACCGACTCTGCTAGAGACGGTGAAATTATACGAGCATCGCCTAGCGAAATTTACGAACATCATGGATATCTCAACAGAGATGAAATTTTACTAACGATACCTCTAGTCGAAAAATACAACGTTATACTCGGATGGCACGCTGCGTTTAAACTACCCTTTTTCATGTTTAACGTCGCGCCAACGTACTGCTCTATTTTTGTACAATTTATAAAAACCAATAGTTTTACTACGCATTCATCGACGCGTGATTATGCAGCCAACGTTTATTATATTCCTTCTCCAGAACGAAATGAGAAATTTCATTTTATCGATAATGAAACGCAACATCTCAAGTACGAAATGTGTTTTAAAATGAGAAATGTTCAAAAAGTTTTTGCAGAAGCGACATTTTTCGGCGCGTTAAATTCTAAAATCTGTTTCAATAGAAAAATTTAAACTTTACCGTTAAATTAAATTTATACTATAAATATGGCGAGCATTTACGGACCTAGTCGAAAAAGTGAGCGAGTTTCGTACGCCTCACGTAACAACGCTTACACTCTTGAAAAAAGTGGATATATCGATAATGCTTTACAAAGCAAAACATTCTATAATTTAGATAATAAAATTTGGTTTGCTTGGGGAGGCCGACGCGATATGGACCGAGTTTTGATGACTTTGTACCAATAACGGATTGCTCAACTTTTGTAAAAATAATTCATGGCGAAAACGTTTTTCAACGGGTTGAAAAACGTGAAATTTTATTGGGCGGCGAACCTAGCCTTTTTTTACCCGATAATAGTGACAGATTTTGGCTTAATGATAATGAACCCAAGTATATAGAATGTAGCATTTGCTTAAAAATAAACCACAACAACTACAACATAATTTTTTTTATTCATTTTGTTTTTTTAGGCTCTTTAGAAACTGGAATCTGTTACGAGATCAAAATTATTACTTGGCCGTTAAATTAATATTTTTTTAATCTTTTACTATTAATAAAAACAATGAGCGTGCCTATAGAATCAACGAATGTAATTTATCCAAATTTACCGTCTATGACGGATGATGCTAAATAATTTCGATAGCAAAAAATCGACGATATTCAAAAAGAATTACGAATTGAAATAAATCATCGCGAAGCCGTATATTAAAAATATAATAAAATTATCAACTCTTGCGGCATCGTAGAAACTCTCGCAGAATTGGGCTGTATGGGAGCGGGGGCCGTCGGAATCGCCAGTATCGCCACCGTTGTATCATCACCCGTAGGATTCATTTTAGAAGGTTTAGCTTTAGGGTTGGGTGGCGCGGCGTTTGCTCTTAGATACGTAAAATATAAATTATCTAAAAAAGCTAAAAAACATGATGAAATACGAGTTTTTGCTTTGTCTAAACTTAACACGATTGAAAACCACGTTTCAAAAGCCATTGAAGACGGCGTCGTTACTCAAGAAGAATTTCATTTAATATGCGAAGAGCGAGATAAATTTTCTAAAATGAAAGAAAAAATCCGTACCGTTAAAGAAACGACTTTACCGGTTAAAACAGAGGTTAAAACCCCCGATACAAATGTAGAAAAAAAAAATTCTTATAGAAAAACTTTTAAATTTAAAGTAAACTTTACTGTACAAAAATCGTATTATGCTCCGCGACAGTGTAATCCTTCGCGAGTAAAAACAACTTATAGACCTTCGCCATACAATTCAAATTATTAAATTATAATTTCGTCTATATCTTCTTTCACCGCTAAATTATAATTAATTTTTGATTGATATTGCGTCATTGGCAAATTTATTCGTAAAAATAAAATCGTGTATTGCCGGTATGTTTCGCGTGTCTGAAGCAAAAGTCTTTACATATTTTTTATAGTAAAAATCTCTCGGCTTACCCTTCATACTCCACGTTATAAAAACAACGAGTGCGTCTCGAGTATCAAAAGGTAACAACGTTACCCGTACAACATTTTTATACAATAAAGCCAATTCAGAAACTACGCGACTATAAATTTCACTAACTGTCGCGTTGACTACGTCGTAAATGTAAAACAATTCATCTTGCATGTCTACAAACACGTTGTGATATTCCATTATAATTTTTTTTTTTTTTTAAATAATTATGTAATATTTTTTAGACATTACATCATTTTCTTTTTTATATCTCGTCAATATATTGTTTGTTTTTATCTCGTACGAATCTTGGTCATTCATCTTCACTATTAATCTAGATAATATTTTATCTTTTTAAAATTTTTAAAGTATGATTTTATAAATTTTCATTGCATACCCTACTACTACCCATAAAAATGTTTATATCTAACTCTATTGTGACGTCATCAACTCTTTTAATGACGTCACGCTTCGCGCGCTTCTCGTTAGAGTCAGCGCACCTTCCATCTACATTTTTTTTCTCATCTGCCAACATAAAAATGATTTTTTAAGAAATGATTTAAAAAAAAAAGATTTTTAAAGTAGATGCGCTAAAACCAGCATCTGCCAACACAAAAATGACTTTTTAAGAAATGATTTAAAAAAAAAAGATTTTTAAAGTAGATGCGCTAAAACCAGCATCTGCCAACATAAAAATTATTTTTTAAGAAATGATTTTTTTTTTAAAGATTTTTAAAGTAGATGCGCTAAAACCAGCATCTGACATACTACTCGGTATGACACCACTGACTATACGTAAAATGTCACTGTGCCTATATAACGTAGCCCCTTTATATATTTTAAGCTTTTTAATATCGTTTATATATTTTTAAGAAGCATGTTTATTGTATGGGTGTTATTTTGATGATCAAAAGAGTTTTCATTCACTATGTGTACAAGACAGGGGCGGGTCAAAGGTGGCAGAAAAGGGGGCCACACGATTATGAATGTATTTCTACATAATGGTAGGCCTAATGTTTTACTTGTTTCCATAGTTGATTTCCTCCTTCACTCACCTAGTTCTGTCTACTGTGTGTATATCACACACCTATATCTCTATCATTTCTAAACTGGCTATCGGCTCCCTTTGAAAAAAAATCAATAACACGGCTATTGAGTAAATCTTTTATATCAAATATGTGTTTCTAAGCAACGGCGATGTAAAACAATTCATCTTGCATGTCTACAAACACGTTGTGATATTCCATTATAAAATTTTGCTTTTTTAAATAATGATGTAATATTTTTTAGACATTACATCATTTTCTTTTTTATATCTCGTCAATATATTGTTTGTTTTTATCTCTTACGAATCTTGGTCATTCATCTTCACTATTAATCTAGATAATATTTTTTCTTTTTTCAAATTTTAAAGTATGATTTTATAAATTTTCATTACATACCCTACTACTACCCATAAAAATGTTTATATCTAACTCTATTGTGACGTCATCAACTCTTTTAATGACGTCACGCTTCGCGCGCTTCTCGTTAGAGTCAGCGCACCTTCCATCTACATTTTTTTCTCATCTGCCAACATAAAAATGATTTTTTAAGAAATGATTTAAAAAAAAAAATTTTTTAAAGTAGATGCGCTAAAACCAGCATCTGCCAACACAAAAATTATTTTTTAAGAAATGATTTAAAAAAAAAAGATTTTTAAAGTAGATGCGCTAAAACCAGCATCTGCCAACATAAAAATGATTTTTTAAGAAATGATTTAAAAAAAAAAAGATTTTTAAAGTAGATGCGCTAAAACCAGCATCTGCCAACATAAAAATTATTTCTTAAGAAATGATTTTAAAAAAAAAGATTTTTAAAGTAGATGCGCTAAAACCAGCATCTGCCAACATAAAAATGATTTTTTAAGAAATGATTTAAAAAAAAAAGATTTTTAAAGTAGATGCGCTAAAACCAGCATCTGACATACTACTCGGTATGACACCACTGACTATACGTAAAATGTCACTGTGCCTATATAACGTAGCCCCTTTATATATTTTAAGCTTTTTAATATCGTTTATATATTTTTAAGAAGCATGTTTATTGTATGGGTGTTATTTTGATGATCAAAAGAGTTTTCATTCACTATGTGTACAATACAGGGGCGGGTCAAAGGTGGCAGAAAAGGGGGCCACACGATTATGAATGTATTTCTACATAATGGTAGGCCTAATGTTTTACTTGTTTCCATAGTTGATTTCCTCCTTCACTCACCTAGTTCTGTCTACTGTGTGTATATCACACACACCTATATCTCTATCATTTCTAAACTGGCTATCGGCTCCCTTTGAAAAAAAAAATCAATAACACGGCTATTGAGTAAATCTTTTATATCAAATATGTGTTTCTAAGCAACGGCGAGTCAACAAAACTGGTCTTCATCAACATTATGAGCCACTGGATACGTCACTGGATACTGATGCATTTATTCTGTGTAGACCAAAATGCCGACTCAAACATAACACAGATCTACATTAGAGCCACAACAGCTAGTGAGCACTGAATTTTAACCCGAACTCTGGGAAAACAACAAGACAGACTTGTGTCTTATTCTGGGACCAGAAACTCAGACTGATATAATTAAATACATTACGCATTAACTAGCTTTGTCTTTGATACTAAGATGTCAGCATTTATTGCTCACAGGAATATTCTGTTATATATTCTTCTCTTTATTATCGTTGAAGCGCTCCAAGCCGCGTGCCCTCCTGGCTGGCTGACTTGGCAAGACTCGTGCTACATCTTGCTGCCCGAGAAAATGAATTGTACTGAAGCTTCGAAGGCTTGTCACCGGCTCGGGGTGAACATGGTCGTCCCAAACTCAGAAATAGAGCATGAGTTCATTTGGCAAGAAGTGAAAATGCGGATGGAAGAATTCAGCAACAAAACCATAGACCTAGAACTGTGGATTGGCTGCAAAAATATTTATAGTAATACAGACCAAGTGTTGATGTGCTCAGGTGTAAAATGCGATTCTGTCTATACCAACTGGGGTGGAGGAGAACCAAGCTTTGGCAAGGAACAGGACTGTATCAGAATGGCACAAGTCTTTGACGGTAAATGGGGAGACAAACAATGCGATAAAGCCAAATTTGTTGCCTGTGAAATGGAAGCAGTTTCCTGCCGCCGCCGCCGTCCTGCCACGAGTTTCAACCTCGTACCACATCTGTGTCTGCTCAACCATGAGATCAAGAGCTACTCAGTCAAGGAGTCCATTGAGTGTGGTCTTGCGTGCTGGGCGGAGCCTCTATGTCGCTCCTTCAATCTCTTGAAGAAAGCTGATGAGAAGATCTGTCAGCTCAACCAAGCAACCCAATTCGAGGCTGACGTCACCGATTTCAAGCAATCCGAAAACTGCTTCTTCTATGAACGCTATTAAGGGCATGAGATCACTCGGTGACATTATAAGAAACGTAATATTCAGACTGAATAAACTATTTGATTTCAAGCATATATAACTATTTTCATAATCACTTCTATATTCAGCGCCGAGTTATTAGCTAGATACCTATTAGTAGTGACTCGTTTTACTATGATTTCTGAACTTCAACGAACTGTGAGTTAGGATTAACTCTATACATTATTGTTAGGATACAAAAACATGTTTTGGGAGTGAACAAATACAATACAAAATGGACGACTGAAGAACAAATCAGTGACGTCAAGAACACCACAGAGACGCCTACACATGTAACCGTAAATAAAGTGGAAACTGTTTTTGAGACAGTAAAGATGGCGAGTCAAAAAGATGATATTTTTGTTAAAAGTGTTATACTGCTCAAAGGTAAGGTATAGTATTAGTAATGTTGGCAAAACTGCTTTTGAATCAAGTTATATACATTACAAAACTACTACTACTACTACTAATAATAATAATAAAGATTTGTAGCGCGCACATATCCACCCTGCTGGACGCTCAAGGCGCGGAAACAAAGAAAAAACATGAATACAAACAATATACAATGATAGCATAGGGGAAAATTATGTACTGAGATACATGTACCTACAATGCAATAACAAATATACATCATCTTTGAAGAATTGTGACATAAGATGAGTTTTAAGCATCGACTTAAATCTAGTTATACTATGACAAGATTTGAGTTTAGTTGGAAGATGATTCCAGAGTCTCGGAGCCGCGACAGAAAAAGACCTATCACCCCAGTTCCGTTTTGAAGTTGGTTCCTTTAGGAGTGACATGTTGCTGGTGCGCAAAGTGCGTGATGGAGTGTAGACTTTAAGCAGTTCAGAAATATAAATTGGAGCAATGTTATTAAAAGATTTGTGAACAATTAGCATAAGTTTAAAAACAATTCTCTGTGAAACAGGAAGCCAGTGCAGTTCTTTCAAGATTGGCGTGATATGGCATGACTTTCTGGACAAAGTCACAACACGAGGTATTGTGTTTTGTGTATGTGCTGAAGACGAGATATTTGATTCTGCAGGAGACCGTAGAGGAGAGCATTCCCGTTATCGAGCCGTGATGTGACAAACGCATGTATAATTTGTTCAGCAGCACTTTTATTCAAGTATTTCCTTATTCGGCTAATATTTCTGATATGAAATGATGATATGCGAACAATGTTGGAGATATGAGGTTTTAAAGTCATTGTCGAGTCAAATATAACACCCAAATTACGTGCTTGTGATGAGGGGATTATCTGCGAGTCACCAATTGTAATAAATGGAAGAGAAACATTAGACAATTGCCGACGTGATCCAAATAGAACAAATTCTGTTTTTTCGTCGTTCAATTTCAGGAAGATTTGTCTCATCCAACTTCGAATCTCTTGAATACATTTCTCCAGTGTTGTAATGCAGGAATCGGCAGGTTCTTGAGAAGATTTAAAAGTAATGTAAAGCTGCGTGTCATCAGCGTAGACATGGTAATTTAAATTATACTTCAAAATGATATCACGAACTGGAAACGTATAAACAGTAAACCACTGTGGGCCGAGCCCGAAGCCTTGGGGGTACAGAATAGTCAAGAATAACAGGCTCGGAGATAGCGTTACCAATACAAACATGCTGAGGCCTATTTAAAAGGTAGGACTTACACCAATCCAGGGCTGTGTCATGTATGTATTCCAAGATGATATTGATGGCGGGAGAGAAGGATGTTGTGATCGACCGTGTCAAAAGCGGCGCTTAAGTCTAACAAAATTAATGCAGTGATTTTTCCATCATCCATGGCAGATAAAATGTCATTGTTGACGCGGAGAAGAGCAGTTTCCGTTCCATGAAATGGTTTATAGGCTGACTGAAATGTGTCCGACAGGTTCTTAGCACGAACATGGTCAGAGATCCGTGATGAAACAACTCGCTCGATTGTTTTTCCAAGGTACTTTAAATTCGCTACCGGTCGGTAATTTTTGAAAACTTCCTTGTCCAAATTGGGTTTCTTCAGGAGTGGTTTAACATGAGCAACCGTCTGGCTATCAGGGAAACAACCGGAAGAAAGAGATCTGTTTACAATAATTGTGATATACTTAGCAAACACATCAATATTTTGTTTTATTAGCGAAGTTGGTACTGGATCAATGGCGATTTCATGATGAGTTTCTTGATCTCCGTAACACTACACTGTAAAACCGGGGAACACTTGACGCGTTTATAACTTAAACACATGTGTTTATAAATTAAACAGTGGTGATTATAAGGTGTTTAAAATCTAAACGGTAATGTTTATAATGTGTTTATATAAAAACACCAGTGTTTATAATTTAAATAAGAATTCATTCAGTTACAAAAAGACAAAGTTAATATTTCAACTGCAAGTAAATTAGTTGTGTTACGGCAATCGAGGAGTGGTTGTCGTTGCAATCGAACGGTAATAATACACACTCATTCCGATAAGCCATTATTCAGCTTAAAGATTATTTTAAAAAGGACCACATCTCTTATTTAAGCATTCACATTAGTGTACCAAAGCCTTTTGGCAAAAGGATGTTTATGCCAAGCTTAATTTTAGGCCTAGACCTCGGTTATGCTCTGAGGAAACAATCGAGACCACGGTATCAAAACACATAAACACTCGTGTGTTACACACAAACACATTGTTTAACCAAACATAAAACGTAGCGTTTACAATATTCGCAAGGTACGCTGGGTCGCATGCGCAACACTATTCGCAAAGTACGCTGGGTCGCATGCGCAAAAGACTGTGCCACCACCTCGTGACGTGAATAGCTCGATGATCCTTTGACGGGTACGCTTGGTTGGACGAAGACTTGAACATTTCAAACACAGGTTTGTACTTACTTGGCATGTTATGGTGATAATTGTAGTTTTACTTATTGTCAATGCTATTTCTGTAAAAAACAAAACGTATTTTGGGAGGGTTAGGCAGGTTGACTTTGTACAATTGCACAACTTTTAGTAACTTTATAAGTTATGTCCGGATACTGGACACACAATATGTTTCTGTACTATGTAGGCTCACTACCATTCTGTCGGATACGAATAATTTGTACTAGCAGCTGTAGGCCTACATATGTCATTGTAATGTCAGGCTACTCCTTTTTAACGTTTTATGAGCTTGAGCCAAGGGCAGGCTACAACTGAGTTGCAATTTCATAATTGAGATGTTCTTTGACTTTTTTTTTTTTTTTTTACTACAAAGCCGTATGACAGATTTGTGGGTCATGTTGTTCGCCTTCATCGAAATGATCCAAATTTCATTGTATTTTGTTCTGTAAGTAAGAGTTGGGGGGCATTTAAATGTCACATGTCAAGGAAGCACAGAGATGTTACCTATGTAAACACTTTTATGTAAACACTTTTATTCCTGACAAGTACGTTTCATTTTGTACACTGAAAAAAACAACATACAACTTACATCAGATATGTGTGTATAATTCATTCTCATGTTGGTGTGTGTAAATTTTATAGACATTACTGTGAACATTTAACAACTGCATTTCATTTGCAAATCAGACAAATGCACAGAATTTGCTTTTTCCTGGGACTGTAGCCCCAAAAAAGGGGAAGAAGAAAACAAGAAATGAAGTAAAATAAATAAGTAAGTTCCTTCCCAATCGCTGTGCAATATAACTCCAGTGTAAGCAGTAACTGTCACTATACATGAACTGCAACCTGTAAGAACACAAGTGTCCAGTTTCCTGTAATAATTTGTGGATTGCTAAATATGTCAATATGTCAAGGTCATGAAGGTGCTGATGCAACAAAATTGATCAAATCTCTTTGAAATATTTATTTGTGTTAAATTTTGTGTTATTTTGTAGGACATACCTGATGATGATGTACAAGATGAACTAGAAACCAACGACAAAGATCCCCCGAGACTAGTAGTCTTCCTGAGGCTGAATAAGCTGCATGCATGGTTTATTGTCACAGATGGGGTCAGCATCATGTGTGACACACAAGGGACAACTGGGGCCTCCGCTGTTATTGGTTTAATGGCTGTGTACTATTTGTTTGATTTGGAATATCCAAAAACCTACTCACAACTCCCGGGAACCCTTCAGAATCACATAAATAAAGGTGTGCCGTACGATGGTCAGCAAAGTGCAAAATTCAGAATGTTTAATACAGCTTTACACAGAAGAATGAAAACAGCATCAGGTTATATATAAGCTCCTGTTTCACCAGTTGACACCCCCATGTGGAAAGAAAAGTAAGAGCTGCCAGAGGCAAACTGAAATTCATTGGGGGAAATTAGTGAAACTTTTAAACTAAAGACGGTTGCCCATAGAGCAACTCTGAACTTTTTTTGTCTAATCAACTAAGGTTTCATTACTTTGTCATTTGACATTCAATGGTTTAAAGATTTTCTTTACAATCTTCTCAAATCTAAATTGAAATTTATCAACATGTCTCTTCGTTTACATTTCATGTAGCCAGTTTAAGGTAGCAAAATTTGCTCTCTATCGAAAACAATACAGCCTAAAAAAGTATGATTGCACAATTATTTGTTCACATAAAATTGCTCATCTAATATTGTCGTTTAATGAGGATAACTTGTTTTGAAACTGGGAATCACAAGACCGCTACATTGCCTGTAAAACCCTGCTTGTGACATTTTGTGAGATACATTGATTTATTTTGCAGAAACTTCTATTTATTTGTTTCAATTTGCCCAAGAGGGAAAAACAGCTTTTTCCAACTAACAAAACACATGACAAAATTTGTTTTTGTATTTTTTATTTATTGTATTTGTTTATTACCAAAAGTAATTTTCTAACTGACAAAGAACAGGGGAAATATTTGTTTGTATTTTGATTTATTTTATTTATTCATAAATTTGTTTTTCTTTCTATTAAACACTTTTAAATAGTTAAACACTATTGTGATTTATAAACGTGTTGCAGTGTTTATAAACTGTTGCAGGCTGTAAACGTGTCAAAGTGTTTATATCTAAACACTTTAAAAACACATCAAAGTGTTTTAGTCAATAAACAGTATGTTTAAGAATTAAACATTGTGTTTATGTGTGTATTCCTCCAGAGTGTTAAACAGTATGTTTAAGTCAATATAAACACCTTTCAGTTAAACGTGTTAGAGTGTTTATAAACTGTTGCAAAAAAGCGTTTATAACTTAAACACCTGGTTTTACAGTGTAGTAGGCTCAAACATAGACAGTCTACATTGTGGATCCTTGCGTGACGGTTTTTGTGATAGAATGGCAGGTACTGGGGGAAAAGAACGACGGATATTTTCAATGTTTGTGACAAAAAAGTTGCATTTGCGAGGTCCTGATCGGAGTGTGTAGATGGAAGCACTGGAGTTTTGGGTTTATGAAGCAGCTTTTCAACAATGTTAAAGAGTTTTTTTCTGATCGCCATAGCTCTCTTCCACAAGAGATGAGTAGTGAGTTATTTTTGCCTGGTTAATTCATGTTCTTCACAATATCACGTTGGTTACAGTATTCTTGCCGATGTACTCCAAGTTTCCCATTGTCACGCCATTTTCGTTCAAGTTGACGACGGATTTTCCTTGCAGCACGAATATCATCATTGAACTAGGGGGATTCAGATTGTAGTTTAACAGTTCGAGTTTTTTGCGGAGCATGATCGTCCAAGATGTTACGGACAGTAGATTTAAATAGACTGACACAAGAATCCAGCTCACCATCTTCAAGGTTTACATTTTCCAGTTGCGATTCAATATCATGACATAAATCTTTAATATTTACATTTTTCCAGTGTCGAGTAGTTACAGAAATGGTAGGTATGCGAGGTTTTTTAAGGTTCATATTTACCATGATTGCATAATGATCAGATAAGCCGGGATGGATAGTTATATTCGAGACGAGAGGTGAAGTATTTTCACGCGTTATCATGAGGTCAAGACAGTGACCATATCAATGAGTGGGTGCTGTGATGTGCTGGATAAGTCCATGAGCAGAGAGCAGATCTTTAAACTGATTTGCATAATTGTTTGAAGTGATGTCCATATGAATGTTAAAATCGCCGGTTAAAATAATGTCAGATGGGTGCAAGAGATAATCCACAATTAATTTCTCAAATTCCTGCAGAAAAATTGAGAAATTTACATGTTTACCATCAACATCCCTTTCTGGTCGATATATATTAACAAGGCGAACAGATCTAGAGTTGCACGTTACCGTACCTCAGCATGCAGAGATTCAAATGTTAGGTAGTCAATATTAACATTTTTCATACTGACAGATAAACTGGACCTAAAGAGAAGTGCAACCCCTCCACCGGTCTTTTTTGGTCTGGGGATATGATGGAGAGAATAGCCAGCAGGAGTGCACTCGCGGGGTAGCAAGTCATCATCAGGTTTAAACCATGTCTCGGATATAGCAACAAGATCCAAATTGTTTTGATGAAGTACAAAGTCAACAAATTTATCCGATTTGTTACATATTGGATTGAGTATTTAAGACACAGAGCTGAAGTTTAGACTCATCATGAACATTTGGAGTTGAAGTTATGCCAATGTCGCTTGTTGATGTGGTTAAGTTCACTGTTAGGGGTTGGTGAGGCCGGAGTGCTAGTTGTGTAAGTCTGTCCATTCTACGGCAACCAGCTTTTTTACCTCTATGTGTGCGGCGGTATGTTTGGAGTTGATTGGCAAGTATTCCAAGACAGTTCAATTGACTCAATGCTGAATAAGATAGAGCTGCATCAGTACAAGGAGCATTGCGAAGATTGAGTAGTTCATTGCGGCTGTAGGAAATTTTATGGAGCTGAGTGGCGTTTGTGGGTGGTGTTGTTCAGTGTTTCAGGTCCAGGGTTTGGGTTTATGTCACCAGAAATTAAGAGTTCCAGGTGAAAGGTGGCAGATGAATTATTATAATATGATATTGGAATTTAAGATGGCGGATTTTTTTTTTTTTTACGTACATGTAGTGTACTTTGTAGGTTGCATGCTGTATTCTAAAGATGAGTCATTGAGACACAATGGTCCGGATAGCAGGAGTAGAATAAACAGAATGTAGACCTCCATTGTCTAATCACAAGGTTGTTGATCCAAACAAAAGGCTTGTGGTCAAGCTACAGGTTATAATCTAAGTCAGGGTTGACTGCACAAATAAAATGAAGATACAAGTGTGTATCCACAACACAGTAAAATCTTACAGCAGAGACAGACAAAAAATACAACAGTTTTTCACTTATTATAAGAAAACAAATGTACCAATACTCACATAAAACGTCAAGTAGATTCCAGGTGTAATAAGAAATCCACTAGTATAAACTTGTAGCTACAAAACACTTACTTAGCACAAAAACTGGAGAGCTGTTATGAGTGGCTGCTTGTTAGGCGCTCATTCACCACTGCGACAGTTTCAGCTTATTGTAGAGAACACTAAAGACTGTGACTGTTAACGCCCCGCCGGCTCAAAGGACCCGCCAGCACCCCAAAGGCCATGAACCTCTCCCTGGAAATAGGCCACAGGAATAGTCTCCGGAAATGAGCAATTCGCCGCAACACTGGATAAAGAAGAGGATGCTTGACGCGCTGGCAGCTAGCCAAGTGTTTCACGCCCTTTTTGCCGTTTTAGCCCCAGTAAAAAAGGATTGTGTAATAAGAGTTGTTAAGTTGATGTTGTCCGAGTAGGACGTAAATAAAGAGTTTACTGTGTTCAGATAAATTTGGTTTACTGCTGTGTAAGTCTGTTAGGCGTTTTGCGGCAGACCTTACAAGGACCTAGGGATACGCTACAGTATACTGACTTGATAGACGGTCTGCCCATTGGTACTTCACTAATAAGTGAAGCCACTACAGGGCCATATTACTACTCCACAAGGAACAGAAACGATAAGATAGGGTGGCCCCATTCTCCATGTTAGCATTGCAAAATGAAGCTAAAGAGACTACCAACATGGCGGCTAGTGGCTTCAATGTATGCACCTGAACCTCTATCCAGTCTGTATGATAAACTGTCAGAGGTATTTGTGCACATGGCATGGAACGACAGCCCTTTTGAATTCTGCCAAAGTCAAATGAACTAAAGGACAACTTACAATGTCTCCCGGTTGAAGCAGACGCATGTAACTTGAGAAGCTTATCCAAGGGCCAAATATAACCGTCCCAATATTGAATGTGTAGCCTAAATACTCCTAGAACTCTGGCACCTCAGCGACGACCTCTTGGTCAAGGTCAAAGGCCAAAGAGATTATTTTCATGACCAATATCATCTGAGCTCCTGGAGAATGAAATAAATAAATGAGAAAGTGATATTATTTACACAAAAATATCCATCCATGACGAGAATTCCCCATTAGACAAAAATCTCTGATCTATTTATTTGAGCCTGCAAACAGAAAACCGGTGGGGTGTTCAAAAGTCAAGTTTTACTAGAACTACTTTCAGAATTGACATGAGCAATGGTGCATGCACATAAGTCCAGCAGATAAGTACAATATTTTGCGTACGTTTCTTGCACTTGGTGGTAAAAGCATGAAACTTGACACACGTGTATTTCATACCAAAACATATCAATTTAAATATAGTGCCAAATGGCCTGGGGGACAATATAAATACTGGCCCGCAGTAGCATCTGCAGATTTTGAGGGAAATATATTTATTATTAATCACCATTCAGTTATAAAGTTATTTAAACAAATACACATTTTTTGTGTGTTTCAGACCACGGTTTCCAGTGGCAAAATCCAGAAGAAATCAAGGATGTTTTTTCCTGTTGAGGCCCTATCTGTGGACATTTAATACAGTATTATTAATCACCATTCAGTTATAAAGTTATTTAAACAAATACAGTTTTTTGGTTTCAGACCACGGTTTCCAGTGGCAAGATCCAGAGGAAATCAAGGATGTTTTTCCTGTTTAGGCCCTATCTGTGGACATTTAATACAGTATTATTAATCACACTTCACTTATACAGTTACTTAAACAAATACACATTTTTTGTGTGTTTCAGACCACGGTTTCCAGTGGCAAGATCCAGAAAAAATCAATGATGTTTTTTCCTGTTGAGGCCCTATCTGTGGACATTTAATACAGTATTATTAATCACACTTCACTTATACAGTTACTTAAACAAATACACATTTTTTGTGTTTCAGACCACGGTTTCCAGTGGCAAGATCCAGAAAAAATCAATGATGTTTTTTCCTGTTGAGGCCCTATCTGTGGACATTTAATACAGTATTATTAATCACACTTCACTTATACAGTTACTTAAACAAATACACATTTTTTGTGTGTTTCAGACCACGGTTTCCAGTGGCAAAATCCAGAAGAAATCAATGATGTTTTTCCTGTTGAGGCCCTATCTGTGGACATTTAATACAGTATTATTAATCACCATTCAGTTATAAAGTTATTTAAACAAATACATTTTTTTTGGTTTCAGACCACGGTTTCCAGTGGCAAGATCCAGAGGAAATCAAGGATGTTTTTCCTGTTGAGGCCCTATCTGCGGACATTTAATACAGTATTATTAATCACCATTTAGTTATAAAGTTATTTAAACAAATACAGTTTTTTTGGTTTCAGACCACGGTTTCCAGTGGCAAGATCCAGAGGAAATCAAGGATGTTTTCCTGTTTAGGCCCTATCTGCGGACATTTAATACAGTATTATTAATCACCATTTAGTTATAAAGTTATTTAAACAAATACAGTTTTGTTGGTTTCAGACCACGGTTTCCAGTGGCAAGATCCAGAAGAAATCGAGGATGTTTTCTGTGGACATTTAATACAGTATTATTAATCACCATTCACTTTATACAGTTATTTAAACAAACGCACAGTTTTATGTTTCAGTCCACGGTTTCCAGTGGCGAGATCCAGAAAAGTGAGGAAAGCGAAGATGTTTTTTTTCCTGTTTAGTCCCTATAATGGTAGACATTACAGGACACATCAAACAAATACACAGTTTTATTTTTCAGTCCACGGTTTTCAGTGGCAGATCCAGAAGAAACTGAGGATGTTTTTTTTTCCTGTTTAGGCCCTATCTGTGGACATTACAGGAAACCAAAAACCTAGTTTTATGTTTCAGTCCACGGTTTCCAGTGGAAAGATCCAGAAAAGTGAGGAAAGCGAAGATGTTTATTTGTTTCCTGTTTAGTCCCTGTAATGGTAGACATTACAGGACACATCAAACAAATACACAGTTTATCTTTCAGTCCACGGTTTTCAGTGGCAGATCCAGAAGAAATTGAGGATGTTTTTTTTCCTGTTTAGGCCCTGTCTGTGGACATTACAGGAAACCAAAAACCTAGTTTTATGTTTCAGTTCACGGTTTTCAGTGGCAGATCCAGAGATTGAGCTTTTGCAGACAGTAGTTATGAAATATAGCGTAAAAGCATGAAACTTGACACACGTGTATTTCATACCAAAACATATCAATTTAAATATAGTGCCAAATGGCCTGGGGGACAATATAAATACTGGCCCGCAGTAGCATCTGCAGATTTTGAGGGAAATATATTTATTATTAATCACCATTCAGTTATAAAGTTATTTAAACAAATACACATTTTTTGTGTGTTTCAGACCACGGTTTCCAGTGGCAAAATCCAGAGGAAATCAATGATGTTTTTTCCTGTTTAGGCCCTATCTGTGGACATTTAATACAGTATTATAATCACCATTCAGTTATAAAGTTATTTAAACAAATACATTTTTTTGGTTTCAGACCACGGTTTCCAGTGGCAAGATCCAGAGGAAATCAAGGATGTTTTTCCTGTTTAGGCCCTATCTGTGGACATTTAATACAGTATTATTAATCACACTTCACTTATACAGTTACTTAAACAAATACACATTTTTTGTGTGTTTCAGACCACGGTTTCCAGTGGCAAGATCCAGAAAAAATCAATGATGTTTTTTCCTGTTGAGGCCCTATCTGCGGACATTTAATACAGTATTATTAATCACACTTCACTTATACAGTTACTTAAACAAATACACATTTTTTGTGTGTTTCAGACCACGGTTTCCAGTGGCAAAATCCAGAAGAAATCAATGATGTTTTTTCCTGTTTAGGCCCTATCTGTGGACATTTAATACAGTATTATTAATCACCATTCAGTTATAAAGTTATTTAAAACAAATACAGTTTTTGGTTTCAGACCACGGTTTGTGGCAAGATCCAGAGGAAATCAAGGATGTTTTTCCTGTTGAGGCCCTATCTGTGGACATTTAATACAGTATTATTAATCACCATTCAGTTATAAAGTTATTTAAACAAATACAGTTTTGGTTTCAGACCACGGTTTCCAGTGGCAAGATCCAGAGGAAATCAAGGATGTTTCCTGTTGAGGCTATCTGCGGACATTTAATACAGTATTATTAATCACACTTCACTTATACAGTTACTTAAACAAATACACATTTTTTGTGTGTTTCAGACCACGGTTTCCAGTGGCAAGATCCAGAGGAAATCAAGGATGTTTTTCCTGTTTAGGCCCTATCTGTGGACATTTAATACAGTATTATTAATCACACTTCACTTATACAGTTACTTAAACAAATACACATTTTTTGTGTGTTTCAGACCACGGTTTCCAGTGGCAAGATCCAGAAAAAATCAATGATGTTTTTTCCTGTTTAGGCCCTATCTGTGGACATTTAATACAGTATTATTAATCACACTTCACTTATACAGTTACTTAAACAAATACACATTTTGTGTGTTTCAGACCACGGTTTCCAGTGGCAAGATCCAGAAAAATCAAGGATGTTTTCCTGTTGAGGCCCTATCTGCGGACATTTAATACAGTATTATTAATCACCATTTAGTTATAAAGTTATTTAAACAAATACAGTTTTTTTGGTTTCAGACCACGGTTTCCAGTGGCAAGATCCAGAGGAAATCAAGGATGTTTTCCTGTTTAGGCCCTATCTGCGGACATTTAATACAGTATTATTAATCACCATTTAGTTATAAAGTTATTTAAACAAATACAGTTTTGTTGGTTTCAGACCACGGTTTCCAGTGGCAAGATCCAGAAGAAATCGAGGATGTTTTCTGTGTGGACATTTAATACAGTATTATTAATCACCATTCACTTTATACAGTTATTTAAACAAACGCACAGTTTTATGTTTCAGTCCACGGTTTCCAGTGGCGAGATCCAGAAAAGTGAGAAAGCGAAGATGTTTTCCTGTTTAGTCCTATAATGGTAGACATTACAGGACACATCAAACAAATACAGTTTTATTTTTTCAGTCCACGGTTTTCAGTGGCAGATCCAGAAGAAACTGAGGATGTTTTTTTTCCTGTTTAGGCCCTATCTGTGGACATTACAGGAAACCAAAACCCAGTTTTATGTTTCAGTCCACGGTTTCCAGTGGAAAGATCCAGAAAAGTGAGGAAAGCGAAGATGTTTATTTGTTTCCTGTTTAGTCCCTGTAATGGTAGACATTACAGGACACATCAAACAAATACACAGTTTTATTTTCAGTCCACGGTTTTCAGTGGCAGATCCAGAAGAAATTGAGGATGTTTTTTTTTCCTGTTTAGGCCCTGTCTGTGGACATTACAGGAAACCAAAACCTAGTTTTATGTTTCAGTTCACGGTTTTCAGTGGCAGATCCAGAGATTGAGCTGTTTGCAGACAGTAGTTATGAAATATAAGCGTAAAAGCATGAAACTTGACACGTGTATTTCATACCAAAACATATCAATTTAAATATAGTGCCAAATGGCCTGGGACACGTGTATTTCATACCAAACATATCAATTATTAAATACTGGTTATTTAAAACAACCAGTCAGAGGAAATATAAATGATGTTTTTTCCTGCAGATTTTGAAATATATTTATTATTAATCACCATCTCAGTTATAAAGTTATTTAAACAGTATTATACACATTTATACAGTTACTTTGTGTTTCAGACCACGGTTTCCAGTGGCAAGATCCAGAGGAAAATCAATGATGTTTTTCCTGTTGAGGCCCTATCTGTGGACATTTAATACAGTATTATAATCACCATTCAGTTATAAAGTTATTTAAACAAATACAGTTTTTTTGTTTCAGACCACGGTTTCCAGTGGCAAGATCCAGAAAAAATCAATGATGTTTTTTCCTGTTGAGGCCCTATCTGCGGACATTTAATACAGTATTATTAATCACCATTCAGTTATAAAGTTATTTAAACAAATACAGTTTTTTTGTTTCAGACCACGGTTTCCAGTGGCAAGATCCAGAGGAAATCAAGGATGTTTTTTCCTGTTGAGGCCCTATCTGCGGACATTTAATACAGTATTATTAATCACACTTCACTTATACAGTTACTTAAACAAATACACATTTTTTGTGTGTTTCAGACCACGGTTTCCAGTGGCAAGATCCAGAAGAAATCGAGGATGTTTTCTGTGGACATTTAATACAGTATTATTAATCACCATTCACTTTATACAGTTATTTAAACAAACGCACAGTTTTATGTTTCAGTCCACGGTTTCCAGTGGCGAGATCCAGAAAAGTGAGGAAAGCGAAGATGTTTTTTTTCCTGTTTAGTCCCTATAATGGTAGACATTACAGGACACATCAAACAAATACACAGTTTTATTTTTCAGTCCACGGTTTTCAGTGGCAGATCCAGAAGAAACTGAGGATGTTTTTTTTTCCTGTTTAGGCCCTATCTGTGGACATTACAGGAAACCAAAAACCTAGTTTTATGTTTCAGTCCACGGTTTCCAGTGGAAAGATCCAGAAAAGTGAGGAAAGCGAAGATGTTTATTTGTTTCCTGTTTAGTCCCTGTAATGGTAGACATTACAGGACACATCAAACAAATACACAGTTTTATTTTTCAGTCCACGGTTTTCAGTGGCAGATCCAGAAGAAATTGAGGATGTTTTTTTTCCTGTTTAGGCCCTGTCTGTGGACATTACAGGAAACCAAAAACCTAGTTTTATGTTTCAGTTCACGGTTTTCAGTGGCAGATCCAGAGATTGAGCTTTTGCAGACAGTAGTTATGAAATATAGCGTAAAAGCATGAAACTTGACACACGTGTATTTCATACCAAAACATATCAATTTAAATATAGTGCCAAATGGCCTGGGGGACAATATAAATACTGGCCCGCAGTAGCATCTGCAGATTTTGAGGGAAATATATTTATTATTAATCACCATTCAGTTATAAAGTTATTTAAACAAATACACATTTTTTGTGTGTTTCAGACCACGGTTTCCAGTGGCAAAATCCAGAAGAAATCAATGATGTTTTTTCCTGTTGAGGCCCTATCTGTGGACATTTAATACAGTATTATTAATCACACTTCACTTATACAGTTACTTAAACAAATACACATTTTTTGTGTGTTTCAGACCACGGTTTCCAGTGGCAAAATCCAGAAGAAATCAATGATGTTTTTTCCTGTTTAGGCCCTATCTGTGGACATTTAATACAGTATTATTAATCACCATTCAGTTATAAAGTTATTTAAACAAATACAGTTTTTTGGTTTCAGACCACGGTTTCCAGTGGCAAGATCCAGAGGAAATCAAGGATGTTTTTCCTGTTGAGGCCCTATCTGTGGACATTTAATACAGTATTATTAATCACCATTCAGTTATAAAGTTATTTAAACAAATACAGTTTTTTGGTTTCAGACCACGGTTTCCAGTGGCAAGATCCAGAGGAAATCAAGGATGTTTTTTCCTGTTGAGGCCCTATCTGCGGACATTTAATACAGTATTATTAATCACCATTCAGTTATAAAGTTATTTAAACAAATACAGTTTTTTGGTTTCAGACCACGGTTTCCAGTGGCAAAATCCAGAAGAAATCAAGGATGTTTTTCCTGTTGAGGCCCTATCTGTGGACATTTAATACAGTATTATTAATCACCATTCAGTTATAAAGTTATTTAAACAAATACAGTTTTTTGGTTTCAGACCACGGTTTCCAGTGGCAAGATCCAGAGGAAATCAAGGATGTTTTTTCCTGTTGAGGCCCTATCTGCGGACATTTAATACAGTATTATTAATCACACTTCACTTATACAGTTACTTAAACAAATACACATTTTTTGTGTGTTTCAGACCACGGTTTCCAGTGGCAAGATCCAGAGGAAATCAAGGATGTTTTTCCTGTTTAGGCCCTATCTGTGGACATTTAATACAGTATTATTAATCACACTTCACTTATACAGTTACTTAAACAAATACACATTTTTTGTGTGTTTCAGACCACGGTTTCCAGTGGCAAGATCCAGAAAAAATCAATGATGTTTTTTCCTGTTTAGGCCCTATCTGTGGACATTTAATACAGTATTATTAATCACACTTCACTTATACAGTTACTTAAACAAATACACATTTTTTGTGTGTTTCAGACCACGGTTTCCAGTGGCAAGATCCAGAGGAAATCAAGGATGTTTTTCCTGTTGAGGCCCTATCTGTGGACATTTAATACAGTATTATTAATCACCATTTAGTTATAAAGTTATTTAAACAAATACAGTTTTTTGGGTTTCAGACCACGGTTTCCAGTGGCAAGATCCAGAGGAAATCAAGGATGTTTTCCTGTTTAGGCCCTATCTGCGGACATTTAATACAGTATTATTAATCACCATTTAGTTATAAAGTTATTTAAACAAATACAGTTTTTTTGGTTTCAGACCACGGTTTCCAGTGGCAAGATCCAGAAGAAATCGAGGATGTTTTCTGTGGACATTTAATACAGTATTATTAATCACCATTCACTTTATACAGTTATTTAAACAAACGCACAGTTTTATGTTTCAGTCCACGGTTTCCAGTGGCGAGATCCAGAAAAGTGAGGAAAGCGAAGATGTTTTTTTTCCTGTTTAGTCCCTATAATGGTAGACATTACAGGACACATCAAACAAATACACAGTTTTATTTTTCAGTCCACGGTTTTCAGTGGCAGATCCAGAAGAAACTGAGGATGTTTTTTTTTCCTGTTTAGGCCCTATCTGTGGACATTACAGGAAACCAAAAACCTAGTTTTATGTTTCAGTCCACGGTTTCCAGTGGAAAGATCCAGAAAAGTGAGGAAAGCGAAGATGTTTATTTGTTTCCTGTTTAGTCCCTGTAATGGTAGACATTACAGGACACATCAAACAAATACACAGTTTTATTTTTCAGTCCACGGTTTTCAGTGGCAGATCCAGAAGAAATTGAGGATGTTTTTTTTCCTGTTTAGGCCCTGTCTGTGGACATTACAGGAAACCAAAAACCTAGTTTTATGTTTCAGTTCACGGTTTTCAGTGGCAGATCCAGAGATTGAGCTTTTGCAGACAGTAGTTATGAAATATAGCGGGCATATGACTGGTTGAAACTTTTATAAGGCCTGGCAGCATTCTATCCCGAACAGAGAATAATTGCACAACGGGGTGACGTGCTATACTTCATTCACCAAACACTAATTTTACAGCACCAGACATGGCTAAATTCTGGCAAGGTTTGTTTCTGTTCTCGGTTACCATCGGATTGGCGTTTGCTGATCACGACGACGAGTGCCCACCTTTCTGGACACGCTTTGGTGACAACTGCTATCGGTTCTTCGGTCTTGCGAAATCTTGGGTAGACGCCGAGACTCACTGCCAGAAGTTCTTCACACGCTTTGGGGAAGGTCACCTGACATCCATTCACAGCTCGGTCGAGAACAACTACGTGCAGGAGCTATGGAAAGCATCTCTTAGTGTAATTACAGATGGAACTATTTGGATTGGCCTCAACGATCGTACGAATGAGGGGAATTTTCGTTGGTCTGACACCACAGTGAATAACTACAATGATTGGAACGTTGAAGAACCAAACAACGCTGGTTCAGGAGAGCACTGCACTCAAATAATAGGAACTGATGCTGGTGAAGTTTGGAATGATTCCATATGCTCCCTGCCATTCCCTTTCATTTGCAAGGTTCCTTTAGTCATTTGCGGATCCAGGGGGGGTGCTAAGTGGGCTGTAGACCCCCCTAAAATCCTTACTGTGCTTTGTTTTTCTCTCCCTTTGATTATTTTATTGTAATTTTTGTAGTACTGAAAATCGTTCTTGATTCTCAGTCCCCCTAAAAAATATTCTGGATCCGCCCATGTTAGTGTAGTAAAAACAACAACCAACAACATCATCACCAGGACCAAGATACAAGATTAATGCTAATAAGCTCATAAGAACGTACATGTAATAACATTCCATCGGGACTAACGCTTGCCGCTTGAGGTGCATAATCCAAGTGCTGTATGCTGACAATTATAAGTGTAGCTACCGTTACCTATTGTCTATTGGACCTTCAATGCCTGAAGAAGAATCAGAGTCATCAGAGAAATGATACTTCATTGGATGATGTTGTATACCGTCACCCTAAGGAAATTGACTTCGCCAAAAAAGCATGAAAACGTTAACTGGTAGGAGAAACACCAACATGTACACCCGCACAGTGCAGTTCATTGAGCAAAGATGCACATCCGTAACGACTTCGTGCATGGATCCCATGCTCAGAAAACGGAAGGACAATAACTTTAGAGCACTCTTTCATGGTTCAAGGCAATATACAGCAATAGCACGACTATTTGAAGATCTGCAAAATACCTAATTGGCTTTTTGTTACATCCATTTTAAAGAAAAGTGAAATAATTTTAGGAAAGGGTACAATTTCACGATAGAATGAATATAAAAAACCTAAATGCATTTTCACTATTTTCTTGTGAACGACACAACGTAAGAAGCATAGGTTGGTTGTTTGATTCAAAGAGAGTATACGCATACACAAAATAGAAGCAGTTTGGACAATATGACTGATGCTGTGTCTTTAATTGGCTTAACTATGGGGCTTAAAGAGAAGGTATGAGTATGCTTCTGTGAGTATTCTTAGTCATTATACTTAAACACCTAACCTTTGTAAAGATCTGCTAAATACGATGTTTCATTCATGAGAAAATGTGACTGGCTCTGGCAAAACCCTAAACTTGGACCCAACTTTTCGGAGTGACCTCCCACATTTATCGTGAAAATTAACAATGTTCAGGATTTTTCTTTTTCCATCAAAATCTAGAGAAAATGCTCTATATGGTGACATGAAAATCAAATCTCAAACTGGTACATGGTCCCTGGGGTCAGTTTTTTTAACCTTTTCATGGCTGTTACGCATTATGGTAAATGCCGAGAAGTTTCAGGTTTTGCCAGAATGATGCATGATGTATGAATGATGCATTTAGATTGTTTGTGTTCATTATAATGAATAATTGAAGTGGCAAAATGCATTCCACTTTTCTTTACTGACAGCACCTCATGAGACAAAACAATTTCTAGGGAAGATTTATACCATGCATCATCCGCTGTACACTATAAAAGTAAATTTTACATTAAAATTTGATCATTTGGTTTATTTTTGAAAATATCAATTATATACCTTACGTTTAAAGTGTATATAGGGTCAAGTTTGTTTCACTGTACGGACAATGACAATTTAATTTGTTTTGGGAATTTGGCTTCCTGTATACATACTTTCATACCATTAACAAATAATATGATGTCCAGTTACATGTATTTGTTAAGGCCTTTTCATCAAATTTGGTTTATATTCAGTGCATGGTTTTGTAAACAAAGGCAATTGTGAAACGCTGGTGCTATTTTTGCGCCGTTGTAAGTTTGACAATAGTTTAATAATTATAGAAATGATATAATCATGGTTCAAGAAACGCGGCTTGCGATGAGTGTTTGATTCTCAAACTTGGAAACATCGTAATCAGCACTTGTGTGTTATACTAAAATGAGGATTAAACTGCATCACAGGCATCACATACATGGCAAAATAAGTGTGAACAATTTCTAGTTGTGAAAAGATTTTTGCACTCTGATGAGGTATTGTACTGATATTATCTGAAAGCTATACTTGATGCGAAGTTGGTAAAGAACAAATCATCCTGAAAAAATGTTTATGTCTGTAGTGCTCTAATTTGTTGAGAAAACACAAACAAAATGTGCACATCAATAATTGAAAAAAATTAATGCGTATCATGTACAAACATTATCATGTTGAAAACAAGTAAACATAGAAGCAGTGTTCCTTTCACAAAAAACTTCTCTAATTTAACTGAAAACTATGTTTTTGTTTAAGACCGGTTTTGGTAAAGGATGTTAGTTTCTCCAGTTTCATTAATCAATCATTACGTCTAATTTGCTTCTTGAAGATAAAGTTAAAGACTTTCTAAAAAATTTAATGATTAACATTAATTGAATGTTTAACATGGTGTCTATTGGGAACTATTGTACAAATATTGACTGCTACGAGTGATACAGTAAAACTTGCCTCCCGAGGTGATCCCTGGAGCATTCTATTTTCCCGAGGCGAAGCCAAGGGAAAATAGAACACTCAGTATCACCTCGGGAGGCTAGTTTTACTGTACCACAGTGAAAACAGTCAATATTTGTTTCTAACTTCACATACATAGATTCTGCACAATTTACTAAAGAGACCTGCTACAATAAATCAAACCAATACATGACTTTCATTAACTTGAAAACACTCCGAAATTAATTGAACTTCTGTAACACTAATGTAAAACGTATTTATTCATGTTGTAACAACAGCATTGACGTATTTAGACCAATTTCATTGGTTGCCATGGGCTAGTTAATTAGTTGCCATGGGCTCGTCTTTCCTTGTTTGCTTGGCATTACAGTAAAAATAGCGAACATCATGTGACATGCTCTCAACCAATTACAAGACGGAATCTATGTATGAGGTGTTATAGAATAAGTATGTTTAGTAGTGTATACCCATAGTCTGCTTAACATTCTAACAATGCATATTACAACTAGGTAGACATACACTATGAACAAATTCACCCTGAAAATACCCTGAAAATCTGTTTTACCGTGAAATAACAGTTCAGTGTAATTTCACAGTGTCTCTTCCTCTCAGATATTGGCAATAATGTTCACAGTGATTTCATGGCAAATTCACGGCTCTCTCGAGAATTATTAATGAGCTGTCCCAAAACTGCCACGAGAAGTTTATGGCATTTTCACAGTGTTTTCACAGCGAAGGAATCCCAAGAAGGAATCCCATGTTAGTGTAGTAAAACAACAACCAACAACATCATCACCAGGACCAAGATACAAGATTAATGCTAATGAGCTCATAAGAACGTACATGTAATAACATTCCATCGGGACTAACGCTTGCCGCTTGAGGTGCATAATCCAAGTGCTGTATGCTGACAATTATAAGTGTAGCTACCGTTACCTATTGTCTATTGGACCTTCAATGCCTGAAGAAGAATCAGAGTCATCAGAGAAATGATACTTCATTGGATGATGTTGTATACCGTCACCCTAAGGAAATTGACTTCGCCAAAAAAGCATGAAAACGTTAACTGGTAGGAGAAACACCAACATGTACACCCGCACAGTGCAGTTCATTGAGCAAAGATGCACATCCTTAACGACTTCGTGCATGGATCCCATGCTCAGAAAACGGAAGGACAATAACTTTAGAGCACTCTTTCATGGTTCAAGGCAATATACAGCAATAGCACGACTATTTGAAGATCTGCAAAATACCTAATTGGCTTTTTGTTACATCCATTTTAAAGAAAAGTGAAATAATTTTAGGAAAGGGTACAATTTCACGATAGAATGAATATAAAAAACCTAAATGCATTTTCACTATTTTCTTGTGAACGACACAACGTAAGAAGCATAGGTTGGTTGTTTGATTCAAAGAGAGTATACGCATACACAAAATAGAAGCAGTTTGGACAATATGATTGATGCTGTATCTTTAATTGGCTTAACTATGGGGCTTAAAGAGAAGGTATGAGTATGCTTCTGTGAGTATTCTTAGTCATTATACTTAAACACCTAACCTTTGTAAAGATTCTGCAGAATACGATGTTTTGTTCATGAGAAAATGTGACTGGCTCTGGCAAAACCCTAAACTTGGACCCAACTTTTCGGAGTGATCTCCCACATTTATCCTGAAAATTAACAATGTTCAGGATTTTTCTTTTTCCATCAATATCTAGAGAAAATGCTCTATATGGTGACATGAAAATCAAATCTCAAACTGGTACATGGTCCCTGGGGTCAGTTTTTTTTACCTTTTCATGGCTGTTACGCATTATGGTAAATGCCGAGAAGTTTCAGGTTTTGCCAGAATGATGCATGATGTATGAATGATGCATTTAGATTGTTTGTGTTCATTATAATGAATAATTGAAGTGGCAAAATGCATTCCACTTTTCTTTACTGACAGCACCTCATGAGACAAAACAATTTCTAGGGAAGATTTATACCATGCATCATCCGCTGTACACTATAAAAGTAAATTTTACATTAAAATTTGATCATTTGGTTTATTTTTGAAAATATCAATTATATACCTTACGTTTAAAGTGTATATAGGGTCAAGTTTGTTTCACTGTACGGACAATGACAATTTAATTTGTTTTGGGAATTTGGCTTCCTGTATACATACTTTCATACCATTAACAAATAATATGATGTCCAGTTACATGTATCTGTTAAGGCCTTTTCATCAAATTTGGTTTATATTCAGTGCATGGTTTTGTAAACAAAGGCAATTGTGAAACGCTGGTGCTATTTTTGCGCCGTTGTAAGTTTGACAATAGTTTAATAATTATAGAAATGATATAATCATGGTTCAAGAAACGCGGCTTGCGATGAGTGTTTGATTCTCAAACTTGGAAACATCGTAATCAGCACTTGTGTGTTATACTAAAATGAGGATTAAACTTCATCACAGGCATCACATACATGGCAAAATAAGTGTGGGCAATTTGTAGTTGTGAAAAGATTTTTGCACTCTGATGAGGTATTGTACTGATATTATCTGAAAGCTATACTTGATGCGAAGTTGGTAAAGAACAAATCATCCTGAAAAAATGTTTATGTCTGTAGTGCTCTAATTTGTTGAGAAAACACAAACAAAATGTGCACATCAATAATTGAAAAAAATTAATGCGTATCATGTACAAACATTATCATGTTGAAAACAAGTAAACATAGAAGCAGTGTTCCTTTCACAAAAAAACCTCTCTAATTTAACTGAAAACTATGTTTTTGTTTAAGACCGGTTTTGGTAAAGGATGTTAGTTTCTCCAGTTTCATTAATCAATCATTACGTCTAATTTGCTTCTTGAAGATAAAGTTAAAGACTTTCTAAAAAATTTAATGATTAACATTAATTGAATGTTTAACATGGTGTCTATTGGGAACTATTGTACAAATATTGACTGCTACGAGTGATACAGTAAAACTTGCCTCCCGAGGTGATCCCTGGAGCATTCTATTTTCCCGAGGCGAAGCCAGGGAAAATAGAACACTCAGGTATCACCTCGGGAGGCTAATTCTGTACCACAGTGAAAACAGTCAATATTTGTTTCTCTTCACATACATAGATTCTGCACAATTTACTAAGAGACCTGCTACAATAAATCAAACCAATACATGACTTTCATTAACTTGAAAACACTCCGAAATTAATTGAACTTCTGTAACACTAATGTAAAACGTATTTATTCATGTTGTAACAACAGCATTGACGTATTTAGACCAATTTCATTGGTTGCCATGGGCTAGTTAATTAGTTGCCATGGGCTCGTCTTTCCTTGTTTGCTTGGCATTACAGTAAAAATAGCGAACATCATGTGACATGCTCTCAACCAATTACAAGACGGAATCTATGTATGAGGTGTTATAGAATAAGTATGTTTAGTAGTGTATACCCATAGTCTGCTTAACATTCTAACAATGCATATTACAACTAGGTAGACATACACTATGAACAAATTCACCCTGAAAATACCCTGAAAATCTGTTTTACCGTGAAATAACAGTTCAGTGTAATTTCACAGTGTCTCTTCCTCTCAGATATTGGCAATAATGTTCACAGTGATTTCATGGCAAATTCACGGCTCTCTCGAGAATTAATGAGCTGTCCCAAAACTGCCACGAGAAGTTTATGGCATTTTCACAGTGTTTTCACAGCGAAGGAATCCCAAGAAGGAATCCCATGTTAGTGTAGTAAAACAACAACCAACAACATCATCACCAGGACCAAGATACAAGATTAATGCTAATGAGCTCATAAGAACGTACATGTAATAACATTCCATCGGGACTAACGCTTGCCGCTTGAGGTGCATAATCCAAGTGCTGTATGCTGACAATTATAAGTGTAGCTACCGTTACCTATTGTCTATTGGACCTTCAATGCCTGAAGAAGAATCAGAGTCATCAGAGAAATGATACTTCATTGGATGATGTTGTATACCGTCACCCTAAGGAAATTGACTTCGCCAAAAAAGCATGAAAACGTTAACTGGTAGGAGAAACACCAACATGTACACCCGCACAGTGCAGTTCATTGAGCAAAGATGCACATCCTTAACGACTTCGTGCATGGATCCCATGCTCAGAAAACGGAAGGACAATAACTTTAGAGCACTCTTTCATGGTTCAAGGCAATATACAGCAATAGCACGACTATTTGAAGATCTGCAAAATACCTAATTGGCTTTTTGTTACATCCATTTTAAAGAAAAGTGAAATAATTTTAGGAAAGGGTACAATTTCACGATAGAATGAATATAAAAAACCTAAATGCATTTTCACTATTTTCTTGTGAACGACACAACGTAAGAAGCATAGGTTGGTTGTTTGATTCAAAGAGAGTACATACGCATACACAAAATAGAAGCAGTTTGGACAATATGATTGATGCTGTGCCTTTAATTGGCTTAACTATGGGGCTTAAAGAGAAGGTATGAGTATGCTTCTCTGAGTATTCTTAGTCATTATACTTAAACACCTAACCTTTGTAAAGATTCTGCAGAATACGATGTTTTGTTCATGAGAAAATGTGACTGGCTCTGGCAAAACCCTAAACTTGGACCCAACTTTTCGGAGTGACCTCCCACATTTATCGTGAAAATTAACAATGTTCAGGATTTTTCTTTTTCCATCAATATCTAGAGAAAATGCTCTATATGGTGACATGAAAATCAAATCTCAAACTGGTACATGGTCCCTGGGGTCAGTTTTTTTAACCTTTTCATGGCTGTTACGCATTATGGTAAATGCCGAGAAGTTTCAGGTTTTGCCAGAATGATGCATGATGTATGAATGATGCATTTAGATTGTTTGTGTTCATTATAATGAATAATTGAAGTGGCAAAATGCATTCCACTTTTCTTTACTGACAGCACCTCATGAGACAAAACAATTTTTAGGGAAGATTTATACTATGCATCATCAGCTGTACACTAAGTAACTTTTACATTAAAATTTGATCATTTGGTTTATTTTTGAAAATATCAATTATATACCTTACGTTTAAAGTGTATACATGTATAGGGTCAAGTTTGTTTCACTGTGTGGACAACGACAATTTAATTTGTTTTGGTAATTTGGCTTTCTGTATACATACTTTCATACCATTAACAAATAATATGATGTCCAGTTACATGTATCTGTTAAGGCCTTTTCATCAAATTTGGTTTATATTCAGTGCATGGTTTTGTAAACAAAGGCAATTGTGAAACGCTGGTGCTATTTTTGCGCCGTTGTAAGTTTGACAATAGTTTAATAATTATAGAAATGATATAATCATGGTTCAAGAAAAACGGCTTGCGATGAGTGTTTGATTCTCAAACTTGGAAACATCGTAATCAGCACTTGTGTGTTATACTAAAATGAGGATTAAACTGCATCACAGGCATCACATACATGGCAAAATAAGTGTGAACAATTTCTAGTTGTGAAAAGATTTTTGCACTCTGATGAGGTATTGTACTGATATTATCTGAAAGCTATACTTGATGCGAAGTTGGTAAAGAACAAATCATCCTGAAAAAATGTTTATGTCTGTAGTGCTCTAATTTGTTGAGAAAACACAAACAAAATGTGCACATCAATAATTGAAAAAAATTAATGCGTATCATGTACAAACATTATCATGTTGAAAACAAGTAAACATAGAAGCAGTGTTCCTTTCACAAAAAAACTTCTCTAATTTAACTGAAAACTATGTTTTTGTTTAAGACCGGTTTTGGTAAAGGATGTTAGTTTCTCCAGTTTCATTAATCAATCATTACGTCTAATTTGCTTCTTGAAGATAAAGTTAAAGACTTTCTAAAAAAATTAATGATTAACATTAATTGAATGTTTAACATGGTGTCTATTGGGAACTATTGTACAAATATTGACTGCTACGAGTGATACAGTAAAACTTGCCTCCCGAGGTGATCCCTGGAGCATTCTATTTTCCCGAGGCGAAGCCAAGGGAAAATAGAACACTCCGGGTATCACCTCGGGAGGCTAGTTTTACTGTACCACGAGTGAAAACAGTCAATATTTGTTTTATAACACCACATACATAGATTCTGCACAATTTACTAAGAGACCTGCTACAATAAATCAAACCAATACATGACTTTCATTAACTTGAAAACACTCCGAAATTAATTGAACTTCTGTAACACTAATGTAAAACGTATTTATTCATGTTGTAACAACAGCATTGACGTATTTAGACCAATTTCATTGGTTGCCATGGGCTAGTTAATTAGTTGCCATGGGCTCGTCTTTCCTTGTTTGCTTGGCATTACAGTAAAAATAGCGAACATCATGTGACATGCTCTCAACCAATTACAAGACGGAATCTATGTATGAGGTGTTATAGAATAAGTATGTTTAGTAGTGTATACCCATAGTCTGCTTAACATTCTAACAATGCATATTACAACTAGGTAGACATACACTATGAACAAATTCACCCTGAAAATACCCTGAAAATCTGTTTTACCGTGAAATAACAGTTCAGTGTAATTTCACAGTGTCTCTTCCTCTCAGATATTGGCAATAATGTTCACAGTGATTTCATGGCAAATTCACGGCTCTCTCGAGAATTAATGAGCTGTCCCAAAACTGCCACGAGAAGTTTATGGCATTTTCACAGTGTTTTCACAGCGAAGGAATCCCAAGAGTATTTCATGGCATTTTCATGGTGTTGTGTCATCGCGAAATTGCCATGAACTATTTATTTCACGGTAAAACAGATTTTCAGGAGATTTTCAGGGTAAAGTTATTCTTGGCGATATAGTACTCAGTGATGTATCCATTTTAATGTTACGAATAAATGATCGCAAATTGCAAACGTATTCAATTTCCATTTTCATTCTATAATACTATACAAGGGGTATCAGGATAGGGAGGGGAGGTTGAGAATGGGGTTGCAGGTTTGGTTGGGTAACTGGTTGCGGAGGAACATGGTAAAGGATCAATGTCATTCGGGGTGGGATAAGAGTTAGGTAGCGTAATGGCGGGCCCAGGAGTTTCCATTGAAGGGGCTCACATTCTCATCACTCGCCCATTAGCGGATGTAGGGAACATAAGAGGTGTATGACCCTCCCCAATTGTGTTGGGTCATCCTGTATGTATGGTACTTTTTTTTATAAGGGATCAAAGCATGCATATCACCCCCTGCCCCCCCCCCCGCCGCCCCGCCCACACACACACACACACGATTTTGCCCACTTTTTTTATTCCCTTTTGGGGAGATACAAAAATGAAGGTCGTTGAGGGCCCGAGGTGAGGTTGGGGATGGGATGGGAGATTGGAAATGGGATGAGAGATTGGAAATGGGATGGGGGTCTTGGCAGTGTGAGGAGGGGGTTGTGATAGGAGGAAAAGTTGATGTGAGGGACTAAATTGGGGATGGAATGTACAATGTATAGAATTTAAGCGATGGGATGGGATAGGATTGGAGGAAGTTAGGTTGACAGTGGACTGGAGATATGATGGGAGGGTTAGAGAAGGACGAGGTTCGTTGGCTGTTCTAACAGCTAATTACATTCCAATGTTTCAGCTTAGTGCAAAAACGTATATTGTTTCGACGTCCAGAAACGTATCAACAAAGTCATTCTCAATTTGCCGTTTTGTACGGTTAGACAAGAAAAATCAACAAATCATACAAAAAACGGTTTGAAAATAACATACCAGGCCAAAGAATTCGAAGCTTGCCTGCAAGCTCCATATTCCACTTTCATTGGATTATCACTGACAAGAATCTACTCCCGCTGGGCCAGGGTTCTGTAGGATGGGTTGAAAAGGATAAATACCAACCCGAGTTGGGCTGTAAGCAACTCGGGTTGAGCTCTAATAGAGAAAACCCATCATGTTTTGTTTTCTATAAATGTTTTACCAGTAACTGCAAATTAAGGCGGGGGGGGGGGTAGACCACGGCCCAATTTCACAGAGCTGCTAACCAGAAGATATTACGCAGAGAACGAGTCAGAAGCAATATATACTACTCAAAACAATTTAGGGAACACCGGATTTTTAACATCAAATAGGTTTGAAATGTTCCATGAACCAGGATTTTCATTTGCAACCCCCTCTCTCTTTCAGTAGTCATGCCATGAAATGTGTAATCACTACATGCATCCTTTATCATCTGTTTCATTGTGCAGTTGTTTCTCATCAATTCTGTGAAACATTGTGTTTATCTGAAATAAATGATCTTGCTTTAACTGAGATTATTCCGGGAGTTCCCTAAATTGTTTTGAGTAGTATACTTTACATGAACATGACAATTTGGCTGGTAAACGTTTTTTTGCTAAGCATTTGCTAAACTTTTCTCTGCTCAGGATCTTTTCGTGCTTAGCAACTCTGTATAATTGGCCCATCATGTCGCATGCTTACACTGGAGTGTCGTGGCCGAGCGGTCTAGCTTACCGGACTCAAGTTCTGGTGTTAGCAGCAGAATGTGGGTTCGAATCCCGGCCATGACACTTGTGTCCTTGAGCAAGACACTTAACCATAATTGCTTCTCTCCACCCAGGGGTTAAATGGGTACCTGTGAGGGCAGAATTGGTTGATTAGCCCTATATGCGCTGTAATGGCAGCAATTGAGCTGTATACTCCCCAGGGAGCTGAGATGGGTTCAGGAATGATTGATGAGCCTTATGAGCCTTATGAGCCTCATGAGCAGGGGTAATAATATAATGCGCCTTGAGCACCACTCAGTTGGTGGATACGTGCGCTATATAAGTCCACACATTATTATTATTATTATTATTATTATTACTGGGAGTGTCTGACAGTACCAGGGCCAATTCATGGCAGCCAACCAGTGTACATGTATACTTGCAGTTTTTACTAAGATCTCCACTATCAAGTGAAGTGAAAATGATCAATGTAACATTCATAAATGCCCAAGACAGTGATTAGATGAGACATGAACAATTCTGATCAAATCCAAAATGTCTAAAATTAATATTTCCTTATTTTTCCCAGGGGTGGACCCTGGCTTGGCAGGGATTGATAACTTTGCCGTCGGGCAGGTAATACTAGAAATGTCTGGCCAGTGAGTAACAATTTGTAAGAGGACAGCACTGGAAGCTGGCCTGATGGTAAAATACTTTTCAATTCCTGGCTGAATTTTGTGATTCTTAAATGTCAGACTGGTAAAATTTATGTTGAAATGGTAATTTGTTTTCAGTTACCTGCCTGACTGGCTTGTATTGAAGAAACGTCCAGTCCTCCATATTTCTTCATCTTCATTTAATAATAATAATAATAATAATAATAATAATAATAATAATAATAATAATAATAATAATAATAATAATAATAATAATAATAATAATAATAATAATAATAATAATAATAATAATAATAATAATAATAATAATAATAATAATAATAATAATAATAATAATAATAATAATAATAATAATAATAATAATAATAATAATAATAATAATAATAATAATAATAATAATAATAATAATAATAATAATAATAATAATAATAATAATAATAATAATAATAATAATAATAATAATAATAATAATAATAATAATAATAATAATAATAATAATAATAATAATAATAATAATAATAATAATAATAATAATAATAATAATAATAATAATAATAATAATGTGGACTTAAATAGCGCACGTATCCACCAAAGTGGTGCTCAAGGCGCACTATATTATTACCCCCTGCTCATCAGGCTCATAAATCATTCCTGAAACCATCTCAGCTCCCTGGGGAGTATACAGCTCAATTGCTGCCATTACAGCGCATATACGGCTAATCAAACACAACAACCAACTCTGCCCTCACAGGTACCCATTTACCCCTGGGTGGAGAGAAGCAATTATGGTAAAGTGTCTTGCTTAAGGACACAAGCACCATGGTCGCGGTTGGAATTCGAACCCACATTCTGATGACTTAGCCATCAGAACACAAATCCGATGCACTAAACCGCTCGACCATGGCACACCATTTAAGTCTTCATGTATGAATTGCACATAATGAACATGTCCACTTTGCGCACTTTTGTAAATGATGGTAAAATTAAAATCGATACAAATGGAAAAAAAGAAATGTAATTTCTGCTGACCTCTGATTCTGTTCCACTCTACAGGATCTGCAAAAAATATTTCCCTGGTACAAACAAAAGAGAAATATTTCAAGGTTACTTCTCTGGTACGGACAAAAAAATATGAAAGTTTACCGTGTTAGTGCCATTTTACTTATAAATGCTTGTATAATAAGGCTGTGCATTTTCAGTTACCGGATACCCGAAATTGGAAATCTTCGGATACCCAGGTATACATACTCCTGAATGTATAAAATAACCAATACGAACACAAGTTTCTCTTGAGTCACAATAAATGTGGACTTACTGTAATAATTTCCCACCTCTATATCAAAAATGACTTGTAGCATCCCCATTCCACACACACATACAAAAGGAATTCAGGTGTCCCACAATCACACTAATCCAATAACATCAAGCGAACAGGCACAAATTACTAACTTGTGATATTGGCATGACAGTCAACACAAACTACATACATCAAACAAAAGCCAGCAAGTCTGTGAAAGGCTGTTTGCAAATGTTACTTCTAAGGCCCCCAAAAAAGGTTTCTGGTCATAGGTCAGCTTCAAAATCGGTGCGGTGACGCCTTTTTTTTTTTCTTTTTTTTTTTTACCAACAGGGAAGTACGTGATACATTTATACGTGGGGACCAAATTTCCCATACAAAGTATGGTGGCTAAGAGATGCCTCACAAATCGGGCAAAACATTCATTCCCCTATGTGAAAAAGCCATTTAAAACACAGCATGTCAGAATTCCAATCGATCCAGCAATTTTCGCTGCAATTGGACATTGTTTCATAGCACACAAAAAAAGAAATTAAAAATGCGAACGCACGGGTCTGAGGTGACTTGCATGGAGACCAGAAACCGGAGACTTTTTTTTGCCTAAAGCATTTATCCAAGTTTACTTCATTTTGTGAAGAAAAAAATCAGAGACTTCCATTTTTGTGGCTTAAATGTTCAGTGAGAATTTTAAAAGGTCAGTTAAGGGTAATTGGAACTGAAAAATGAAACCGGGTAATGACAGTTTCGGTCGGGTATCCCGATACCACAGTGTTATTGCAGAAGGATTCTAAAATTGTCAAAGAGAAAAATATAACCGGGTAATGACAGTTTCAGTCGGGTATCCGGGTACCCCAATACCCAGCACAGCGTTATTGTAGAAGGATTCTAAAATTGTCAAAGAGAAAAATGGAACCGGGTAATGACAGTTTCGGTTGGGTATCCGTGTACCCCAATACCCAGAACAGCCTTATTGTAGAACGGTTCTACATTCTATAATCTTTAAATTGTCAAAGCGACTGTACACCTTTGATAAATTGATAATAACCCAATCACAATATTACTGAATAATCTATCAATTTACTTAATGTAAATTTTGTGAAGGGATTGTGAAGGTCAATCTATATTTCAAATTAAAATACATCAGGCGTATAATTACTCCACTTACCAAATAACCAATAAAGTGACAAAAACAACAGCGGTGACGGCCCCCTTGGAGCCGATACCTAGGAGTTTTGTGGCCTGAAGCAAGAAAAAGCCCAAGAGACTGAGGGCAACTATCTGAAGGATGAGATTCTCAAAGAAGTAGGACAGGGCTGTAAGTCCAGCCGTCAGCGACAGAAGATGATAGACGACAGCCGGTAATCCTCTTGAGTGATGGATGGATGAACAAGAATACTCCAAGCTTTAAGGAAAATTGTACTCTATCATTTGTTTTTCCATCTACTAAAAATGCCTTTCAAAAAAACAGTTTTGAATTTTTGTTTTTTTGTTTGTTTGTTTGTTTGTTTGTTCGTTCGTTTTGTAAGAATAAGTACTGAAATCGGAATTCAGTGCCCACCTGAACCACAAGTAAACTGGTGTATTAAGTGTAATGAGATTACCACATTACAATTTTAACATGAATGCATCTTTTTACTATGAACATTTAAAATTTGAAAAAATTAAATCACCTCAGAAAGAATTACTTCTGAAGATGTATAAATTTGACATTACAAAGAGCTTTCCAAAACCGCTCCCACCCCCCCCCCCACTTGTTGAAAAAATAGTGTCTGTCGGTAAATTCACAAACTTGTTGGTATTTGATTTTTTTTCATTAAATTTATCCCCTAAAATGTTTGTCCTCCCACTCTGAAAATCCTGGCTACGCCACTGCCCTACACAAGTAAATGTAACAGGTGCATAACCAAGGCGGAGGGGAAAATGGGGAAGCTGTCCACCCCCCCCCCCCTTTGGTTTTTGTATAATAAAAATTTTGAACAAACATTTTCCCTAAGCCATACTTTGTTGACCCAAATTTACCCTTAAAAAGGTGGGGAAACTAGTTGTTCTGTGAACTCAATAATCCAAATATTTTCTGGGCAAAAATAATCTCATTTTTTTTAGTGTACCCTCCCTTGACAAATTTCTAACTACGCGCCTGACATGTCGACGGCTCAATCCTGACATGCCAAACTCAACATAGCCTTGACCAAGGCGCATCAAAACGGTTTGGTCGCATAATTTTGCCTCACTTTACCGAACTCCCTGTTGCATCCATTGCACACACATTGCATGAATCCATTATGCATACTTAAGACTATGTACATGCACATATACAGACAGTAACTATGCAGTCGACCCGCCTTGATCATTCTGTACCAAATTTAAAAACAAAAGACGTATTCTCATTGGTTGATGGTTCTCCCAGCAACTGCCTCACTGCGACGTCTTTCATGTGCATACATTGTGTGCATGCGTGTGTGCATGCGTGTGTGCATGCGTGTGTGCATGCGTGTGTGCATGCGTGTGTGCATGCGTGTGTCCATGCGTGTACGTGTGCCTGCATTGTGTGTGCATGCATTGTGTATGGATCAAACAGGGTCAAAGCTGGGGGCCTGTGATTGGCATTCGTTTAAAAGGAACCGCTGACAAATCAACAACTCTTGGTAAAATTCTTGGGTAAAAATTTTCAGCCAACTGTCCATTTAATGAATGAATGATAGATAAGCTGTGTAGATAACAGTACCATGTACAGATGCATTCACCACACAGTACCATTTAGCAAGCACTGCACACTCTGGCATACTACTACCTGTATCAGGGGTTGCCCTCAACTTTTATTTGCACTAGCCGGCCGGACTAGTGAGTTTGACTTTTAGCTATTCCGCAAGCGCTGGTCCAGATGTTTTTTAAATACTTTTTACAAGGTTTTTCAGGGTGGATCACAATTTTCAATATGGAAAGAATGTCATATCCGACCGCCACTTTTTAAGTTTTTTTTTAAAATTGTTTTGCAACCACTAACCAGTTAAAAAATGATTTTATCGATTTTGGGGGGTTCACAAAGTGAAAACTATCTTTAAAATCTACTTTTATGATGGTTTTTGGACTTCATTTCGCTTCTAAAAAAATCCTCCCCTTCAGATAATACAAGGATCCTATTGTAAATGCCATTGCGCATGTACACCGGCCATGTTGGTTACTAATGGTGGAGTTGACAAGATCAGACTGACATGACTGAGGAAGTCATCGTATACCAAAAATGCTTATTTTTCATGAAATAAATATCCTGGAATAATTTGAAGTACATGTCCATCATCATCCATATGTTCTCCACCTTACTGGGTAAGTAAGGTAAAAAGTGGCGGTCGGATATGACATTTTACCCTTCAATATTTTCGAGGCAGGACAAACCTTTTATGGCCCAGTGGAATAAAATGTGTAAAAATAACATAAAAAGAACTGTGCAGTCTTTGTAATTTTGACTAGCCTGCCAGGCTACTAGGAGAGGGGGGGGGGGGGGTTGACTAGTCTGCCATCATTTTAACTGGCTAATTGGCCAGCGGTCAGCAAATTCAAACCTTGCCTATATCATTCAAAACCATTTGAATGATATTGAATGATCAATCAACACGAGGGTTAAAACCCTAACCTTTCCAAATTCTCCAAAATCCTCTTTGCTAAAGTGAAGTATTTTGAACGATTGAGGTTATTAGGCATACTTGCCTTTCCATGGTACATGTACATCCATGTTTGTTGTCGTGATTGCAAGGTCAGTGCTTGGGTCAGTGGACACTGTTTATTGCTCCATGCATGCAGGGAGGGTCCCTGGCCATGTACATGTATCACAGATTAGAAACACATGTGTGCATACATGTCATGTGCTTGCTTTACTACTGAAGGATTTAGGAGGATTCAGGTTATGTGTAAGCAAATGGGCCTAGGGAGTTAGGGTTAATTATGCATTACCTATCATTGATATTGTTCTCATTGACAAACACGCAAGGATCAGGGGTGATATGATCTGTACCCCTTGGGTCACTACCGGCAAGAAACAGTTCCCAAAGTCCTCCATGTATGACAAGGGCGGCGGCTGGGGATCCTCAAAGTCAACATCGCCCCGTTGTATTGTTGCATCATCTGATATAAGACGTCCTCAGGGATGTCGTCGAAGTCTTGATACAATGGAAGGTCTTCATCCATCGTATCCATGTCGCCAAACTCCATGTCGCCAAACTCCATGTTGATTGTATCGCTGTATTCAGTGGGATGAGTTCTCTGTGTTGTTAATTCATTACATGTATTTCATACAGGGAAAAAATTAAGCATACTGTACCTGCAAAACAATCAATTTAAAAGAATCTTCTTAGAACATTAACCCTAACCCCCTAGCTATGTTGGCTAGGAACCTTCCAGAATCTACCAAAATCCAACACCATGCAGTAACACTACCATCAAACTGTTAACTTAGCTGGAATTGGGACACCCGGTCCTAGGCAAAGTATCCCTGTCTGGGCTATACAGTACTGCAATTTCAATATAATCCAGAAGGATTTTCAAATCACCAAATTTGGTCCAAATTCCGAAATGCTGACATCTGGAAACTGGGCATAGAAACTCGGCAGTGTCATCTAATGTGGTACACTTTTTAATTGGGGTAGAATGTCGTATCTGGCCGCCACTATTTTTCATTAAATATAACCAATAATGTAATCTTACCTACCTGGTAAGGTGGAGAACATATGGATGGTGATGGACATATACTTGAAATTATTCCAGGATATTTATTTCATGAAAAATCAGGCATTTTTGGTATACGATGACTTTCTCAGTCATGTCAGTCTGATCTTGTAAACTCCACAATTAGTGACCAACACAGTCATTGTACATGCGTAGTGGCAACTATAATAGGATCCTTCTATTTTCTGAAGGGGAGGATTTTCTTAGAAGGGAAATCAAGTCCGGAAACCATCATAAAAGTGGATTTTAAAGATAGTTTTCGCTTTTTTTACCACCAAAAATCGATAGAATGATTTTTTAACTGGTTTAGTGGTTGCAAAAAAAATCCAAAAAAGCCCTTAAAAAGTGGCGGCCGGATACGACATTCTTTCCTTTAATTGTACCATAAAAAAGTTTTACATGGAAATGTTTTAAAATTACAAAAAATGATACGTTTTAACAAATATTTATTTCTGAGGTTTTCTTATTTTTTTTTGGCACTTTTAAAATGTTGAAAAGGTACTACATTACATGTAGGCCTATGTGTGCATGTCATTCTGACTGTGTAACTGTTACTGTGTTAGGTTCAAGCATGGAGGAAGGATATGAAGGGATGTCCAGTGATTTGCTCTTTTTTCTGTTTTCCTACATTTGCCATTTATAACCTCATTTCATACACGGTTTATTCCAAAACGTGACGATCTTTCACGGAATTAATGTCCGAGCTGCCTGTAGTGTTAATTTGTACATTAGTCAAATACAACACTATTTTATTATTTGTAACGGATAGTTTAAGTCAATGATAGTACAATGCTATAAAGTACGTACTACACTGCGAAAGTTACTTATCACATACATGTATCGATATCAGTCAAATTAAACTAGCTTAAACTCTGGAATATACCATGTTGAAACTAACAGTGAAAGCACGAACATTGTGTAGCGCATGGTTCAATGGACGAGATGATTAATAGACGAATTGGTGACGGCCGGCTGAGTCGGTCAACGGAGAGTAGTATATGAGGCGCTTTTCGGACCCCGTTGGTGGAGGGAAAATGTGCAAAATAAGTGTGGTGCAAAATGTGCAAAAATGAGTGTGTGAGTATGGTGCAAAAATGTGCAAACTTGTGTTGAGTAGTGTTAGCGCGCTAGCGCGAGAGGGCTGGCTTTAAGTATGACGTCCGTGACGTCATACTTATTTCCCACGAAGTGGTGAAATGATGTTTCACGATTGTGTACTGGCGGAAACCGTTATTGTTGACGCCAGTCGGAGGCGCGAAGCGACGACATCTATCCTCGCAGTACAGAGAGATTAATTAATTAATTAATTTAATTAAATATTTAAGGAAAACTTCACGATAGTGTACTGGCGGAAACCGTTACGTCCGTCAGACTTGTAAAGGTCTGTCTGTTATTTTGCCACGAAGTGGTGAAATTTCCCCTGTATTTTAGCCTTAATTATATCACGGGTCGTACCTCTGGACAATGTCCTTGGTAGAGGAGCGCGCATTAAGTATGACAATTATGATGTCTACACTTACTGGTTCAAAAATGTACGAGTCCATAGACTGAACACTGTCGCATGGTTCGGTGTTTGAACAGGCCCGTGCCGTTTGTACGTACGTTCACACAAACAACACGTATAGTGACTGTGTTCGTGAAGATTGTATCAGCACAACGTATGCAATGAAGGTATGAAGTCGTGCACCACCACGTCTAAACATGTAGGAAGGATGGTCTAACATCATTAGGTGTTTACAAAAATACTCCTCTAAATAAGTGCGTTTACCGCTAATTGGACACCGACAGGATGACAACCGAAAGTTTCACATTCAATCTTGCGAATAGTGCGGCAAATTTGTTATTCATTAAAACAAAATCTATATAACTACACAAGTTACACCCATTAACTCATATAACTCAACCTGTATAAAATGTTGTGTATTGTTAGGTTTGAAAAATACCAACTACACTGTTATTTTAAAAAGGTCCTTCATGAAATAAAAACCTAATGTATGTACGGTTAAATGGCCCTTCATAGAAAAAATAACAATAAAATATCTACATAAAGTCATATCCATAACTATGATAATAATAAATTTTTTGATGTCTGCTCTTGCTACAACCTGACAAATATAACGTTTACTCTTACTACAACTTGACAATTATAATGTCTACAAATTCCCCTGTATTTTAGCGTTGGTTATATCACGGGTCGTAGGCCTACCGCTGAACAATGTCCTTGGTAGAGGAGCGAGCATTAAGTATGACAATTATAATGTCTGCACTTACTACAACTTGACAATTATAATGTTTACTCTTGCAACAACCTGACAAATATAACGTTTACTCTTACTACAACCTGACAATTATGATGTCTACAATTTCCCCTGTATTTTAGCGTTATTTATATCACGGGTCGTACCGCTGGACAATGTCCTTGGTAGAGGAGCGCGCATTAAGTATGACAATTATGATGTCTACACTTACTGGTTCAATAATGTACGAGTCCATAGACTGAACACTGTCGCATGGTTCGGTGTTTGAACAGGCCCGTGCCCTTTGTATGTACGTTCACACAAACAACACGTATAGTGACTGTGTTCGTGAAGATTGTATCAGCACAACGTATGCAATGAAGGTATGAAGTCGTGCACCACCACGTCTAAACATGTAGGAAGGATGGTCTAACATCATTAGGTGTTTACAAAAATACCCCTCTAAATAAGTGCGTTTACCGCTAATTGGACACCGACAGGATGACAACCGAAAGTTTCACATTCAATCTTGCGAATAGTGCGGCAAATTTGTTATTCATTAAAACAAAATCTATATAACTACACAAGTTACACCCATTAACTCATATAACTCAACCTGTATAAAACGTTGTGTATTGTTAAGTTTGAAAAATACCAACTACACTGTTATTTTAAAAAGGTCCTTCATGAAATAAAAACCTAATGTATGCACGGTTAAATGGCCCTTCATAGAAAAAATAACAATAAAATATCTACATAAAGTCATATCCATAACTATGATAATAATAAAAATGTTGATGTCTGCTCTTGCTACAACCTGACAAATATAACGTTTACTCTTACTACAACTTGACAATTATAATGTCTACAAATTCCCCTGTATTTTAGCGTTGGTTATATCACGGGTCGTAGGCCTACCGCTGAACAATGTCCTTGGTAGAGGAGCGAGCATTAAGTATGACAATTATAATGTCTGCACTTACTACAACTTGACAATTATAATGTTTACTCTTGCAACAACCTGACAAATATAACGTTTACTCTTACTACAACTTGACAATTATAATGTCTACAATTTCCCCTGTATTTTAGCGTTATTTATATCACGGGTCGTACCGCTGGACAATGTCCTTGGTAGAGGAGCACGTATTAAGTATGACAATTATAATGTCTGCACTTACGACAACTTGACAAATATAATGTCTGCAATTTCCCGTTTGTGGACTAAAAATGTAGAAAAATGAGTGTGTGAGTGCGGTGCAAAAATGTGCAAACTTGTGTTGAGTAGTGTTAGCGCACTAGCGCGAGAGGGCGGGTTTTAAGTATGGCGTCCGTAACTTCATACTTAATGATGTGATGGTCAGATTTCTCACCGTTATTACTGACAATTTGATGTCTGCTTTTGCTACAACTTGACAATTATAATGTCTGCTCTTACAACTTGACAATTATAATGTCTGCTATTTCCGCTGTATTTTAGTGTTATTTATAGCACGGGTCGTACCGCTGGACAATGTCCTTGGTAGAGGAGCGCTAATTAAGTATAGCAATTATAATGTCTGTTCTACAACCTGACAATATTGATGTATGTCCTTACTACAACTTGACAATTATACTACTCAAAACAATTTAGGGAACACCGGAATAATCTCAGTTAAAGCAAGATCATTTATTTCAGATAAACACAATGTTTCACAGAATTGATGAGAAACAACTGCACAATGAAACAGATGATAAAGGATGCATGTAGTGATTACACATTTCATGACATGACTACTGAAAGAGAGAGGGGGTTGCAAATGAAAATCCCGGTTCATGGAACATTTCAAACCTATTTGATGTTAAAAATCCGGTGTTCCCTAAATTGTTTTGAGTAGTATATAATGTTTGCTCTTGCTACAACCTGACAATTATAATGTTTACTCTTACTACAACTATAATGTCTGCTATTTCCGCTGTATTTTAGGGTTATTTTTTTATCACGGGTCGTACCGCTGGACAATGTCCCTGGTAGAGGATTAAGCAAGTCAGTACATACCGATACGTAAGTTCTTCCTTATAAAGGATTATCGAAACCGTTATAAAGTGACCGGGACCGGCACCGTGACGCATGTATTCCAATTACATGTGAATACATGTAGATATTCACAACAGGATATTTCCGTATGAAAATTGTCGCCAACCAGGAGATTCTCATGGGAGCAGACCACGGGTGCGAGATTTACAATGGTTTTACTCTCGCTATGATGAGACTGATTTTTAGTTTAAGTATAAGAGAGCGAGTCTGAATATAAGGGTGCGAGATTTACAATGGTTTTATTCTCGCTATGATGAGACTGATTTTTAGTTTAAGTATAAGAGAGCGAGTCTGAATATAAGGGTGCGAGATTTACAATGGTTTTATTCTCGCTATGATGAGACTGATTTTTAGTTTAAGTATAAGAGAGCGAGTCTGAATATAAGGGTGCGAGATTTACAATGCCTTTGTTCTCGCTATGGTAAGACTGATTTTTTGTTTAAGTATAAGAGAGCGAGTCTGAATATAAGGGTGCGAGATTTACAATGGTATTATTCTCACTATGATAAGACTGATTTTAGTTTAAGTATAAGAGAGCGAGTCTGAATATAAGGGTGCGAGATTTACAATGCCTTTATTCTCGCTATGATAAGACTGATTTTTTATTTAAGTATAAGAGAGCGAGTCTGAATATAAGGGTGCGAGATTTAAAATGGTATTATTCTCACTATGATAAGACTGATTTTAGTTTAAGTATAAGAGAGCGAGTCTGAATATAAGGGTGCGAGATTTACAATGCCTTTATTCTCGCTATGATAAGACTGATTTTTTGTTTAAGTATAAGAGAGCGAGTCTGAATATAAGGGTGCGAGATTTACAATGGTATTATTCTCACTATGATAAGACTGATTTTAGTTTAAGTATAAGAGAGCGAGTCTGAATATAAGGGTGCGAGATTTATAATGGTTTTATTCTCGCTATGATAAGACTGATTGTTTTGTTTTAAGTATAAGAGAGCGAGTCTGAATATAAGAGTGCGAGATTTACAATGGATTCTCACTATGATAAGACTGATTTTAGTTTAAGTATAAGAGAATATATGCGAGATTTACAATGCCTTTATTCTCGCTATGATGAGACTGATTTTTTTGTTTTAACTATAAGAGAGCGAGTCTGAATATAAGAGTGCGAGATTTACAATGGTTTTATTCTCGCTATAATAAGACTGATTTTTTGTTTTAAGTATAAGAGAGCGAGTCTGAATATAAGGATGCGAGATTTACAATGGTTTTATTCTCGCTATGATAAGACTGATCTTTTTTGTTTTAAGTATAAGAGAGCGAGTCTGAATATAAGAGTGCGAGATTTACAATGCCTTTATTCTCGCTATGATGAGACTGATTTTTTTGCTTTAAGTATAAGAGAGCGAGTCTAAATATAAGGGTGCGATTTTCTTTTTGACAACTCCAACAGAATTTAAATTCGCTAGATATAGCCAAATTTATCGAACATTTTTTAGCTGATGGGGTGGAGATCACGGCCCCAAGGTCACTTTTGACATATATTTTGGAATTAAAGAATTTCCTGTACGGAAAATTAATACTATACTTAAATAGAGTAGTATTATTTCGACTGTCCAATAAATTTTCCTGAGTCGGACAAACAATGCAAAAAACTGATAGGCCTTTTATTTAAGATGTTTCTGACAATAACCGGGAAGCCAACTTATCAGACTCTCACAGCTTCGTCCTATTATTTTCCAATAGAAATGCTCAAACAGAATATCCAGAATGGGTAAGATGGATGCTTATGGTTTAGTTAGATAATTCGACCCAACTAATAAAGTTAAATACACCATTTGAAAAACCCTCCTTATTCAAAAACCAATCCGTCCGCCAGCTCATAATTCCAGCAGCTTATGGTGTTTGGATTTCGGTGAAACTTGTAATGCGAGTATTTAATCTTGAGGTCCATGTGAGCCTGATGGGCCACTTATCATAAACAAATTGAATTGCAGACCTAAATTTCCCCTTACAATAGTCATCCAAAACATTAAATTATGCACTATAATGACTGAACTGTAGGGTGCAGAAACATTATGACGCCATTTTTATTGATAACTTGGCTTTGAGCTGCGTTATGCGTTTTAATTTGAATAGTTCGAATGCAAGAGCTTCCCTGACAAATGATGGCCAGGTATTTGGAAAACAGCGATGACACACAGCCTCATACGGGCACTTTTCTTCACGCGCATCCCACAGGAGCTTAAGAAAAAGAGCATAGCCTATGTGGAAAAAGTTGCAGTGGATTCGTTTTGTTTGTTAATAAAAATGTTAACATAAAATTGTTAGAATAGAAAAAGGAAAATGTTTTCAGCACTTTTTGTGTTTTTTATATTAAAAATCGTGATTCCCGTGATTGCACGGTTTAGTTTTGTGATATATTTATTTGGAACCAGAGAATATAAATTAATATACGTTATCAAACGCCAATGTTGTTCCTTCATTTAAGAGAAACTTAACCACTCCTTTGAGAATTTGAAAATGAATATAAACCATAAAAATCATGCCAAACAAACAACACTGCATCATTAACGGCAATAAGTGTTTACCTTTTATTTTGGTTTGAACTTTTTTAAGTCGGATATATTGCTTGTCTCTGCCCCACAGAAAAATACTAACTATTCTATGCCACTGACTGTTCTAGTTCTTCACTACACTGGTGGAGAGCCAATTATCACCTTTCCTTAGCCAGTATAGGAACTTATCAGAGTGTTAATTGTCTTCACAACGGGGGGTCTACTAGCTTCTGCAGTACCACTCATACATATTCATGACATCCTGGTATTGGTTTTTCAGTGTAGTCTGATTGGACAATGTGTGTTATCGCCTCAGTGCTTCATCCAGCACTGCTTCCATAGGCAGCGTATGGAAACTGTGCACAATACTTAATGACACTTTTTATCGAAGCCGTCCGACTTGAAGGATTGTGACATTATATTTTTGGTGTCTATTTAACTTAATAATTTATGTATAAAATGCTGTGCTGACTTTATCTACATGTATATACCCAACGTGTTTTTAATTATTTATTTATTTTTGTATTTATTATATGAGTCCCTTCATCATTTCAGGTATTTCAGTATGTAAAGTACAAAATGAGTGTTCTGCATAAAATGAATGTTTATCTTTATTAACTGTAACTTGTTCATTTCTAACTGGTCTGATAATATACATATGAGTCCAGAATTAATCCTAACCAGAGAAACAAGCTCAGGACTTACCGTACCGTAAAAATAAATTTGAGTTTGAGTTATATTTGTATTGTGTTAATAATTCATCATACAGTCATTCCTTGTTCCACCCATTTTAGATGCTCTTTACACAAGCTGTTTATTGAAACATGGAAATAATTGGTCAAGATTCCAGTCAGAGAATTTGCCCACACTGTCACCTTGATGTTGAATCAGAAATCAGAAGAATTTTTTTTTTTGTCCACTATACAAGGACTTTAGGAAAATGTATGTTTGTTGATATTATCAAAACAAATGATCACTTTGAATTTTAAATGGCAAAGAAAGACAGAATTTCCTTATGATTTTAACTCTTAATTGCGCTGCCAAATACATATTTTCTTTGTAAAATCAAAATGAAAGAGTATGCTCTTTGTAAACACTCCTTCGAGTGCGATTATTATTATTATTAAACGGGTAAAGAGGTTTGTTCCAGATTCGGGATAAAATATAATACAATACAATTAATAATATTATTTGAAACTATATCTTACAGCTTTAACTAACAACTTAGGTCACTCTTATGTAACCGAATTATGAATTATATATAATTAACCGAAACTAATAGGTTGGAAAATTGATTCATATGTTACAACTTTAAATAGCAACTGAGCTCACTCCTGTATATCCGAATTATGCAGGCAAAATGGCTTACAAGACAGACAAAACATAATATTTACCATCAAATTAAAACTTACAAGACCTATTACACCCATTTGCTCGATTAAAAAAAAAAAGGAAAATTTTACAAAAAGACACTGTATGAAAAATATTAATATATCAGCATCAGACATGTACGAAGGCCTACACAACGTTGTTTTTACTTGATTTATAAAACAAGTATTTGTACAATTGCCAAACTGATGGTAAAATTCGACGGTTGAGAATCATGATCATATCCATTTGTGGGCACTGAAATGTCTGAACAGGAAACCAATAACACTTGTCGGGGGTTGAATTGTTATGATTTGTTGAATCCGTGTTGATTTATAACTATTATTGTATTTAATTCGGACTAGGTCATGAACATGAATTGGGGTGCTTTTGTTACAATGAGAATCTGTTATAGGGCGCAAAACACGGTGACCCAATCGATGGGAAGGTCTTACACTCCATGTATACAGTGTATGCGGAATCTAACTTTCCTACAAATGGCAGAAAAACGACCAAACTTTCACAGTCAGTTTTCTTGAAACACAATTTTGCACATTAATTGATTACGACCTTTTGCCGGTCACACGACGATATGCTTTTAATGTATACATAAGGACACGGTCACACATCAATATGCACAATACGGACCATACATAGAGCACAGACCGAGTCTTATATCCCGATAAAGAAAGGGTCAATATTGGATAACATGACGTTACATGTCCAAAAACGTTAAGTGTTGACCTCGTTAATCAGTATGTAGTCATAGAGATTGGACTCACAGGTCGAGTAACGAGTCCATGCGTATACCCAGGACCTTTTCCATGATGCAATGATGTACTATGAGGGGAAGTCCCTAATTGCTTCAACTTGTCCCACCATGCTGCCCTACTGAAGGGAGGGGCTATAGGTCAAACACCGGACGTCACGTAACAACAACATGGGCTGTCCAAAATCATCAACAACTCGTCTGACTTGTACAAGGTTTTGAGTATGCTTTATTTGATCTATACAAATGCTTGCTTGAATTAATTTACTCAGAAACATCAATATAACTATAAATATATATTGTAACGATAACTTATTCAGTCGAGCCATACTAATAAGCCTGATTTAGTATCCTACCATGCATACTAAACGTGTTTTGTAAACTCATTTAAAGTCATTTGATAATGGAATATAGAATGCACTGGGCTTTTTACATAGCCATTCCCAAGCAATTGACTCTGTTTAAACGCTTTTGTTTATAACTAAGGGTCTTTCTTTTCTAATTAATACAGGTAGACGGGAAATTACATCACTAGGCACTGATTACTTTTCAGATTGGTTTTTGTCAAAAGTACGATAGAAAAATATTTGGCGCCAATAAATTAATTTTTCGGAGTGAAGTGTGCCTTTCTGGTCTTGAATGAGAACCAGAAACACATCTATTTGGCCTGATCACTAAATAAACACAATGTAATAAAACACACTCAAACGATTTATCAAGTTAAACCGCAGCTCAAAGCTATTTATTCAGCAATTACATTTAATACAATACAATCATCCATTCATTTATATCAATAATCTTACTTATAGAGAGGTTACGCTATTGATCATAGCTGAAACTTAGTTGGTGTTAATAAGAATGTCAATCAACCCATGAAAAAATGTATGGAAAAGAACCTTATCGCACAACTCGTGTCTCGACTGTCATTAAGTGAGATTACAGAGGAGAACATAATATATCAAGTAACGGTTAATGATTATTTTTTTATATCATACTGTACACTCAATAATAATAGTGGGAAAAAATAAAAATAAAAAAAATAATGGAATGCACGCATTCAGAAAATGATGTAAGTATTATGTAATGCAAAGTAATCTTCAATACAAATGATCATTATGTAGACCTACGAGTATTATACTGTTACGAATCTTACCCTTTGATTTTGATAAATATTAGCACCCCTTGTAGTTCACTTCGTCCACTTGCAATATTTTGCTGACGATGCAATTTCAAGCAGTCCAAGTCCCAGGGTTGTTTCCCCGGACCCTCGATTGTCCGCTATGAATATGCAATCCATACAATTACAAGGACGCTACTTTTGCTCATGCATATCCAGCGCCAACGCAATGCATAATGCAACACCAGCGAGAGCCCTGTGTGCGTGCCACACCCTCCCGCCACGTGGCTTGGAGCCGTCCTTTGGACTTAGTCTATTTTCCGAATACTTTCCTCGGAGTCCACCCCTTCACACCGAACACGGTTCGTGGGTGAACCACGGCCAAACAGTCACCGTGACTGACCCGCTCAGTCATTAGCCGTGACCCGCGTGTAGTGCTCCCTACCCAAGCACAGCCGCTGTTTCCCCTCATGCAGTAATAGCTTAGCATCCAAGCAAATAGCTTAACATGCCCAGTAAGCATTTTCCCCTTGAACACGCCCTCCTTTCTAAGTTGTCACTCACTTCACTTTCGTCAAATACCTTTCCTTATATGGAACAAGGACCTGTTGTATACCCTGATTTTGCACACGTTTCTACCCTTAGACGCGGAAGGCAAGCTTCTCATTGGCTAAGACGCTAAACTAGGCTTATGCTTTATTCATTCCTAGGCCCCAGATTTCTATATAATCCCCAAGATTTCCTGATCTCGGGGAAGTGCGATTCCGACTGATATATGTGCGACTCGATCCATGACAGTGCGATATACCGAACTATTACGGTCCAGAGCCTCGTTCGTTGATCCAATGGTGCAGGGCGTCGATATGGCCATTGGTTCGCCTACATGTAGCTAATGCGGTCTGGTACACACTCTGGCCCCGTCCAGACACCCCGTGTAGTCAAGCCCCGGTGGTCCCCGTTGTAGAGACCGACCAGCCGCCCGTCTATCGGTATAGCAGTGCCCGTACCGTATGCTGAGTGACAAGCCGCATGAACGAACGATGGTCCCCACTGACTGTACCCAATAGTTGGTATTCGTACACCCTATTCGGAACTTAGCACAAGTATGAGTTTAACTATTGACATGTACCTATACGCTACCACTCCTGTCATACATGTTACTAGTGCCATTGTTAAATAGTGATGTTAATAATAAACCAACCCCATTGATTGAGATTGTCACAACAAAGTTTGTGTCCGACTATTATTTGTTGACCCACAAAAGTGGGGAATGCAACAATACCAACAAGGATAGTGTATGGAGCATGGGTGACTCAATACCCGTATGGAACGGTGTCAACATTTTCAATTTGTACCCTTTTCGTGTAAACCACGTGATAGTTTTTCTTTTCTTCTTTGGTCTATATATTCATTGTTTTCTTGTTTCTGCATATTTTATAAGGATCTATCACTTGAACTTTATTTGGACCGTCTTTGCGGAACATGTGGAACATCGTGTCAAAATTAACAATAGATTGATTGCGATAATTCAAGGTAATGCCTCTAACTACAATGTGTCAAGTATCCATCCATATCAGGCTTGGCCAACTTGTAAGCATAGTTTTTGCGTCCACCAGAAACAAATGCAACGATGTGATTATTTGAATCAATTTCATTGGTCAACTCACCTAAGAAATCCCCAATTTCTAGTTCCCAGTCACTGTCCCGACTAACTTATATTACACTATCCGTGTCATAATACAGGGTGGTTCAAAAAAGTTAACCCAAGTTTAAGGTGATTGTTCACCCACCTCCTACAAATCCAAAGAATTTGTGTTTACCTAGTGTTGATGCCTTAACCCCAAAGCAAATAAAACAAGTTTAAAACAAACAGAATTGGAGCCGACCTTACTTTTGTTTGTCCACAGTGATTGCATTTCATGATTTGCAAAGCATTGTACAGGCCAGTTTGTTCCAGACACTGTGGCTGTAAGTCAGCCACATAAGTTCATTTGCACCCTTTGGAGCTGTTGTTTTTCCAGGCATGTCATTAAACGTTTCCCCAAATTTCCTCAAAACACTTTCTGAATTGGCATGTGTTTTATCAGGAGAATTTGTTTCCTGTCATCCTCCCCCATAGCAGTTACATTTATACAACCACCTAAACCATATTTATTTTAAGTCGCTTCTTTGAAACATCCTGACAAACATTTCCTGGAGATCATGTTATTTATATTTTGGTTTGTTTTTCTTAATTTGACTTGCTAGCCAGCTGATATGCATGTAGCAACATCGAAGAGTGAATGCCTACATCTGGAACATGGTTTTATTCCTTAGGGCAATATAGTTAGGGTGCCATTCTTTTCATTGGCATCTTTGGCTGCCATTCTGGATTTCAACATGGCAGCAATTTTGGAAATATTTCCATTATTGTTAAAGTACGCCTACTTTTACACCTAAATTTTGTATTGCCAAAATTATTACTATGTGAAGTAAATGATTCTAAATTGCGTCGGGTGATAAACAATTGATTTAATTTTGCCCTACACAATTAGTCATGTGTACTTAATACGCCCATTGCATTTAGATTGCCAAAACAAACAAAAGTAAGGTCGGCTCCAATTCTGTTTGTTTTAAACTTGTTTTATTTGCTTTGGAGTTAAGGGTGGTAACTGATAAAACAAATGTGTGACACACATTTTAGCAGTTTATCATATAAATAACATGATCTCCAGGAAATGTTTGTCAGGATGTTTCAAAGAAGCGACTTAAAATAAATATGGTTTAGGTGGTTGTATAAATGTAACTGCTATGGGGGAGGATGACAGGAAACAAATTCTCCTGATAAAACACATGCCAATTCAGAAAGTTTTTTGGGGAAATTTGGGGAAACGTTTAATGACATGCCTGGAAAAACAACAGCTCCAAAGGGTGCAAGTGAACTTATGTGGCTGACTTACAGCCACAGTGTCTGGAACAAACTGGCCTGTACAATGCTTTGCAAATCATGAAATGCAATCACCGTGGACAAACAAAAGTAAGGTCGGCTCCAATTCTGTTTGTTTTAAACTTGTTTTATTTGCTTTGGGGTTAAGGCATCAACACTAGGTAAACACAAATTCTCTGGATTTGTAGGAGGTGGGTGAACAATCACCTTAAACTTGGGTTAACTTTTTTGAACCACCCTGTATTATGAATAACATGATCTCCAGGAAATAACATGATCTCCAGGAAATGTTTGTCAGGATGTTTCAAAGAAGCGACTTAAAATAAATATGGTTTAGGTGGTTGTATAAATGTAACTGCTATGGGGGAGGATGACAGGAAACAAATTCTCCTGATAAAACACATGCCAATTCAGAAAGTGTTTTGAGGAAATTTGGGGAAACGTTTAATGACATGCCTGGAAAAACAACAGCTCCAAAGGGTGCAAATGAACTTATGTGGCTGACTTACAGCCACAATGTCTGGAACAAACTGGCCTGTACAATGCTTTGCAAATCATGCAATCACTGTGGACAAACAAAAGTAAGGTCGGCTCCAATTCTGTTTGTTTTAAACTTGTTTTATTTGCTTTGGGGTTAAGGCATCAACACTAGGTAAACACAAATTCTCTGGATTTGTAGGAGGTGGGTGAACAATCACCTTAAACTTGGGTTAACTTTTTTTGAACCACCCTGTATTATGACACGGATAGTGTAATATAAGTTAGTCGGGACAGAGACTGGGAACCAGAAATTGGGGATTTCTTAGGTGAGTTGACCAATGAAATTGATTCAAATAATCACATCGTTGCATTTGTTTCTGGTGGACCCAAAAACTATGCTTACAAGTTGGCCAAGCCTGATATGGATGGATACTTGACACATTGTAAAGTTAGAGGCATTACCTTGAATTATCGCAATCAATCTATTGTTAATTTTGACACGATGTTCCACATGGTCCGCAAAGACGGTCCAAATAAAGTTCAAGTGATAGATCCTTATAAAATATGCAGAAACAAGAAAACAATGAATATAGAGACCAAAGAAGAAAAGAAAAACTATCAGGTGGTTTACACGAAAAGGGTACAAATTGAAAATTTTGACACCGTTCCATACGGGTATTGAGTCACCCATGCTCCATACACTATCCTTGTTGGTATAATACTCGTAGGTCTACATAATGATCATTTGTATTGAAGATTACTTTGCATTACATAACACATCATTTTCTGAATGCGTGCATTCCATTACATATTTTGACGAGAGTTTTTTGTTTTTGTTTTTTTGTTGCCACTATTATTATTGAGTGTACAGTATGATATAAAAAAATAATCATTAACCGTTACTTGATATATTATGTTCTCCCCTGTTCTCTGTAATCTCACTTAATGACAGTCGAGACACAAGTTGTGTGATAAGGTTCTTTTCCATACATTTTTTCATGGGTTGATTGACATTCTTATTTAACACCAACTAAGTTTCAGCTATGATCAATAGCGTAACCTCTCTATAAGTAAGATTATTGATATAAATGAATGGATGATTGTATTGTATTAAATGTAATTGCTGAATAAATAGCTTTGAGCTGCAGTTTAACTTGATAAATCGTTTGAGTGTGTTTTATTACATTGTGTTTATTTAGTGATCAGGCCAAATAGATGTGTTTCTGGTTCTCATTCAAGACCAGAAAGGCACACTTCACTCCGAAAAATAAATTTATTGGCGCCAAATATTTTTCTATCGTACTTTTGACAAAAACCAATCTGAAAAGTAATCAGTGCCTAGTGATGTAATTTCCCGTCTACCTGTATTAATCAGAAAAGAAAGACCCTGTTATTACTATATTGCCCTTAGTTATAACATAGAGATGTGTCCTTTCTCTATGGTTATAAACAAAAGCGTTTAAACAGAGTCAATTGCTTGGGAATGGCTATGTAAAAAGCCCAGTGCATTCTATATTCCATTATCAAATGACTTTAAATGAGTTTACAAAACACGCTTAGTATGCATGGTAGGATACTAAATCAGGTTTATTTGTATGGCTCGACTGAATAAGTTATCTTTACAATATATATTTATAGTTATATTGATGTTTCTGAGTAAATTAATTCAAGCAAGCATTTGTATAGATCAAATAAAGCATACTCAAAACCTTGTACAAGTCAGACGAGTTGTTGATGATTTTGGACAGCCCATGTTGTTGTTACGTGACGTCCGGTGTTTGACCTATAGCCCCCCCCCCTTCAGTAGGGCAACATGGTGGGACAAGTTGAAGCAATTAGGGACTTCCCCTCATAGTACATCATTGCATCATAGAAAAGGTCCTGGGTATACGCATGGACTCGTTACTCGACCTGTGAGTCCAATCTCTATGACTACATACTGATTAACGAGGTCAACACTTAACGTTTTTGGACATGTAACGTCATGTTATCCAATATTGACCCTTTCTTTATCGGGATATAAGACTCGGTCTGTGCTCTATGTATGGTCCGTATTGTGCATATTGATGTGTGACCGTGTCATTATGTATACATTAATAGCATATCGTCGTGTGACCGGCAAAAGGTCGTAATCAATTAATGTGCAAAATTGTGTTTCAAGAAAACTGACTGTGAAAGTTTGGTCGTTTTTCTGCCATTTGTAGGAAAGTTAGATTCCGCATACACTGTATACATGGAGTGTAAGACCTTCCCATCAATTGGGTCACCGTGTTTTGCGCCATATAACAGATTCTCATTGTAACAAAAGCACCCCAATTCATGTTCATCACCTAGTCCGAATTAAATACAATAATAGTTATTAATCAACACGGACTCAACAAATCATCACAATTCAACCCCCGACAAGTGTTATTGGTTTCCTGTTCAGACATTTCAGTGCCCACAAATGGATGTGATCATGATTCTCAACCGTCGAATTTTACCATCAGTTTGGCAATTGTACAAATACTTGTTTTATAAATCAAGTAAAAACAACGTTGTGTAGGCCTTCGTACATGTCTGATGGTGATATATTAATAATTTTCATATAGTGTCTTTTTGTAAAATTTTCCTTTTTTTTAAATCAAGCAAATGGGTGTAATAGGTCTTGTAAGTTTTAATTTGATGGTAAATGTTATGTTTTGTCTGTCTTGTAAGCCATTTTGCCTGCATAATTCGGATATACAGGAGTGAGCTCAGTTGCTATTTAAAGTTGTAACATATGAATCAATTTTCCAACCTATTAGTTTCGGTTAATTAATAATATATAATTCATAATTCGGTTACATAAGAGTGACCTAAGTTGTTAGTTAAAGCTGTAAGATATAGTTTCAAATAATATTATTAATTGTATTGTATTATATTTTATCCCGAATCTGGAACAAACCTCTTTACCCGTTTAATAATAATAATAATCGCACTCGAAGGAGTGTTTACAAAGAGCATACTCTTTCATTTTGATTTTACAAAGAAAATATGTATTTGGCAGCGCAATTAAAAGTTAAAATCATAAGGAAATTCTGTCTTTCTTTGCCATTTAAAATTCAAAGTGATCATTTGTTTTGATAATATCAGCAAACATACATTTTCCTAAAGTCCTTGTATAGTGGACCAATTTTTTATTTTTTTCTTCTGATTTCTGATTCAACATCAAGGTGACAGCGTGGGCAAATTCTCTGACTGGAATCTTGACCAATTATTTCCATGTTTCAATAAACAGCTTGTGTAAAGAGCATCTAAAATGGGTGGAACAAGGAATGACGGTATGATGAATTATTAACACAATACAAATATAACTCAAACTCAAATTTATTTTTACGGTACGGTAAGTCCTGAGCTTGTTTCTCTGGTTAGGATTAATTCTGGACTCATATGTATATTATCAGACCAGTTAGAAATGAACAAGTTACAGTTAATAAAGATAAACATTCATTTTATGCAGAACACTCATTTTGTACTTTACATACTGAAATACCTGAAATGATGAAGGGACTCATATAATAAATACAAAAATAAATAAATAATTAAAAACACGTTGGGTATATACATGTAGATAAAGTCAGCACAGCATTTTATACATAAATTATTAAGTTAAATAGACACCAAAAATATAATGTCACAATCCTTCTTGGTCTGCTCCCATGAGAATCTCCTGGCATGGTTGGCGACAATTTTCATACGGAAATATCCTGTTGTGAATATCTACATGTATTCACATGTAATTGGAATACATGCGTCACGGTGGCGGTCCCGGTCACTTTATAACGGTTTCGATACTCCTTTACAAGGAAGAACTTACGTATCGGTATGTACTGACTTGTTTAATCCTCTACCAAGGACATTGTCCAGCGGTACGACCCGTGATAAAAATAACACTAAAATACAGCGGAAATAGCAGACATTATAGTTGTAGTAAGAGTAAACATTATAATTGCCAGGTTGTAGCAAGAGCAAACATTATAATTGTCAAGTTGTAGTAAGGACAGACATTATAAGGCAAAACATTTTTTGTTGAGTTGCCCTCCAGTGAAAATATTTGAAGGGGTCGGTCGGTCGGGATTTTTATTTATTTATTTTTATCTCCTTGACTGTCGTTTTAAGATTGAAATGCATTGGAACTGAAACCACATACCATGTTTTTCATTTGTATACCTATCAGCAAGGAATTTTGCTTCAGAATAAAAGTATCCCAAGCATTTTTGTTGTACTTTTCGCTGTGATTGACACAGCAAATTCATCCATATTGCGTGCAATGCTCAACATGCAACATGTGAGTGGCCATTCGATTTAAAAACGTATAGATTGAGTCGCAATCGTTGACACACGTACAGTGCGGGGAGCCAGTGCACAACGTGTAAGGGCCATTTGATTTGAAAACGTGTAGATTGAGTCGCAATCGTTGGCACACAGTGTGTGCGAAGGCAGTGCACCATGTGAGGGCCGGGGCCATTCGATTTGAAAACATGTAGATTGAGTCTTGGGTACCGGTAAATTTACCGGTAAAAAAAGTGGAAAATTTCACAAATCAAATGTATTATGTTTTATACAAAGAAAATTGGTAAGTTTCATTAATAAATAGGCCTATGAATGACGGGGGGAAAAAAAAAACCCCAAAAAAAAACCCGACCCGAGATTTCAGCACTTTTGGGTCGGTCGGTGGAGGGCAACTCAACATCTTCGTTTTTTGGCCTAATTGCTATACTTAATGAGCGCTCCTCTACCAAGGACATTCTCCAGCGGTACGACCCGTGCTATAAATAACACTAAAATACAGCGGAAATAGCAGACATTATAATTGTCAAGTTGTAAGAGCAGACATTATAATTGTCAAGTTGTAGCAAAAGCAGACATCAAATTGTCAGTAATAACGGTGAGAAATCTGACCATCACATCATCAAGTATGAAGTCACGGACGTCATACTTAAAGCCCGCCCTCTCGCGCTAGAGCGCTAACACTACTTAACACAAGTTTACACATTTTTTGCACCACACTCACACACTCATTTTTGCACATTTTTGCACCACACTTATTTTGCACATTTTCCCTCCACCAACGGGGTCTGAAACCCGCCTCATATACTACTCTTATCACATGCATGTATCGATATTATCAGTCAAATTAAACTAGCTTAAACTCTGGAATTTACCATGTTGAAACTAACAGTGAAAGCACAAACATTGTGTACCGCATGGTTCAATGGACGAGACGATTAATAGACGAATTGGTGACGGCCAAGTCGGTTAACGGACGAAATAACCCAACCCGCCACGTTACCGACTGACCGACATCAACAATCTATGTATGTGTGACATCGACATACAGTACAGTATCTTTTGGTGACATGAAACTTGAACATCACGATGTATCGCCACAAGAGGGCATCATCTCTCAACAAACTTAACCAAGGCCAAGGGGGTACGTATAGACTATCGATTAGGGGTGACGATATTGAATTTTTTTGATAGTCGATTATCCACGGCCATGATATCGGCGATATACGAAAAAAATCGTCTCAATACGTTTAAATACATGAAAAAAATGTATGTATCGTACACTAACGACAGCGGACACTGAAATATGAACTACTTTTACATGTAAGTTCTACAAGTAAGTTGCATAGGTAATAAACGGTTCTGAAAATTATCAAAAATGCAACTGAATCGCTCCAAAACGAGCTGAGTACTTGTTGGTGCTGTGTCTGCAATTCTCGGGCGACTTTTGATTGACCCGCTCGTCATGTTTCCCCATTCAATTGATGGCATTTTCATAATGGTACGGATCCTGGGAACATGAGTGGTGCCGCGTCGTGATTTCGAATTGTTTTTTTGGTTTTTGTTTTTTAAAGATATTCATGGTACATGAAATTTGGAAACAATTTGTCACTCCGGCGATATTTTAACTAAAAAGAGCGATCTAAATTTGATATCGGCTATATTTTTGGGAATATCGTCAATATGGCGATATTTCGATATCTTCAAAACCAACCCGATTTAGCCGATAATTTTTTGAATATCGTGTCGTTACGATATTATCGTGATATCGTCCACCCCTACTATCGATTGTTATGGAACTTGGATTAACCTCCACCTTTGTACCTACTTTTGCTCATTAAGCAGTTTTTGGATCGAACTAGCTTAAAATCTGGCATTGGGTACCATGTTGAAAACAACGGAGAGAACACGAACCTCAATTTAATAAATTGTGTTTTATTAATTTGTTTTCGGTGCCATCCTGTCCTGTAAAAATTCATATTGTAACAAACTTAATGGTCACCAGCACCCCAGCCTATAACATATTTGCTCTGTCTGAGTTGTAAAGAGAACATTATTTTATTATATTTTCTTTTACATTAACTATAATGTCTATTTGAGTGTTCCTGCTGCGCTTTTCGTGGCAATGACGTCTCTTTCATGGAGTGCCATGGTCGAGCGGTTTAGAGCATCGGATTTGTGTTCTGATGGCTGAGTCGTCAGAATGTGGGTTCGAATCCCAACCGTGACCATGGTGCTTGTGTCCTTGAGCAAGACACTTTACCATAATTACTTCTCTCCACCCAGGGGTAAATGGGTACCTGTGAGGGCAGAGTTGGTTGTTGTCGCTCTTTTTCGTTTTCATTCTGTGATCTTCCTGAGTGGAATTCTTTGAAGTATTGCTCTTAGGAATGACGGTTTCTTTCCTTTTGTCTGCGCTCCTTTCCTGTGGGGTTTTCTCATTCATTACTAGATTCATCGGCTGCTGTGGACGAGATGATTGGATGCCTGGTGAAATTTTACTGTCTTTCTGTTGTTTAGTAGTGTCTCTTTTCTTGACATTATCTTTTGGGGGTTTTCCTTGATCCGGATTAATCTCTCTTGCGATTGGCGATTCGTCCAAATCGTCATAATCTGAAACGTCGTTTTTGTCGCAATCTATGCGGGCTTCCTGATCATTGTTCTCCTGATCGTCGGACTCTTGGTCATCAAACTCATGACCGTCAGAGTCATGACCGCCCGAGTCATGACCGTCCGAGTCGTGACCGTCGGCCTCATTGTCCGAAACAATTTCGTCCCGCTGATCTCCTTGTTCCTTGTGTTCTTCTGCTCTATGGTCTAGACTGCCGCAAATGAAGCATCGACCTCTCAATTCACAATTTCTAGCGAAGTGTCCCGTTTGGTGACAAATTACAAGTTTTGGGTTGCCCGTTATACTTGATAGGGAGAGAGAAACCGCCAACTTTGATGTAACTTGGGATGGATTTCTTTAAGTTCTTTATTAGTAGGCTTCTTACCCCTGTTTCTATTGCTGTGTTGAAGTCGTGTACTTGGCGCTGAATGTTGACGACTGTACCAAAGGCCGATAGAACGCTGATGACTGTCTGGTCGCTCATCTCGTACGGGACTTTGGCGTAGACTACTACCGAGTCATGTACATTTGCTCTTTCACATGGAATCAGCAGACCGTGTAAAGGTAGTCCTCTCTGGGCTATCACCTCACTATGCTTTTCATTATCAAAGGTCACATTGTACCATCCATTGTCCAAAGACGCGATGCATTTAATGCTGTCGCTCTGTACTATATTCAGCTCTTTTCTAATGGCTTTGTCGATATCGCGTGATGTGAGTTCCTCCAGTTGTCGGGCATTGAAGCGAATCGTGTTCGGCCTCCGCAATGTCTGGTTGTTTATGGCGGCCCTGTACGAAATCATGGTGCCAAACAAGATGGCGTCGGGCTAATTTAGCCCAAAAAGGCAAGTTTAAGAAAGGCCTGAAATGGCCTATCCTACAGTTAAAACAACTCTAGAAATGTTTTTTACGGATGGCTTTTCTACCAGAAGAACGTCTGCTCGCTTTAAAAGGGAGGAAACAACAGATAAGTAGAAAAAAAACAAGAAACGGGAGCCAAGGTGACACACGTCTTTGCTACTCGGAAGCTGCTGCTATTATTAATTAATTAATTAATTAATTAATTAATTAATTAATTAATTAATTAATTAATTAATTAATTTTCTTCTTCTTCTTCTTCTTCTTCTTCTTCTTCTTCTTCTTCTTCTTCTTCTTCTTCTTCTTCTTCTTCTTCTTCTTCTTCTTCTTCTTCTTCTTCTTCTTCTTCTTCTTCTTCTTCTTCTTCTTCTTCTTCTTCTTCTTCTTCTTCTTCTTCTTCTTCTTCTTCTTCTTCTTCTTCTTCTTCTTCTTCTTCTTCTTCTTCTTCTTCTTCTTCTTCTTCTTCTTCTTCTTCTTCTTCTTCTTCTTCTTCTTCTTCTTCTTCTTCTTCTTCTTCTTCTTCTTCTTCTTCTTCTTCTTCTTCTTCTTCTTCTTCTTCTTCTTCTTCTTCTTCTTCTTCTTCTTCTTCTTCTTCTTCTTCTTCTTCTTCTTCTTCTTATATTTTTTATTTTATTTTTTTCCAAATGGAGTTAAACTCCTTTTATTTCAAAAGCACAAGAAACAAAAACAGCAATACGTAAACAATAATACAGGTGCTAAAGAATATGTACAAATTAAAAAACTTAAAGGTGAAGTACATAAATTAATATTGCATAAATACATATATACATATACACATAAAAAAAAAATTCAAGATAAAGAAATTTCTTCAAATGTACTTTAAACTAGAAGGTAATATCAATATCGGAGGGGACAGAAAAATTATTAAAGACTAATTTACATCGGATAACCCAAATGATACGTAGCATTTTAGCAATGATGGCATTTTGAATATGACTCATTTTATATCCCAGGATCCTATTAAGATCATTTAAATAAAAATCTTTTTTACCGGAGTATTTATTAAGTATGTGTTCTACAAAAAGCCACGCGTTTAAGGTGCGGGTGCAATAAATAAACAAATGTTCGTGAGTTTCTGGTTCCAGCATTACAGAGGGGCAAATATTGTCATTAATTGTACCTATTTTTGAAAGAAAACTTTTGTAGGGAGACACCTATGCTTTAACTTATACCACAAATCTTTATCTTCAGGGTCCATAATAAAATTATTTAGTCCATTTTTCCAAATTGAAGACCAATCTAAATTAGGGCGAAAGTGAAGAAATTCTTGCCATTTGACTTGGATATTAGGATCAGTAAATTTTGATAGAATTAAATTACGATAATTAATTTTCACAGTGGTATCAGAAACATCAATATAATCATCGGACTGCCTATCGAAAATAACTAGCCAATTACAAGTATGATTTGGTGGACCGATACGTTTTTCTTCAATTAAGTTATGGTTAATGTGATTGTCTATTCTAGCAACTAATATACCGGCGATTATATTAGAAATATTGCATTTCTTTGCTACCTTGCGAAAGGATATTAAAGAGCCATTATCAATAATGTCTTTGACTTGATTAAAGTTATTATAAACGAGCAGGGGACTGTTAAGTTCTGTATCATCATCAGTCGCACAGACATTATGCCACAAAGGGACTTCTTTTGTTTCTGAACATATACGGAGAAGGAACAATTTATTTTACCGTTTACCGCTTTAAAGGCATAAATTAAATCTTGGTAAAATGGGGTCGTGTTGACGGGTTTATGGCTATTGGACAAGACGTACCAATTAAGATTACTTTTATCACTGGCTTTAGTAATCCAGTAATTAAAGAATTGTTTCCATTTGCCTTGAGATTTGATATAATTAGAAAACCATTGGACCTTGATGCTCGTGAGTTTACATTCAACATTAACCAAACCAGTACCTCCTTTATCCCTAGGACCAATAATGGTATTTCTTTTGATTTTCTCCACTTTCCCATCCCAGTAAAAATTCCATATGGTTTTATCTATTTTCATAATCCACTCGCGCGGACAAGAAATAACGCTCCCCAAATAATTTAACCCTGATCCAACTAAAGTATTAACAATGACCGCTTTGCCAATAAGAGTCAAATTACGTTTGGTCCACTTATCTAAAATACACTTAATCTTATTTATACGGGGGCCCCAGTTGTCTTCGGGGGTTACGTTATTTCCAAAAATTATACCTAAAATTTTAATTTTACTATTACTCCAATCAAAACCGCAAGGATCGTCAGTCCTATTTTTCCATTTACCTAACCAGAGCCCTTTTGTTTTAGAAACATTTAATTTAGACCCACTCCCATTACAGTATACACTAAGAATTTCATTAAAGACATTAAAATCGTTATTATCGCTAACAAAAAAAGTAGCATCGTCAGCATGCTGGACAAGTTTGACAGAATCTGGACAGTGAGGAATGTCAATACCTTTAAACTTATCGTTAATTCTAAAAAGATTTGCTAGGCCTTCGGCACATATGGAGAATAGAAGTGGTGACAATGGACAGCCTTGCCTAATTCCGCGAGTTATTTCAATGGGGGAGGCAATGTAATTATTAACTATTATGCGACAGATCGGTTGACTATACAAGAGTTTAATTCCTTGAATCAAAAATGGGGGAATACCTAATTTATTCATGACGGCAAATACATAATTCCAATTAATTCTGTCAAAGGCTTTTTCAAAATCTATACTAATAACAGCTGCATCTAAATTCTCCCAATTAATGTAATCTATAGTATCCCTGAGAATCATAAGATTGTCTTGAATTTTCCTAGATTTGACCCCGCATGATTGTTCCTCCCCAATAATAAAAGGCATGATATTTTTAAGCCGATTTGTAAGAGTTTTGGCTAAAATTTTATAGTCAACGCATAATAAGCTAACGGGTCGCCAGTTTTTTAAATCGAATTTACTACCAACATTTTTATAAATGAGTCGAATGAGGGCGGTGTTCATGGAATGACCTAGATGACCCATTGTAAGGCTATAAGTTAAAACTTCGAAGAGATCTGTACCAATAACATCCCAATAGGTTTGGTAAAATTCAACAGTGAGACCGTCAATGCCGGGGGACTTATTTTTGTTCATTTGGAACAGCGCATTTTTAAATCACTTAGTGTAAAATCGTTCTCAGAATTTTCAAAAGATATCGGAAGGAATAAAATTAGGAGTCATAGAATTTAGGATATTTTTCATACTGGAGGTACAAATCTCCTCAGAACTGTATAATTTACTGTAAAACTCATTAACAACAGTCAACATGGTTTCACTTCGGTTAACACAATTCCCATCGGGCGTCATTAATTTGTCCATTTTATTGTTTTGAATTTGTTGTTTTTCCAAATTGAGGAAGTATTTGGAAGCTTTTTCGCCTTCTGTTTTTATTGTATTTCTAACCCTTATTTTAGATTTCTCCAAATCATTTATTTCATAGTTTTTAATGGCTTCTTCGACTTTTTTAATATCGTATAAATTAGCATCTTTCTGATTGTTGGTAAGATCTTTATATTGTTTCTGAAGATGAAAACGTTTCTTTTTAGAATTCCACGATTTTTCTTTACAGTAATCCTGAATTATTTCTTTTATTCTGAATTTCCCATTTCCCACCAGTCAATTAAAGAAAGGTATTTGTTTTCTGCGTCTTCCAAAATTCCAAAAGTCTCAATTCGAAAGAAACAATCATCATCCTTTAATATCCCATTATTACAGATCCACCGTCCTTGGCCATGGGAAATATGACAATCGTGCATTTTTAACAAAAGGAGTTGATGGTCTGATAGACCGTACACTTTGCAGGAGATATCGTGAATATTATTCAGAACATTAGAGGAAACAAAAAAGTAATCAATTCTGCTGGACTTTTTAGTTGGTTTGTGAAAGTGGGTATAACCAGGATCTTCAGGGAGAACAGTTCTATAGACGTCAACGAGATCTTTTTCATTAATAACGTTATTCAAAATAATTTTACTTGCGTCTTTAGAATGATAATTATCCAAAGCACAATTAAAATCTCCTCCAATTATCCAATTTTCAAATCCAGATATACGGTCTGTCAAACCATCAAAAAAGAAAGTTCTTTCACGGAGGTCATTTGGAGCATAAACCGAAGCTAAAGTAAAAACGTTATCATCCCAATTAAATTCACCTTTAACCTATCTTCCTTCATCATCCCTCTCAATATTACATAAATCAGTGTTGATTTTTGTGGAAATTAGTATGGCTACCCCCCTTGAATGGCGATTCCCATGACTAAAATATATTTTCCCTTCCCATTGTCTGCTCCAAAGGACCTCATCATCGCTATCACTATGAGTTTCTTGCATCAGTATTATATTAAAATCACAACTTTTCAAATAATCGAAAATGACGTTTCTTTTGTAATTATTTCTTAAGCCATTAACATTAACAGATACCACCGTATGCAGTAAACTCATAATGAGTGTGATGTGTAATAATAACATCATACCTGTGATTATTAATTATTCTTTTGTTCCCTACCCCTTCCTCTGTTGCTGGATGTTTGGTTTCTTTCTGGTATTGGCTGTGACAAACTCCTTGGTTGTGATGTGTTTGAAGCGTGTGGTCTCTCTGGCGTCGTTTGGGATAGGTTTCGGTTTTGAAGCGTGATCCAATTTTCAAATCCAGATATACGGTCCCTCGTTTCCGTCTAAATCGTTGAACCCCTCATCGATTGTATGGAACCCATTCACCGTCATCGTCATCGTTATCGTCTGTGTGGTCTGAAGGCATATCCTCGATCTCAGAGTGAGGCGGGTCTTCCTTCTCAGAGGGAGGCGCGTCCTCGATATCCATGACTGTCGCTTCGTTATCGTTTTCGTCTTCCCTCGCCTGCTTTCTGCTATGGTCGTCACCTTCTTCGCGTTCTTTTCTTTTTCGAGTTTTCGCAACATGTTCGTCCCAGAATCCGGTCTTGACTTTTTCTTTATGATGTGACTGCTTGTCTACAACAACCTTGTATGACTTTGATGTTTTCCTCGACTCCTCTGGTTTTCTTGGATGTGCCGTCTTTTGTTGTGTGGGTGTTTTTTCCGGGGTTGGCTTGTGGGTTTGCTGCTGTTTCTCTGTTTCTCGTACTTTTCGTTCATCTGCCGTGCGTGTTTCTTCCGGGGTCGGTTTCTTGTGTGTTTTCTGCCGTTCCTGCGCTTGGCTTTCTTTTTCGTCGTTTTCTTTTGGTTTTGGGGTTTTCTCTTCTTGTTCATCTTCTTCTTCGTCGGTGGTATTATCCTTGTTGTCTTCGTCTTCTGCCTTTGGTTGTTGTATTTCCTTCTTCCATTTCTCCAGAGTCGGCGACTTCTTCGTGTTTCCTGTCATGCCAAACTGCGCGATGTTCGAGGCTTCCACAAACGAAACACCTACCCCGTGCTGGACAGTCGTAGGCGAGGTGGTCGGTCTGTTCGCAGATCTTGCAAGTTTTCACTTGTCCCCTGTAGCGTACCGGAAGGGTGAATCCGCCTACTCTTAGGAAGCTCGGGATGGGTTTTTTCAGGTTTTTAATCATACAGCTCCTGACTCCTGTCTCTACTAACCTATCAAAATCATGGAATTGCCTTCTAATGTTGGCTACTGTTCCGTAGACGGAGAGGGTGTTCGTCACGACCTGATCTGACATCTCATAGGGGCACTTGACGTATACAACTACTGAGTTAGAAACGTTGGTTCTTTCGCATTGTATCAGGGTATTTTGCAGTAGTATCCCTCGGGCTGCTATTGTTTGACAATCTGTTCCATTGTCAAAGGTGACGTTATACCACTTGTTCCCGATCTCTGCTATGCACTTTATTGTGTCCACTGCCTCCAGTTCGTATTCAACAGCGTTGTAAACCTCTTCAGGCGTGACGGCTTTTTCTAACTGCCTGGTGCAGAATCTTACTGTGTTGGGTCTATTGAGTACCCCGCGTTGAGCCATGGTCCAATATGGCGTCGCCCTTCTATCTACACTCTTGTTGTTGTGTTTTTGGAATCGAAGGCCAAAAGGGCCTTAAAAAGATGAACTACACTCCAGAAAAAAGGCCTTGTGATACTACAAATCACCAAAGAAGAGATGCTGGGCTTTAGTTTGCCCACCAATGTACGAAAAAAGGAAAAAGCAAGTAAAAACGGGAGCGAGAGTATAGCACGTCTTGCGCCGTCGAACGCTATCATCATTATCATCATCATCATCAATCATCAATCATCAATCATCAATCATCATCAATCATCATCAATCATCAATCATCATCAATCATCATCAATCATCATCAATCATCAATCATCATCAATCATCATCATCATCAATCATCATCAATCATCAATCATCATCATCAGTCATCAATCATCAATCATCATCATCAATCATCAATCATCAATCATCATCATCAATCATCAATCATCAATCATCAATCATCAATCATCAATCATCAATCATCAATCATCAATCATCAATCATCAATCATCAATCATCATCATCAATCATCAATCATCAATCATCATCAATCATCATCAATCATCATCAATCATCATCAATCATCATCAATCATCATCAATCAATCATCATCAATCATCATCATCAATCAATCATCAATCAATCATCAATCAATCATCAATCAATCATCAATCAATCATCATCATCAATCATCATCATCAATCATCAATCATCAATCATCATCAATCATCAATCATCATCAATCATCAATCATCATCAATCATCAATCATCATCAATCATCATCAATCATCAATCATCATCAATCATCAATCATCATCAATCATCAATCATCATCAATCATCATCATCAATCATCATCATCAATCATCATCATCAATCATCATCATCAATCATCATCAATCATCATCATCAATCATCATCATCAATCATCATCATCAATCATCATCATCAATCATCATCATCAATCATCATCATCAATCATCAATCATCAATCATCATCATCATCATCAATCATCATCATCAATCATCATCATCAATCATCATCATCAATCATCATCATCAATCATCATCATCAATCATCATCATCAATCATCATCATCAATCATCATCATCAATCATCATCATCATCAATCATCATCATCAATCATCATCAATCATCATCATCAATCATCATCATCAATCATCATCATCAATCATCATCATCAATCATCATCATCATCATCATCATCATCATCATCATCATCATCATCATCATCATCATCATCATCATCATCAATCATCATCAATCAATCATCATCAATCAATCATCATCAATCAATCATCATCAATCAATCATCATCAATCAATCATCATCAATCAATCATCATCAATCAATCATCATCAATCAATCATCATCAATCAATCATCATCAATCAATCATCATCAATCAATCATCATCGGTGACTGCGTGTATGATCGCTTCTCGGCCTGATGACTAAGATCATGTGAAAGCATGTCTTACCTCAGGTTGAGGGGCGATCACCCCCGCTAACCCACGGAGGTCACTGGCCGGCCGTGGGAAGCATTTGTTTGTTGGGCTTCGGCCCTATTACGATCCGTTGGCTTCGGTCAATAGTTGGACTTCGGTCCTAGTGTGGTCTGACGGGCTTTGCTTCTGTCTCTACTCGCTTCGGCTTGAGCTAAGAGCAGAGGCGGTCTTGAAGGTGTGTATGGCTTCGGCCATGTTGGGCTTCGGGCCCTGTACAGTCTATTAGGCTGTTTGTTGCTTGTTTGGCTTTGGCCTGTGTCTGTTAAAGCGTAGTGGTAAGTGTGTTTTGTTTGCCAGTTTCGGCTGCGAGTTTGTTTGACTGGCTTCGGCCTTGCACGTTTGTTGGCTTCGGCCATGATTGTTAGTTCAGGCATTGCCTGGCTTAGTTTCATGTTTGTTTAGTTACGAGTAAGGGCAGGAGGGCTCGAAACCCTACGAATTTAGGTGCGATGTGATCGCCCTGTCCTGGGAGCCAACATGTCGTCTTGTCCGGCTCCCAAAACTAAAAAAATAAGGTGACTGCGTGTATGGGTGGGTGGGTGGGTGGGTGGGTGGGTGTGTGTGTCAGGCATCGGAATTATTTTTTTAATTGTTTTTTCACTAACCAGTTTTTGCTCCGCCAAATGCAAGACCGTACCCCCCGCGCCCCCCCAGCTCAATGTTGTAGAGGATTGCGTGTATGTTTAGGCTGTCTATTCCTACCTCTATGGTCTGTGCGTACAAAGTTGGGACTACATGCAATCACTCAACATTGAGCTGGGGTGCGGGGGGTACGGTCCACCACCTCGAAGGAAAACAATTCTTTACCCTAGGTTCACTCGGCAAGGTTTGTAGGGGGGGGGGTACAATACTTCTCTGAAAATGAAACAACTTCACACAATCAAAGTAGAAAGTTGCTTCAAATGTATGTAATTAAATTTCATCTTCCCATATGTGCACTTTAACAAAAAGGCAATTCCATGCAAAACAGGACTTACTTCTGATGATGTACATTTTGTAAAAATCAAAAGTGTAACTGAGTTATGATATAAAATTTAAAAGGGGACTGACATCCTTAAGGCGTTTTGTAATAAAATATTGTTTTTGAGACCCACCTGTGTCTATTTAATAATTGATTTCTGAGTACAAGTATTTTAAAACAATGTTTATTTCTAAAATGGTTTATTGTTTTCAATAATCCATACATTATATACAAAGTAAAATTACATGTTGGTAATAACAAAGTTATACTCGGCAAATTGGGGATAAGTACACATTACCTACAGAAGAATCAGGTAAGTACCACTGGTCAATTAAATTAAATTAAACAAGCTACAGTATAAACAAAATCTGGAATGATTTGAGGAATCAGGTCGGATCCCCGACCCGGACACCCAGTCTTTCCTTGAGAACATTAAGGATGAATGACGATGTGGCCGGTATATGTTGAAACTTAGTCTTGTTTCTCGCTAGCCACACAACGCTTCTAAAAATGCTCACGGCTCGCACCATTTCATTCTCTTGTTTAAGTGAGGGTGGAGCAGAAAACAAAGAGTAAATTATGGTGTCCACGTCGGGGAGATTTTGTACTTTGTTAGTCCTGCCCAGATAATCACTGAGCCACTTACCCACTGGTTTCACCACACTGCACTCCGAGTGAAAAGATGTTTTGTAGTCTCCACTTGAGTGCAGTGTGGGCAGAGCCCCGGATCTTTTGAATATTTGCGTAGGCGATTACCAGTGGGTAGTACACTGTGTACAGTTTTGAAATTTAGTGTGAGCTGTTTGTTGGTCAATTTGGTACACAGTGTACGTTTCCAAATAGTGACCCAGTTCTTACCCGGGCAGTCCTGTTGTACTTTGGGTACGGTCTCTAGGGACTTGATGATTGATGTCAGGAGTGGTTTTAGTTTGATCTTGCCCCAATCGGCGACACAGTCTCGGTGTTTTCTAAAATTTGTAAGGGCAGAAGTGTAAAACTCCGGCCGGTGAAAGCTGTGTGGCATGTTGTTCCTTACTAACTCTGGGGCGATTGTTCGGAGGGACATGCCACACCAGTACACGGCAAGAGCCTTCCACCTTGCTTCTTTAGCGGAGACTATGTCGCCGATATGCAAACACTGGATTGCCGCAATCTTGCTTTCAATATGGAGTACACCCAGGCCACCTTGGGAGCGAGGGAGGAACATAGTGGCCCGGCTGACATATTCGACTTTGTGCCCCCAAATAAATTCGAAAATAAGAGAATTGATTTTCTTTATGTGTTTTTTGCGGGGTGGCACGATGTCGGCCGCATACCAGATTTTGGACAAAATATATTGGTTGGCTACGGTGACCCTCCCTTTCATTGTGAGATCTGTGTTTGACCAGTTGTGTATTTCTTTCTTGATTTTTGAGATGTTTTCTTTCCAAAGCTTATCGGGAGGGTCATCGTAGACGAAAAATATCCCTACAGTTTTGGCCGACTTTGACCAATTTATGTCAACCGGGCCACTTGTTTTGTTCCTCCATTTCCCCAGGTATACTCCATAAGATTTCTGCCGATTTAACTTAGCGCCCGATGCTTGCTCGTATCTCAGGACCAACTGAAAGCTTCTAATGATTGATTTGTCATCCGACAAGATCAGCGTGGTGTCATCCGCGTACATGGAAATCTTGGCCTCGGTCCCCCCTGGTAATTTAACCCCTTTTATATTTTTGTCTGAGCGAATTGCGCATCCGAGAGGCTCGAGTGCGAGAATGTATAGTAACGGTGATAATGGACAACCTTGTCTGACCCCCCGGGTAAGTGAAAATTCATCGGAAACCATGCCACAGCATTTAACGGAACTAGTGATGTCATTGTACAAAATTTGAACCCATTTTTGAAAATTGGGACCGAAGCCAAACTTCCCAAGTACACGGTGCAAATATTCCCAGCTGACCCTGTCGAAAGCCTTCTGTTGGTCCAGAGACACAAAAACAGCACCGAGCTGCTTCTGGTCAACGAAGCTCTGAATATTCTTGAGTAGGTGGGCGTTGTCTGATATGGATCTCCCCGCCACCGAGCAAGTTTGATCCACATGAATGATCTTATGTAAAATTCCTTTTACTCGGTTGGCGAGGATCTTTGACATAATTTTGTAATCAACATTCAACAGTGATATGGGTCTCCAATTTGTGAGGTCATCACGCCGACCCCGATCTTTATAGATCAACGTGATGAGCCCATGTCTCTGAGATTTACTAAATTTGTTGTATTCAAAAGCATTATTTAAAACATCGCAAATATCTTGACCCATATCACTGAAGAAACACTTATAAAATTCAGCAGGCAAGCCATCCGAGCCCGGTGACTTGCCTGCTTCCATATCAGACAAAGCCCTCTTGACCTCGGACAAGGTCACCGGCCCCTCGAGCGTCGCAACGTCATCAGGGTCCAGTGCCTTGTCCACGGTATCCAAAAGGAGATCGATCTCGGTGTTGTCGACAGGGGCGGCCGTGTACAGATATGACGGCATTCGCCAGTCATCTCAATGGGATCCGTTATGTCACGACCGTCCCTATCTCGGAGACTTTGCATGTGTTTTAATTGAAAATTTTCTGCACTTTGAGGGGAGTTAATTATTGGTTCTCCGTGAATCTTTTTGGTCGTGTCGGTTTTTATTCTTTGGGTTGATTTTGTGATTTGCTCGATTTCCTTGAGTCTATTTTGTTTGTTTGTGAGAACGTTAACACATGTACTGTCCCCGAGATCAATCTCCCTTTGTAACCTATTTATGTCTTTTAAAAGTTCTTTATATTCAGACCTTCGTTGTCTGTTTAAATCGGCAGAATATGAGATTGCCGTCCGCTTGAGGTTTGATTTCCCCCGGTCCCACCACTCCATGATACTTCCGTCAGTTGGTTTAAGAATTTTCCAATTAGCCCATTGATTACGGATGATCGTTTGAAAAGTCGTTCCCCCCAAAAGAGTAGTATTGAAATGCCAATGACCATTGTTTTTTATTTTGTTTTGAACCGTAATAGTGGAAAGTATCATATCATGGTCGGACCAGGGGAAACCGACAATCTCATTGTGCGATCCCACAGACAACTCACCAGACAAGTAAATCCTATCTATTCTAGTCCCTTTTGTGTGTGTGCGGTCATGCCATGTGTAACAACGCTGACGGGGGTGTTCCTCCCGCCAGCCGTCAACAAGATTGTGTGAAGAACAAAAGTGTTTAATTTCATTGTAACCCTTGGTCCCGTTAAGTGAATGCCCCATGCTATCAAGATGTAAATTAGGAACGCAGTTAAAATCTCCACCCAAGATCACACGCCTCAGACCCCGACTATGGCGCTGCAATTGTTCTTTGAAAAAGCATTGCCGATAACCGGGGTCGTTGGGTGCGTAACAATTAATTATACGAATTTTATCTGTGGAATTTTGAATACTAGCAGTAATTGAAATAAGTCTCCCTTTGTTGTCTCGTAAGTCATCAGTGAGATCCCACTTTTTGTGTTTAGAAAACAAGATTGCGACCCCACAACTGACATTAGTCCCGAATGACCAGAACCCCCTACCGCCAAATTCTTTCCCCCACGCCCTAGCTTCCATGTAGCCAGCGGCGTGGGTCTCCTGCAATAGTAGGATGTCAACACCCTGACTATTACAGGAATCAAAAATTTGGCGGCGTTTTACCCGATTCCTCAAACCATTCACGTTAATAGAACAAATAGAAATATTATACATACATATACATAAAAGTGACAAATAAACAGTGTTAAATTTTATACAATTCATTGACCATTTGTTTTTTTTCCTTTTTTAAGCTTACGTGATTTCTTTGTGTTTTGTAGCTTGAAACCATCTTCCATTTCGTTTTGTCGTACGGCTATGGGGCCGGGGGACGACGACGACGACAGTGACAATGATCTTTTACTTGTCGTCGAGATGATCGAGATTGTGGAATGGTCCGAGCTCTCGTCGTCCTCCCCAGGTTGCTGTGGTTCCACGTCGTCCAATTCATCTGTTAGTAGAGCGTATTTCCCGGATGCCAGGCGGTCGAATGTGGTGTCGGTGTCATTGTTTGGTTCGCGGGGTTGTCTTTTGGGTTTCGGTGGATGTTTCATTGTCTTTGGTTTTCTTGGGGGTGTCGGGGGTTGTTCTTCGTCGCTGCTGTCTGTGAGTTGTGCATATTTCTTTGTTGTGGTCGTTGATGTGCTGGGTCTTGTAGGTGAAAGGTCGATGAGGTTGTCCGATGTGGTGGGTTTTTCGTTGAAGGTTGGAAGGCGAGTCGTGGTGGGTTGTTTCTTGGTTGTCGTTTTGGCCTCTTCCGCCATTGCTCGGAGATAGGGCGGCGGGTTTTTTATCATGTTATACCAGGAGTTGGGACAGTCTTTCGAGAGGTGCGTTGATAAACCGCATGTGTTGCACTTCTTGGGTTTGCGGCAGTCTGCACTGATGTGGCCGGGTTCTTGGCAGTTGAAGCACGTTGCGTTGGTGCAGACCGCCGCAAGATGACCCGTCTCGCCACATTTCCTGCATGTTTGCTGTTGGCCGTCATATTTAACATGTAGTTGGTGTGGTCCTATTTTTATGTAGGATGGAATTGGTGAATCCAATTCCATTCTCACATGGCGGATGCCGTTCTCCCATTCTGGGTGCGATTGCCAGTGACCTCGTCGGTGAGAAAGAATGGTTCCATATTGAGATAATTTTGTCGTTACGGGTGCATCGCTAAGTTCTTGTGGGGCGTTGAATACGTTGACGAAGGTGATGGATCTAGAAGCCGGTGTTACAGTTGCTTGTTTGTTGTTGATTGAAACCAGTTGTGTTTGAAGTCTGTCTCTTGCTATTGAAGTAGCCAGTGTTATGCACCATGCAGTGTCGCTTAAGTGTTGTACGCACTTCACGTCGTCCCGTTTGAATATTTTGTCCAGTTCAGTGAATACACCACCAGGTGTAGTTTTCTCAGTCAGATGTATGTTGAGGCTGTTGTCTCTCGTCAGGGTTCTTCCTCGATTTGCCATCTTAATATGGCTTTCTCCAGAAAAATAAAAGTAGCTCTCCTGCACGGAAATCTTTAGTAAAAGGCGAAAGATTTATTCGTTTGGGGGAGGCAATCCCGCCCCATGGTGGAAGCTTCATTTGCATAAGATATGTGACGTAAGGTCGGGAAGATCCAATGTGTACATGATGTCCATATACATACAAACGTTTCACACACGTAGCGTCGAGTTCATTTCTTCCGTGATTTTTGTTTCCGGAACTAATAAAATGCAGGATGCAGCAACACCACCAAAGACGGTGTTAGCCTTCATCTGGTGACCCAAAAATCGCCGTATTTGGACGAGCAAAGTTCGACTGACAAGAGTAAAGTGGTCAGGTCCATCGGCTCACATAGTTTTGTGCAGCGATCATTTTGAGCCGAGCTTTGAGCCGAATTCCTCTTCCCGACATGACGTCACGAACAGCTTCTCCGTGCAGGGCGTAAAAGTGAGGGGCATTTTTACAATGGTAAAATAACACTCTCAAAAACAATAAAAACACAAAACAAATATTTTATTGATCTTTTACTGATATAAAAGAATAAAACGATCACATATTTAACTGTTTGATTTAAATCCATGTCAGTCCCCCTTTAAATCTAAACCAACAAGAAAGATATTACAAAGTCGTTGAACATAGCTCCTTGATTTATTGAAACTTAGCAATTAAATGGGTATTCGAAAGGGGTTTTAAAGGAAAGAACAAACACTATTAAAAGGAGGTGGCTTGAGTGTAATTACATGACACAAAAATTGTTGTAACCAATACAATGACGAACACCATTAGAACTCGATCTTCAACCAGAAGAGGGCGCTATTTCATGCAAAACTCGGAGCCAGCCGTGTGTAATTGTTTTCTCTCTGCAGCACACGGTATCTGTAGTGCTCTAACAACATTGCTATATTTGAACTTCTGGTTTCGACCGGAAGCAAACGTCACAATAAGGTCATATTTGCACGAATTGTCAAGTGGGTAACGACCTACAATATGGCTCAAAGATCATAATTATAGCTATTGTGGTTCAAAAGTTATAAATTTTTAAATAGTTTTTCAATATTAATCTTTAACTTAGTGTAACTTGACACCTGATGATGTCATAATGACGTAATTTATTTTGATATTTAAGTTGATTCACAAGCTACAATATGACATTATTTGTGGTAATGTGACATTGGCAAGTGTACAAGTGAAAATAACGTCTTTTTAAACCTGTCGCTAGAGGGCGCTCTTGCATATGATGACGTCATCAAACCAACTATCCAAAAGAGTACACCCTACTGATGATTACATACACAGAAATCATAGCATTATTTTTTATCATATTGGCTGTAGAGCTCTTTAAACTTGAACTTCCGGTTTGGACCGGAAGCTAAGGTCAAAATGGGGTCATATCTGTGCACGAAATACGGAGTGGGTAACGACCTACAATATGCCACATAGATTAAATTGATAGCATATGTGGTTCAGCAGTTATTAATTTTTTAATGTTTTTCATTATTAATCTTTGATTTAGTGTAACTTGACACCTGATGACGTAATTATGACGTCATTGCAATATGCACACTATTGCACTATTGCCTTTGGTCCCCTTAAGTTTCATTGCAATCGCATTTATGGAACACTGCAAAAAGGCGTTCATAATGAAACATGTGTTATTGCAATGCACTTCCGGTACGGAAAGCGCTGAAAAAAAAAAAAAAAAAAAAAAAAAAGAACTTTAACAAAAACTAGAGCTGTTTCGCTGCGCTTCGCTGCGAAACAGCTAAAAACTAGACATTTAGTGTTTGTCCTATATGGACGAACACAAGGCTGTTCAGTTGTTGGATTATGATTGTTATGATGCGACCCTCAACCTAAGTTGTAGGCCTAACCCTGATCTTGACACTTATGATACACCAAGTCAATCTATTAAGACTCACGATCTCTTCGCTGAGAACAATGGTTATGCACTTTTAAAACCGGTCACTTGAGGGCGCCATACGTGAGTGAATCTATATTTTTTAAGACTTTGGACCTCATATTTGATATCTGACGCACAGACTTCAGAAAAATCTTAATTACATCGTTTTTGTACCCTAAAATATTGATTTTTATTCAGACTACCTGTTGAACCGGAAGTTGAGGTCAATATGGGGTCATTCTTTTGATGAACTACAGGGCGACTCAAAAAAAAGGTAATCCACAAATAATGGGTTGATATGACCAGGTTATGAGATTTATGATTATAAACATGATTGCATCATGAGGTAGGAGCTATTAGCTTTCCATTGATACCATCCTTACATTCATGCGATCACACATCACTGAGCACCATTGTCTTGAAAATGGAACATCAAATTCCAAAATGTGCAGGTTGGTGAATAATGGGCCCAATGGGCAAACATCCAGAGGAATTGGGCTCATATTCAAACAGAGACAAGATACGTAGGTTACAGGACACACATTTAAATAATTTGAAAGAAAACATATCTTATTCATGATAATGATTTTATTTGATAAGATCATTAACCCTTTAGGCACCCAAACACATTCCACATGTCCTCGAGATATTGATGAGTTACAGGATCGTATCACCCACGAAGTCAACATTCTGCGCAATGACCCAGCTATGGTGAGAAGAGCTGTGCAAGACATGCATCGTCGCTGTGGACTTTGTGTGGAGAGAGGAGGTGGACATGTGGAAGGTGTTGGTGCCTAAAGGGTTAATGATCTTATCAAATAAAATCGTATCATGAATAAGATATGTTTTCTTTCAATCATTTAAATGTGTGTCCCTGTAACCTACGTATCTTGTCTCTGTTTGGATATGAGCCCAATTCCTCTGGATGTTTGCCCATTGGGCCCATTATTCACCAACCTGCACATTTTGGAATTTGATGTTCCATTTTCAAGACAATGGTGCTCAGTGATGTGTGATCGCATGAATGCAAGGATGGTATCAATGGAAAGCTAATAGCTCCTACCTCATGATGCAATCATGTTTATAATCATAAATCTCATAACCTGGTCATATTAACCCATTATTTGTGGATTACCTTTTTTTTGAGTCGCCCTGTATAACGCGGACAAAATTCGAGAATATGCCACAATGATTATCAATTTCTGGCATGTGGTTCAGAAGATATGAATTTTTGACGCAATACAGTCTAAAAACTTTCTGGGTCAGAATGACCCAGAAAGGGTCGGGTCATACCCAACCCGGAATCACAGCTCAGATTAATATTGACGTGGATTCTGGGTCTAATGAAATAAGCATGTATTCCATGTATTAAGAAGCCTTATCCATGGCAAGAAATCAAATAAAACAATGTCATTATTTTTTATGTAACATTCAGCTGAATCATTACCCTTTAAACTGTTAAATTTCCATAGAAAATTGCCATAAATAAGTACATCTTTTATAAGGAACACATGCTTACCTTGTTAGGATGGCCTAGGAGACAACACATTGTAATTTGAAGGATAACTGTAAAATAAACAGAAACAAACAATAATGAAATGATCTTCTGATTGTTTTATGTATTTATTTCTCTGTAACTGTTGAAAATACACGTTCATAAATCGTCTTTGTAAAGTTATTGTTTAAATGTGGCTTTTAGAGTTCATGTTGTAGATGAACTCAGTGACTGAAAATAATATTCACATGATAAGGTCATATTCGTGTTGCTGCTGCATAAATGAGCCAGTAAATTTCAGTCAATGTGTTTATCTTTAACAAGGACACCGATTCCATGCCCTGTAGAAAGTCTGCTCTGATTGTGGCAATACTGTCCCTTTAATATCTTTACACCAACTTGTGTTTATGGGATTGATGGTCAGTAGTTGGGTTCAACTATCCTAAATGCTTGCATAAAAATAAATATGAACTTGAATTGGATAATCTGACAAAATGTATAGCAAGGCTGACAAGAGTGGGGGATGTTTACTATGTTTACATAGCCCAACTCTCAGTAATATACATTTTACTAGATCACACAACAGATATTGTTTTATAATAACTACACGTGTGGGGAATTTTGGGTCTAGTCCAAAAAAAATTCCTGTGTACTATGATTGTTCTAACATGTTAAAAAAATACCTTAAATTAGTTAGATGTGTCTTAAGGTACTGAAAACAATTCTCATGAAGGTACAGACTTCTACAGATAGGATAGATCCATATAAATTAATTTGAAACATACATTAACTCCTTTTTGAAGAATCGACTTCAACTCTTGGCCATTGGATCGAAAAGTTATACAGACTCTGACACACCTCGTAGCAGTAGCAAGTGTTCTTTGGTTTCAATCTGGAGTAAAAAGGGTGGAAAACTTTATTTTACAAGTGTGAAGGATTAATACTTGTGTGTAGTTATGATACGATGGGCTGTAGACAATTACATGTACTATTTATACTAATTAAGATACATGTGTATTCAATATATACTGATAGTGTATATAATATTGGTGTGGTCCCCTTTAAGTTTTTCTAGATATTGAAATTCCTAAATTGTTATTCATAATTAAGGTTCTGCTAATACAAACTCAGCTTAGATGGTGATGATACATGCCTAAGAATTGATGGCCAATTAATCACTTATTCAATGTAAAAAGAAACAATAAACATTTTAAGCTTTCTCAATAGACCTTATGCATTGACGTCATCACGCCGCCATCTTAGAGGTAAAATGATGATGAAACAATGGAAAACGCACATTTATACACACGCGGTGCACAGATTGGGCCAATGAGCAACCTTCTTTTGACCTCTAGCCGAGGGCGCCCTACTCAAATGACGTCATGTGCATAAGGTCTATACATGCTTGCTAGGAATTGAGCGACAACACATATCTTTAAAAATTTGGTGCAAAATAACCAATAATGCACAGCCCTAAGTAATATTAGTTTTCCACACTAAATCTGCCCATAAAATGCTTTTATTTTCTCATTTTGTCTTTTTCTGTTCGGGGGGGGGGATAGATTCATCAAAAGTTAATTAATAATTGTTTGAGTGCAGAAAAACTTACATGATGTTCATCATCCACACCATTATAAGTAGTGTAAACTGTAGATGTTTTACCTACTACTACTAGTAACGTTAATAGTAGTGTAACATCCCCCATGTGTGTGTATTTTGTTAATACAACAGCGAACAGATCATGTCCACATATCATGGTGACCCCTCCATCCATATTTGTACAGAACAATGACATTGACAATGGTTGTACACATAGCTATACTACAGTCAACCCGTACACACATACACATTTACATGGCCAGCACACTAATGACAAAATGTTAACGTTAGTTTTGTATCGTCATTAGCTGTATACATGTATAATTAATGTGAAAGTTTACATACCTTCAAATGAAACAAAGTAATGAAGACCCCTTCCATTAACTGTGAAACGATTCTCCAACGATCATTGGGACGAAAACAAATGATATCGTATCGTCACATTTACTAACTTTCTAACTCAAAAATACACGTCAGTTTTAACACTCACGGACAAGTTGTGCATGAGAATCTCCAACTACAATTGCGTTATCAGACATCGTCATTTAAATAGACTGGATTAAGTCGCTCGATTAAGTCTGTGTGTGTATTATGTACGAAGATATTATGGAGAATCACTTCCGAATAACGTAGGACTTGGTCACATAGTCCATGTGTTTTGTACACAGATACAAAATGCGCTATAAATGATGTCATGATGACGTCACAGGACATTGCAGGCCAAAAGGCACATCTACAGTACCCCACAAATGTATAACTGAAAAAAGTTTGATGATCGGGTGTATACTTCTTGAGATATGCTGTCCACAAGATTGCCTAATTAAATATTCACGTGACTATAACTAAGCTAATTAATTAAGAATTTTAGTCTAATGACATTTAGAAACTACGTCAAGGCATAAGCTTCCATATGGTATATGATTTATATACTTATGATGATTCAAAGAAGGACATTTGGTGGTCAGAAAAGTCACATGTTAAGTCAATGGGGTTTGGGGCTAAAGAAAGTATAATAACTAGACATTTAGTGTTTGTCCTATATGGACGAACACAAGGCTGTTCAGTTGTTGGATTATGATTGTTATGATGCGACCCTCAACCTAAGTTGTAGGCCTAACCCTGATCTTGACACTTGACACATGATACACAAAGTCAATCTATTAAGACTCATGATCTCTTCGCTGAGAACACTGGTTATGCACTTTTAAAACCGGTCACTTGAGGGCGCTATACGTGAGTAAATCTATATTTTTTAAGACTTTGGACCTCATATTTGATATCTGACGCACAAACTTCAGAAAAATTTTAATTACATCGTTTTTGTACCCTAAAATATTGATTTTTATTCAGACTACCTGTTGAACCGGAAGTAGAGGTCAATATGGGGTCATTCTTTTGATGAACTATAATGCGGATAAAATTCGAGAATATGCCACAATGATTATCAATTTCTGGCATGTGGTTCAGAAGATATGAATTGTTGATTAATGTTGACGTGGATTCTGGGCCTAATGAATTGACGTGGATTCTGTGGCAAGAAATCAAATAAAACAATGTCATTGTTTTTTATGTAACATTCAGCTGAATCATTACCCTTTAAACTGTTAAATTTCCATAGAAAATTGCCATAAATAAGTACATCTTTTATAAGGAACACATGCTTACCTTGTTAGGATGGCCTAGGAGACAACACATTGTAATTTGAAGGATAACTGTAAAATGAACAGAAACAAACAATAATGAAATGATCTTCTGATTGTTTTATGTATTTATTTATCTGTAACTGTTGAAAAAATTAGCAGTTTGGTGTTTCAGTTTGTTTCAGTGAATGATTCTCTTGTAAAATGCTGAATTTCAATGCATGATCATACGCGTGGACGTCTTGAGTGCCGTTTTTTTGAGACGCACAGAATTGTGGTCATCAGAAAATTGATGTTGGTATAATGACTCACCCCAAACTGTTAAAGTTGATGGAGCCACAGAAAATGTACCCAAGAAGAAAAACATTTGAAATCATGTTTCATCTTCTTCCAGATGGTTGTAAAATTGTTTTTAATCTTGAAAATAAAAATATTGTTTTCGACTTTAAAAAAAAAATGGTATAATTTGGAGCTCTCAAAACTTTTAATCAATATTCTTGAAAGACCAATAAAATGGAAGGTGGTAAAATTTTTTGCAAAAAGTACTTTAAAACTTTGAAATGTGTAAAAATGCTGTTAACATTTTGTCAAATAAAAGATTTCTTTTCATAACCATGATATTAATGTTTCATTTTCTCAATAATTTTCCACTACCGTCGAAATAAACACCAACGAATTAAGTAGTCTTCGTTCGCTTCTTCTATAAGGAATGTGTCCAATTTGAGGATCAGTATTTCTTTAAAAAAATCATTGCAAATGCAAAGCATTCATATATTTTGGTTTCCACAGACAACAGCTTGTTGACGGCATAGAACAATAAAATCACAGATGTTCGTGAAAAAAATTGAGGTCATGTAAATCTCTTACTATTTGTATCTAGTAAAATCAGTGGTTAAACAACTTTTTCCACTTTCACAAGCACTAACTTTCCAGTAAATCATACAATTTCACTATAATTTTTATTTCTGGAACAAGCACGACTTAGATAAGTTTATGCAACCAGTAATACGCAAAATACGGTTTAGTAATAGTAATTCGAAAATAGCGGAATTCATGCTCAATTCCCTATAACCAATCTTCCCAAGCCTTCCCGGTTGATATCTGATCGTCGGAGTTAGTGAATGGTTCAGTTTTCAAAGTCCTTGTTTCAGTTACGGTCGACAGTCACTGCTACTGGTTGTTCCGATATATTGCTACTGGTTAACCTAACGATGTGTATATTGCTGGACTTACAATGGGACTTAACGTTACGAAAATGTCCGGCCCTCTTTTACTATTTTCCGTTTTGCTAGAAATGTATGCTATCATATGAAAAGAATGCTCACCGGTTACAGTTCAAATCAGCTTATCATCCTCGTCGCCAATGTAATGGACACATTGTAATTATCAAAATGAAAGGAATCGGACGCACTCTGCTTTCATGTCATTTACTGAGGAATGCAATAACTACACAACGTGTGTACTGTCTATAGGGAGCTATGTATTATTATTGCGTTCAGACATCGTCGTTTAATTAGACTCGGTAACAAGTCGAATGTCATATCTGCGTGTGTATTCTGTACAAAGATATAGGAGAATAATGACGTGACTTGGTCACATAGTCCATGTGTTTTGTACACAGATACAAAACGCGCTATAAATGATGTCATGATGACGTCACAAGACATTCTAGGCCAACAGGCACATCTACAGTACCCCATAAATGTATAACTGAAAAAAGTTTGATGAACGGGTGTATACTTCTTGAGATATGCTGTCCACAAGATTGCCTAATTAAATATTCACGTGCTTGTAATTGTCTCAATTAATTAAGAATCCTAGTCAAATTAATTTAGAATCTAAGTGAAGACATAAGCTTCCATATGCTATATGATTTATATACTTATGATGATTGAAAGAAGGACATTTGGTGGTCAGAAAAGTCACATGTTAAGTCAATGGGTTTGGGGGTAAAGAAAGTATAATAATAATAATAATAACTAGACATTTAGTGTTTGTCCTATATGGACGAACACAAGGCTGTTCAGTTGTTGGATTATGATTGTTATGATGCGACCCTCAACCTAAGTTGTAGGCCTAACCCTGATCTTGACACCCCTATGATACACAAAGTCAATCTATTAGGACTCACGATCTCTTCGCTGAGAACACTGGTTATGCACTTTTAAAACCGGTCACTTGAGGGCGCTATACGTGAGTGAATCTATATTTTTTAAGACTTTGGACCTCATATTTGATATCTGACGCACAAACTTCAGAAAAATCTTAATTACATCGTTTTTGTACCCTAAAATATTGATTTTTATTCAGACTACCTGTTGAACCGGAAGTAGAGGTCAATATGAGGTCATTCTTTTGATGAACTATAACGCGGATAAAATTCGAGAATATGCCACAATGATTATCATTTTCTGGCATGTGGTTCAGAAGATATGAATTGTTGATTAATGTTGACGTGGATTCTGGGTCTAATGAAATAAGCATGTATTAAGAAGCCTTATCCATGGCAAGAAATCAAATAAAACAATGTCATTGTTTTTATGTAACATTCAGCTGAATCATTACCCTTTAAACTGTTAAATTTCCATAGAAAATTGCCATAAATAAGTACATCTTTTATATAAGGAACACATGCTTACCTTGTTAGGATGGCCTAGGAGACAACACATTGTAATTTGAAGGATAACAGTAAAATTAACAGAAACAAACAATTAATGATCTTCTGATTGTTTTATGTATTTATTTCTCTGTAACTGTTGAAAATACATGTTCATAAATAGTCTTTGTAAAGTTATTGTTTAAATGTGGCTTTTAGAGTTCATGTTGTAGATGAACTCAGTGACTGAAATAATATTCACATGATAAGGTCATATTCGTATTGCTGCTGCATAAATGAGCCAGTAATTTTCAGTCAATGTGTTTATCTTTAACAAGGACACCGATTCCATGCCCTGTAGAAAGTCTGCTCTGATTGTGGCAATACTGTCCCTTTAATATCTTTACACCAACTTGTGTTTATGGGATTGATGGTCAGTACTTGGGTTCAACTATCCTAAATGCTTGCATAAAAATAACTATGACCTTGAATTGGATAATGTGACAAAATGTATAGCAAGGCTGACAAGAGTGGGGGATGTTTACTATGTTTACATAGCCCAACTCTCAGTAATATACATTTTACTAGATCACACAACATATATTGTTTTATAATAACTACATGTGGGGAATTTTTGGTCTAGTCCAAAAACATTTCCTGTGTACTATGATTGCTCTAACATGTTAAAAAAAATACCTTAAATTAGTTAGATGTGTTTTAAGGTACTGAAAACAATTCTCATGAAGGTACAGACTTCTACAGATAGGATAGATCCATATAAATTAATTTGAAACATACATTAACTCCTTTTTGAAGAATCGACTTCAACTCTTGGCCATTGGATCGAAAAGTTATACAGACTCTGACACACCTCGTAGCAGTAGCAAGTGTTCTTTGGTTTCAATCTGGAGTAAAAAGGGTGGAAAACTTTATTTTACAAGTGTGAAGGATTAATACTTGTGTGTAGTTATGATACGATGGGCTGTCGACAATTACATGTACTATTTATACTAATTAAGATACATGTGTATTCAGTATATACTGATAGTGTATATAATATTGGTGTGGTCCCCTTTAAGTTTTTCTAGATATTGAAATTCCTAAATTGTTATTCATAATTAAGGTTCTGCTAATACAAACTCAGCTTAGATGGTGATGATACATGCCTAAGAATTGATGGCCAATTAATCACTTATTCAATGTAAAAGAAACAATAAACATTTTAAGCTTTCTCAATAGACCTTATGCATTGACGCCATCACGCCATCTTAGAGGTAAAATGATGATGAAACAATGGAAAACGCACATTTATACACACGGTGCACAGATTGGGCCAATGAGCAACCTTCTTTTGACCTCTAGCCGGCGCCCTACTCAAATGACGTCATGTGCATAAGGTCTATACATGCTTGCTAGGAATTGAGCGACAACACATATTTTAAAAAATTTGGTGAAATAACCAATAAAGCACAGCCCTAATTAAAATTAGTTTTCAAAACTAAATATGACAATAAAATGGTTTAATTTTCTCATTTTGTCTTTTTCTGTTCGGGGGATAGATTCATCAAAAGTTAATTAATATTAATAATTGTTTGAGTGCAGAAAAACTTACATGATGTTCATCATCCACACCATAAGTAGTGTAAACTGTAAATGTTTTACCTACTACTAGTAACGTTAATAGTAGTGTAACATCCCCCATGTGTGTGTATTTTGTTAATAAAACAGCGAACAGATCATGTCCACATATCATGGTGACCCCTCCATCCATATTTGTACAGAACAGTGACATTGACAATGGTTGTACACATAGCTATACTACAGAGTACAGTCAACCCGTACACACATACACATTTACATGGCCAGCACACTAATGACCAAATGTTAACGTTAGTTTTGTATCGTCATTAGCTGTATACATGTATAATTAATGTGAAAGTTTACATACCTTAAAATGAAACAAAGTAATGAAGACCCCTTCCATTAACTGTGAAACGATTCTCCAACGATCATTGGGACGAAAACAAATGATATCGTATCGTCACATTTACTAACTTTCTAACTCAAAAATACACAACGTCAGTTTTAACACTCACGGACAAGTTGTGCATGAGAAACTCCAACTACAATTGCGTTATCAGACATCGTCATTTAAATAGACTGGATTAAGTCGCTCGATTAAGTATGTGTGTGTATTATGTACGAAGATATTATGGAGAATCACTTCCGAATAATGTAGGACTTGGTCACATAGTCCATGTGTTTTGTACACAGATACAAAATGCGCTATAAATGATGTCATGATGACGTCACAGGACATTGCAGGCCAAAAGGCACATCTACAGTACCCCACAAATGTATAACTGAAAAAAGTTTGATGATCGGGTGTATACTTCTTGAGATATGCTGTCCACAAGATTGCCTAATTAAATATTCACGTGACTATAACTAAGCTAATTAATTAAGAATTTTAGTCTAATGACATTTAGAAACTACGTCAAGGCATAAGCTTCCATATGGTATATGATTTATATACTTATGATGATTCAAAGAAGGACATTTGGTGGTCAGAAAAGTCACATGTTAAGTCAATGGGGTTTGGGGGTAAAGAAAGAATAATAATGCATAACTAGACATTTAAGTGTTTGTCCTTTGGACGAACACAGAGCTGTTCCGATTATTTTGTTGTATGTTGAAATTTACAGACCTAACCTTCTAACTTAAAATACACAACGTCAATGTATTAAGACTCACGATCTTTGCTGGGAACAATGGTTATGCCACTTTTAAAACCGGTCACTTGAGGGCACTATACGTGAGTGAATCTATATTTTTTAAGACTTTGGACCTCATGTATGATATCTGACGCACAAACTTCAGAAAAATCTTAATTACATCGTTTTTGTACCCTAAAATATTGATTTTTATTCAAACTTCCTGTTGAACCGGAAGTAGAGGTCATTATGAGGTCATGATACCACAGCGCACATTCACAGTACTCATCAAGTCTATAACTGCAAAAAGTTTAAGTATCGAGTGTATACTTCTTGAGTTATGGTTCAAAATGGATTTGCTAATTAAATATTCATGAGACTGTAAATGGAAACCAGATGACGTCACGATGACGAAATTTAGTTTTTCATAGTTAAGTTTTTTGATTATCTACAATTTGGTGTATAGTGTGACCCAATACAATAAAGTTTAATTTTCGGCCCTTTGCATTGTACACTGTAATTTGCAACGCTAAGAACAATGGTTATGTCACTTTTAAAACCGGTGACTTGAGGGCGCTATATGAGTTTTATGGTGGACAGGTCGATTTGTCAACTACCAAATTAAGAATTGTTGACTGGTAATGCACAGGCTATAGAAGACAGCCACTACAGAGGCTTAAGTTGTCGTGCTGGTGTAAGCATAGCTCAATTGAGGAACAGTTGATCAAAGTTGACAATTGGATGGTTTTGGGGAAATGAGGGCGCTATACGTGAGCGAATCTATATTATAGCTGCCAATAGCATACACAGTCAACCCGGCCGTACACATCAGTCCGGGAAAACTCCAAATACGGCAACGTTGCTATATACGGCAACCTTGAGTTGCTGAATACGGCAACGTTTCATTATACGGCAACGTTAAGGTTGCCGTATACGGCAACTCTTTCATTCAAACGCAAAAAGGGAAACGAAATATGCCAAATTGGAATAGTGAAAACCATAAAAATATGTTCTTTGGTTCCTTACCCAAATTCCTATCTGCGCACATCAAAAAGTTATCTGTGCATTTTCTTGCAAATGACCGTTTAAAACCAACACTCTAGCCCATCCGACAATTAACGCGTGACTCCATTTTTGACGTGCAAGAATACATCCTCAATCAAGATTATTATTTTACGCATGGTTCATGAAACAAAACTTTAAACATGGTTGTTGTTCTCAAAAATATAATAATTAAAATTAAGCAAATAACATTATTTATGTTAACATGAGTAAACACCTTTTTTTAAATTGTATTTTAAATATACACTACATTGGAAATTATCAACGTCTTTCTTCGCGGGAAAAGCTCTGGAAGCGCGGGAAACTAAAATCGACGACAACATTTATACAAACAAAACTCAATTATTGGATAAAAATAAAAGTAAAAGAAGACATATTTTGCATTTATACATTGTGATTAAAGCCAGCACCTTTTGACAATGATAAATAGCCTTGAAGCTGACGTTGAAAGTGAGAAAGGACGGCGAAAACACAAGACATGTACCAAGAAATTATTGAGAAACCTAACCATCGCCGTTCTCGTTTAAACGAAGCCGCAGCATTGTTCTTGCCGTTTAAAAACTTGTACCGTAGGGACTAATGGCCGATAATGTAATTTCATGTGCCTTTGGGCTTTTTAACGCTTTTTTATGTGATGGGGGGCTGTCGGGTATAGCCAATTAAAAAAAGGTATATACTGTATATAGTGATAATTAAAGTTTTAAACCTTTGAAATACGAAAGCAAAGGAGCTTGAAATTCAGACGAGATGTAAAGTGACATTAAGTATTGAACCTACTTGGAAGTGGTGAGAAAGGCTTTGGCCGAAGACCTGGTGAATCACATCACTCCTCACTTGGCCCGTCCTAGTGACCCGATCATTATATTAGGCTGAAGAAGTTGTGGCAGCACCACTTTCAAAATTCAATAAAGGGAAGGTGCAAAAACACCAGTAACTTTACAAAGAATCTAATTGAACATTACGAAAGTCATCCACCAAAATATTATTTCCGAGTTGAATTCTGCAAATTCCATTGTCAGTTCACTTCAAGCAGACAAGTACAATAGTACACTTCTCCATTTATCCATATCAGCCGACAATGATGGCAGCGCAAATTTAAAAACAATATTTCATTTTTATCAAAGTTGTACCTTCCCTTTATCAAAGATTGTGTTCCAGCCCTGTATACATTTTAAAGTTGGTTTCAGTTTTAACAGTTATAAGTTATAACTTTCATGAACAAAATACACAGTAATTAAACAACATTAACAAATGATTTTTTTCTTAATTTGATTTATTTAAATCTTTCTTTGTAATAACAACAAATTTATAATTTACTAAATATTTATTTTTAATAAGTACCTGATTGCAATCACAGCTTGGTAAATAATAAGTCAAATTCAAAAGCAACATTTATTTTTATAAATATTAATATTTATTTAAATTTCTAATTTACTAAATATTTATTTTACTAAGTACGTGATTGCAATCGCAATTTAGTAAATGAATCAAATTCAAAAGCAATATTTATTAAAATGGAGAAATTATTTCAATTTTTACAGCAGATCTTTGTGATTATACAAAAATTACTAGTCCTTGTTTTTACAATGCGCCTAAATAAAACTACAATTACAAAACATTCGCTCTGTCAATACCTTTACTTATAAAAATTGCTTTGTATAATTAGCATGTGAACAAATTACTGGAATAATTGAAAATTTTTCTGAAATTCAATATTTGACAATATTGCCTACAGAGTGCTGTATGTGTTGATTTTTATTCTAACTTGATTTGAACCAATGGACAAAAACAAATATAAAATAAATGGTCTCGTATTTTTTTTATTATAAGAGGTCCATATTTTCATTAATACAGTTGTTCAATTTATAAGACCATGCTCTTCTGCCAAGTAGACTGCTTACACTGCTGGTAACCAAGCAATCAATACACCAGCCCCTCTCCCCAATCCACCAATTACACACATATTTCTACTGCCCGCGCACCCTACTGATCACACCCCGCCCCATCCCCACCCATCCCCAATCCCCACCCCACCCCACCCCACTATACCACACATTCCAAATGACCCTATCCACATTGATTTGAACAATGATTAAGATGTTTAATTAAAGACACAGAACAATAAAAACATCGGTTATTCAGTAGTATACCCCTTGGCTGTATTTCGCGTTTACACACCGGAAGTTGCATTATTCGGCAACTGGTTGCCGTATACAGCAACGTTGCCGTATTTGGAGTTTTCCCGTATTTGGAGTTTTCCATGTACAATGTACATGGCCAGCACACTAATGACAAAATGTTAACGTTAGTTTTGTTTAGTCATTATCTGTATACTAACACAAATTATACATGTATAGGTTTCTCACTAATAGATTTAGGTCATAAAGACCTTACAAAAAAATCATTGGGGATCGTCGTTCACTTAACCGAATAATCCTAACGTTAACGTTAAACAACGACAGAAGTCTCACATGTACGGACAAGTTGTGCATCACCGCGGTCAGCGGGGCAAACCGCTGGTATGTAGGTTACCGAGAGGAAAAATCCAATAACGTAAAGTACGTTCAGAGAGATCGTTTTTAAATAGACTCGCTTCAGCCCACCGTGATATTTGTGCGTGTACTATGTACAAAGACATTGAGATTCACTAGCGATTAATGAAGCGACTGGGTCACACAGTGCATGTGTTTTGTACACAGATACAAAACGCGCTATAAATGATGTCATGATGACGTCACAAGACATTCTAGGCCAAAAGGCACATCTACAGTACCCCACAAATGTATAACTGAAACAAGTTTGATGATCGGGTGTATACTTCTTGAGCTATGGTGGTAACAAGATTGCCTAATTAAATATTCACATGACTATAACTAAGCTAATTAATTAAGAATTTTAGTCTAATGACATTTAGAAACTACGTCAAGGCATAAGCTTCCATATGGTATATGATTTGACTCTTTCTGATATTCCTAAGAAGGACTTTTGCCACGCAAACCTCTCACACGTTAAGGCAATAGGGTTTTGTCGGAAATAAAGAATAATAAAAAATAAAAAAATCTGGACAGAAACAATAGCTGTTCCGACTATCAGGTCGTAACAGCTAATAAAAAAAAATAAAAATCTCGACAGAAACAAAGGCTGTTCCGAGTCTCTCGGGAACAGCCAACTAGACATTTAGTGTTTGTCCTATATGGACGAACACAAGGCTGTTCAGTTGTTGGATTATGATTGTTATGATGCGACCCTCAACCTAAGTTGTAGGCCTAACCCTGATCTTGACACTTATGATACACAAAGTCAATCTATTAAGACTCACGAACTCTTCGCTGAGAACACTGGTTATGCACTTTTAAAACCGGTCACTTCAGGGCGCTATACGTGAGTGAATCTATATTTTTTAAGACTTTGGACCTCATATTTGATATCTGACGCACAAACTTCAGAAATTTTTTAATTACATCGTTTTTGTACCCTAAAATATTGATTTTTATTCAGACTACCTGATGAACAGGAAGTAGAGGTCCATATGGGGTCATTCTTTTGATGAACTATAACGCGGATAAAATTCGAGAATATGCCACAATGATTATCAATTTCTGGCATGTGGTTCAGAAGATATGAATTGTTGATTAATGTTGACGTGGATTCTGGGCCTAATGAAATAAGCATGTATTCCATGTATTAAGAAGCCTTATCCATGGCAAGAAATCAAATAAAACAATGTCATTGTTTTTTATGTAACATTCAGCTGAATCATTACCCTTTAAACTGTTAAATTTCCATAGAAAATTGCCATAAATAAGTACATCTTTTATAAGGAACACATGCTTACCTTGTTAGGATGGCCTAGGAGACAACACATTGTAATTTGAAGGATAACTGTAAAATGAACAGAAACAAACAATAATGAAATGATCTTCTGACAAGCACTAACTTTCCAGTAAATCATACAATTTCACTATAATTTTTATTTCTGGAACAAGCACGACTTAGATAAGTTTATGCAACCAGTAATACGCAAAATACGGTTTAGTAATAGTAATTCGAAAATAGCGGAATTCATGCTCAATTCCCTATAACCAATCTTCCCAAGCCTTCCCGGTTGATATCTGATCGTCGGAGTTAGTGAATGGCTCAGTTTTCAAAGTCCTTGTTTCAGTTACGGTCGACAGTCACTGCTACTGGTTGTTCCGATATATTGCTACTGGTTAACCTAACGATGTGTATATTGCTGGACTTACAATGGGACTTAACGTTACGAAAATGTACGGAACTCTTTTACTATTTTCCGTTTTGCTAGAAATGTATGCTATCATATGAAAAGAATGCTCACCGGTTACAGTTCAAATCAGCTTATCATCCTCGTCGCCAATGTAATGGACACATTGTAATTATCAAAATGAAAGGAATCGGACGCACTCTGCTTTCATGTCATTTACTGAGGAATGCAATAACTACACAACGTGTGTACTGTCTATAGGGAGCTATGTATTATTATTGCGTTCAGACATCGTCGTTTAATTAGACTCGGTAACAAGTCGAATGTCATATCTGCGTGTGTATTATGTACAAAGATATAGGAGAATAATGACGAATAATGACGTGACTTGGTCACATAGTCCATGTGTTTTGTACACAGATACAAAACGCGCTATAAATGATGTCATGATGACGTTACAAGACATTCTAGGCCAACAGGCACATCTACAGTACCCCATAAATGTATAACTGAAAAAAGTTTGATGAACGGGTGTATACTTCTTGAGATATGCTGTCCACAAGATTGCCTAATTAAATATTCACGTGCTTGTAATTGCCTCAATTAATTGAGAATCCTAGTCAAATTAATTTAGAATCTAAGTGAAGACATAAGCTTCCATATGCTATATGATTTATATACTTATGATGATTGAAAGAAGGACATTTGGTGGTCAGAAAAGTCACATGTTAAGTCAATGGGTTTGGGGGTAAAGAAAGTATAATAATAATAATAACTAGACATTTAGTGTTTGTCCTATATGGACGAACACAAGGCTGTTCAGTTGTTGGATTATGATTGTTATGATGCGACCCTCAACCTAAGTTGTATAGGCCTAACCCTGATCTTGACACCCCTATGATACACAAAGTCAATCTATTAGGACTCACGATCTCTTCGCTGAGAACACTGGTTATGCACTTTTAAAACCGGTCACTTGAGGGCGCTATACGTGAGTGAATCTATATTTTTTAAGACTTTGGACCTCATATTTGATATCTGACGCACAAACTTCAGAAAAATCTTAATTACATCGTTTTTGTACCCTAAAATATTGATTTTTATTCAGACTACCTGTTGAACCGGAAGTAGAGGTCAATATGAGGTCATTCTTTTGATGAACTATAACGCGGATAAAATTCGAGAATATGCCACAATGATTATCATTTTCTGGCATGTGGTTCAGAAGATATGAATTGTTGATTAATGTTGACGTGGATTCTGGGTCTAATGAAATAAGCATGTATTAAGAAGCCTTATCCATGGCAAGAAATCAAATAAAACAATGTCATTGTTTTTATGTAACATTCAGCTGAATCATTACCCTTTAAACTGTTAAATTTCCATAGAAAATTGCCATAAATAAGTACATCTTTTATATAAGGAACACATGCTTACCTTGTTAGGATGGCCTAGGAGACAACACATTGTAATTTGAAGGATAACAGTAAAATTAACAGAAACAAACAATTAATGATCTTCTGATTGTTTTATGTATTTATTTCTCTGTAACTGTTGAAAATACATGTTCATAAATAGTCTTTGTAAAGTTATTGTTTAAATGTGGCTTTTAGAGTTCATGTTGTAGATGAACTCAGTGACTGAAATAATATTCACATGATAAGGTCATATTCGTATTGCTGCTGCATAAATGAGCCAGTAATTTTCAGTCAATGTGTTTATCTTTAACAAGGACACCGATTCCATGCCCTGTAGAAAGTCTGCTCTGATTGTGGCAATACTGTCCCTTTAATATCTTTACACCAACTTGTGTTTATGGGATTGATGGTCAGTACTTGGGTTCAACTATCCTAAATGCTTGCATAAAAATAACTATGACCTTGAATTGGATAATGTGACAAAATGTATAGCAAGGCTGACAAGAGTGGGGGATGTTTACTATGTTTACATAGCCCAACTCTCAGTAATATACATTTTACTAGATCACACAACATATATTGTTTTATAATAACTACATGTGTGGGGAATTTTTGGTCTAGTCCAAAAACATTTCCTGTGTACTATGATTGCTCTAACATGTTAAAAAAAATACCTTAAATTAGTTAGATGTGTTTTAAGGTACTGAAAACAATTCTCATGAAGGTACAGACTTCTACAGATAGGATAGATCCATATAAATTAATTTGAAACATACATTAACTCCTTTTTGAAGAATCGACTTCAACTCTTGGCCATTGGATCGAAAAGTTATACAGACTCTGACACACCTCGTAGCAGTAGCAAGTGTTCTTTGGTTTCAATCTGGAGTAAAAAGGGTGGAAAACTTTATTTTACAAGTGTGAAGGATTAATACTTGTGTGTAGTTATGATACGATGGGCTGTCGACAATTACATGTACTATTTATACTAATTAAGATACATGTGTATTCAGTATATACTGATAGTGTATATAATATTGGTGTGGTCCCCTTTAAGTTTTTCTAGATATTGAAATTCCTAAATTGTTATTCATAATTAAGGTTCTGCTAATACAAACTCAGCTTAGATGGTGATGATACATGCCTAAGAATTGATGGCCAATTAATCACTTATTCAATGTAAAAAGAAACAATAAACATTTTAAGCTTTCTCAATAGACCTTATGCATTGACGTCATCACGCCGCCATCTTAGAGGTAAAATGATGATGAAACAATGGAAAACGCACATTTATACACACGCGGTGCACAGATTGGGCCAATGAGCAACCTTCTTTTGACCTCTAGCCGAGGGCGCCCTACTCAAATGACGTCATGTGCATAAGGTCTATACATGCTTGCTAGGAATTGAGCGACAACACATATTTTAAAAAATTTGGTGCGAAATAACCAATAATGCACAGCCCTAAGTAATATTAGTTTTCCACACTAAATCTGCCCATAAAATGCTTTTATTTTCTCATTTTGTCTTTTTCTGTTCGGGGGGGGGGGGATAGATTCATCAAAAGTTAATTAATATTAATAATTGTTTGAGTGCAGAAAAACTTACATGATGTTCATCATCCACACCATAAGTAGTGTAAACTGTAAATGTTTTACCTACTACTAGTAACGTTAATAGTAGTGTAACATCCCCCATGTGTGTGTATTTTGTTAATAAAACAGCGAACAGATCATGTCCACATATCATGGTGACCCCTCCATCCATATTTGTACAGAACAGTGACATTGACAATGGTTGTACACATAGCTATACTACAGAGTACAGTCAACCCGTACACACATACACATTTACATGGCCAGCACACTAATGACCAAATGTTAACGTTAGTTTTGTATCGTCATTAGCTGTATACATGTATAATTAATGTGAAAGTTTACATACCTTAAAATGAAACAAAGTAATGAAGACCCCTTCCATTAACTGTGAAACGATTCTCCAACGATCATTGGGACGAAAACAAATGATATCGTATCGTCACATTTACTAACTTTCTAACTCAAAAATACACAACGTCAGTTTTAACACTCACGGACAAGTTGTGCATGAGAAACTCCAACTACAATTGCGTTATCAGACATCGTCATTTAAATAGACTGGATTAAGTCGCTCGATTAAGTATGTGTGTGTATTATGTACGAAGATATTATGGAGAATCACTTCCGAATAATGTAGGACTTGGTCACATAGTCCATGTGTTTTGTACACAGATACAAAATGCGCTATAAATGATGTCATGATGACGTCACAGGACATTGCAGGCCAAAAGGCACATCTACAGTACCCCACAAATGTATAACTGAAAAAAGTTTGATGATCGGGTGTATACTTCTTGAGATATGCTGTCCACAAGATTGCCTAATTAAATATTCACGTGACTATAACTAAGCTAATTAATTAAGAATTTTAGTCTAATGACATTTAGAAACTACGTCAAGGCATAAGCTTCCATATGGTATATGATTTATATACTTATGATGATTCAAAGAAGGACATTTGGTGGTCAGAAAAGTCACATGTTAAGTCAATGGGGTTTGGGGGTAAAGAAAGAATAATAATGCATAATAAAAAATAAAAAAAATCTCGACAGAAACAAAGGCTGTTCCGAGTCTCTCGGGAACAGCCAATAATAATAAACTAGAGCTCAATTGTATTCGTGAACGAATACCCAGCTGTTTCGCTATTTTTTATCATATTAACTTCCACTTTGAGCGGCTCTAACATTGCTGTATTTGAACTTCTGGTTTCGACCGGAAGCAAACGTCACAATAAGGTCATATTTGCACGAATTGTCAAGTGGGTAACGACCTACAATATGGCTCAAAGATCATAATTATAGCTATTGTAGTTCAAAAGTTATACATTTTTAAATAGTTTTTCAATATTAATCTTTAACTTAGTGTAACTTGACACCTGATGACGTCATAATGACGTAATTTATTTTGGTATTTAAGTTGATTCATAACCTACAATATGACATAATTTGTGGTAATGTGACATTAGCAAGTGTACAAGTGAAAATAACGTATTTTTAAACCTGTCGCTAGAGGGCGCTCTTGCATATGATGACGTCATCAAACCTACTATCCAAAAGAGTATGCCCTACTGATGATTACATACACAGAAATCATAGCATTATTTTTTATTATATTGGCTGTACAGCTCTTCAAACTTGAACTTCCGGTTTGGACCGGAAGCTAAGGTCAAAATAGGGTCATATCTGTGCACAAAATACGGAGTGGGTAACGACCTACAATATGCCACATAGATGAAATTGATAGCATATGTGGTTCAGGAGTTATTAATTTTTTTATGTTTTTTCATTATTAATCTTTGATTTAGTGTAACTTGACACCTGATGATGTCATTATGACGTAATTTGTTTTGATATTTAAGTTGATTCATAACCTACAATATGACATATCATTTGTGGTAATGTGACATTGGTAAGTGTACAAGTGAAAATAACGTCTTTTTAAACCTGTCGCTAGAGGGCGCTCCTGCATATGATGACGTCATCAAACCTACTATCCAAAAGAGTACGCCCTACTGATGATTACATACACAGAAATCATAGCATTATTTTTTATCATATTGGCTGTAGAGCTCTTTAAACTTGAACTTCCGGTTTGGACCGGAAGCTAAGGTCAAAATGGGGTCATATCTGTGCACGAAATACGGAGTGGGTAACGACCTACAATATGCCACATAGATGAAATTGATAGCATATGTGATTCAGGAGTTATTAATTTTTTAATGTTTTTCATTATTAATCTTTGATTTAGTGTAACTTGACACCTGATGACGTAATTATGACGTCATTGCAATATGCACACTATTGCACTATTGCCTTTGGTCCCCTTAAGTTTCATTGCAATCGCATTTATGGAACACTGCAAAAAGGCGTTCAGAATGAAACATGTGTTATTGCAATGCACTTCCGGTACGGAAAGCGCTGAAAAATTAAAAAAAAACAAAACTAGAGCTCAATTGTATTCGTGAACGAATACCCAGCTGTTTCGCTATTTTTTATCACATTAACTTCCACTTATTTTTAATTTGGGGAGTCAGTCAAGACAACTTGACTGGCACCCAAGGCAGGGCGATCACATCGCACCTAGGTTAGTAGGGTTACGAACCCTCCTGCCTTACGCAACGGGACAAACGAACAAACACACGCAAATATACAAAACTCAGTTGTCTAAAAAGAACAGGTACTCGTTCATATACCTCATGCATATCAAGCTCTCACAAAAAACAATAATATACAAACACCCACAAAACTCAGGACAGACAGAGTAGCCACGCTACACATGCCGCAACATGCAAGGGTACGACCCTTTATGTCTGTTCAACTACCAAAAAAATACACTAGTGAAAGTGTATAACCAAAAAAATGTATAAAATGACCCGAGGGTCACATATGAAAAGGATGATTAAAAGTCGTGAATCACCAAATGGTCATTCACGACAGTGCACAAAACATTATGTACACACCAAGTGGTGCGAAATTCAGCCAGAGTTAATCTGGCAAAATCTATTTTAATTCTCTCTCCGACTGCAGCCTTGACACGGCAAAGCACCCGGTCGGCGTCTACTCGCGAACCATCGAACATGGTTTCGCATCGAGAACACCAGACCAGCCACTTCACCGTGCTAATCAAAAAAATAAGTAAAGAATCCCGACGGTTGTCGAGACCCGTACCGTACAAAACACAAGACTGAGTCAGAGAGAAAGGGCTATGACGGAGTTTCCCCCCAACATGCTCTAACCATGACCACAAAATGGTCAGGAATAAGCAATCCCAAAAAACATGGCACAGTGTCTCAGGCTGGGAACATCCCACCCTGGGACACTTGCCATTGCCAATGCCCCATTTAAAAACTTTCTGGGATGTCTTAAGGGCACCCCAGATAATCCTCCAATTCAAATCCCGAAGTCGGTGATTTAAAATGGAGGCTTTACAAAATTTAAAAACCTGACCTAAGTCAGGAACATTAATAGCCGGCCTCTGAATGGTCTGTTGGACCGCGAACAGTTCGTACAATTGTCGAAATGTCACGGTCCCCCAATCAAAGTCCGGCAAAATACTAAAAATTAGCAAGACCAACTTGCAAAAATAACCATAATAAGCCGTGGGTCTCAAAGAGTGAGGAGTGGTATTACTCCAAGAGGGGAGGACTCTGCGGAGGGACAAGGCCACCCAGTAGAGAGCAAAGTGCCTCCACGGGGGACCGTCATCCCCCCACAGAGCCCCCATCCCACGAACATATAAAGCGTCGCATTTATGGCGAATATTAGTGACGCCCAAACCACCCTCATCCGGTGACTGGACAAGAACCGATCTACGAACGAGTTCGGTCTTGCCAGACCAGATGAAGGAAAAAATAGCCCGATTCACCGCCCTCTCCACTGAAGCAGGAAGCGGGTAAACCGGACCTAGGTAAAAAAGAGGTAAAAACAAGGTATTAACAAGTAATACCTTGCCTAAAAGAGTGAGCGTTCTCCCCCTCCACTTATCCAAAGTGGAAAGCAAAGGGGGAACGCGCTCCCTCCAATTCTTGAGGCCCATGTCCCCCCTTCCAACCCAGACACCGTTGATCTTAATCGGGTCAGTGGTCCACTGAATCGGAGCCACTTCGGAAAGGTTGGGGGGCCATGAGCCCAAAACTAAGCCTTGCGTTTTGTTCACATTAAGACGCGACCCACTCGCGCGTTCGAAACTATCAATGATACCGAAAAGCCGCCTCAAAGACCTGAAGTCCCTTACAATGCAGGTAGTGTCATCAGCGTACTGTAACACCCTACATTGCAAGCCGTTGGCCCCAGGGACTGTCAGGCCCTCGAGGCGAGTATCACCAATAATTAATTGAGCAAAAGGCTCGATAAAAAGAACATATAATAGGGGAGAGAGAGGACAACCCTGTCTTACTCCCCTAGACAGAAAAAAGGGGGAAGAAAGTTCCCCATTGACTAAAACCGCACTGGATATGTCTGTATATAACAGCTGTATCCAGCGACGGAAATTTGGCCCAAAACCAAAGCGGTCGAGGACCTTAAATAAAAAGGACCAGTTGACCCTGTCAAAGGCCTTCTGCTGGTCAAGCGAAATAACAAGGCAGTCAAGGTTCTTCCCACCCACGAAATCAACCAGATCCCTAAGGAGTCTGATATTATCGTGTATGGACCTCCCCTTGACGCCACAAGTTTGAAATGGACCTATGATGTCGGGCAAAACTTTGCCCAAGCGCAAACACAGAGCCTTTGACAGGATCTTATAGTCGACATTCAGAAGGGAGATGGGACGCTTGTTTTTTGGATCAAGCGGATCTCCCTTCTTTTCTAAAAGTGTGATGACTCCCAAACGTTGGGAATCACCTAGAATATTAAGACTAAAAGCACAACGAAAAACCCCGAGAAGATCGTGGCCAACCAAGTCCCAAAAAGTCACATAGAACTCTTTGGGAAGGCCGTCACAACCCGGAGTCTTACCGTTGGCCATGCTACGTACAGCCGCATCGAGCTCGGAAAGCCCAAGTGGGCTCTCCAAGTCGACACGGCTCTCTTCGTCTACGCGAGTAGACAAAGAGCTAAGGAAGGGAGATTGTAAATCAACCTCCACGGGCTCTTCAGTAAAAAGATCGAGATAAAAGTCTCGATAAACTTTAATAACCTCCCCAGCAGAGTCAATGACGTTTCCGCCAGGGCCTCGTACTGAGGAAATGAGTTTCTTCCGAGCCCGGGAGGTCTCGAGTTGATAAAAAAATTTGGACGGCTTCTCCCCTTCATCGAGGTCGCGAACCCGCGAACGGATCCGAGCCCCCTCCGCTTCAAAGTCGTCCAGTTTTTCTAACTCTCCCTTCAAAAAATCATGCCGGGCAAGTACAGCAGGGCTGCACTGTCCGGCATTTAATTTGGAGATGGAAGATTGCAGGGAAGCCAAAAGTGACTCCCTACACTTCCGCCTTTTTCTTGCCAAGCGGCAAGAAAAGGAAATAATAACAAACTTAATACGGGACTTGACATCCTCCCACCAGAGAAGCTCATTACCGAACCCCTCCTTGAGAGTCTGCCAGCCCGCATAAGCCATACGAAATTCTCTTTGAAAGTCAGCATCGGCAAGGACGGAAACATTACATTTCCAGAAACCTCGACCGACACCGACTCTCTTAGGGAAAGACAAATTCAAAACAATGCAATCATGATCGCTGAAATAACATGGCGAATGCAGACATGACACCACGCCAACAGAACTCGATACGTAAAAACGATCGAGCCTGCTAGACGCGGTGTTTGCTGCATTACGCCATGTATAAGAACGTTGGGACGGGTTTAAAGACCGCCAACAGTCTTTTAAAGAAGTATCAGATATGAGTCGACGCAGCTCATTGGCCCCGGTCCCATAAGATGTGGAATCAGAACCACGCCGGTCGAGCTCAATATCTAACACACAATTGAAATCTCCTGTTAAAATAACAGGAAAATTACCCGTCAAAAAAGAGCATAATTCCGTGAAGAAAAGACGACGTGCCCTGGGATTAGAAGGGGCGTAGACTGTACACAGTCTAACACCCCCGCTTCCCCCAGAATCACGCAAAATTCCAGAGACGATTCTCCCGTCAGAATCAACGGAAGAATTTGAAAAAACATAAGGGCTTCCGGCAGGAAGAAGAATAATAGTGCCACAAGACAAAGATGTGCCAAAACTGGCAAACATCTTCCCCTTCCACTCCCTCTGCCAAGAATCCAAGTCTTTTGCAGAGGAAATATGACACTCCTGAAGACAGGAAATGTCATACCCCCTACATAAATCAAAAATTCGTCTTCTCTTCACGGGATCACGCATCCCATTTACATTCAATGAAAGAATTGCGATCATGATCGCCATTTTGAAAGAAAAGAAAAACACACATTACGTGGGAGCACTCCCCGGAGGCCCCGGGGGGTGTCCCCTAGAGGGGGCACCCCCCTGAGGCCCCGGGGGGTGTCCCCTAGGTTTTCTCGGAGCAGGGATTGGTTTAGGACAAGTGTCCTTAACCTCCTCCTGCTCCATTTCCGACTCTGAAGAGTCGGATAAATTTTTCCCCTTTACAGGGGTTTTCCGTTTCGCTGGGGCTGTTGGCCCGGTGGAAGAGTCGGATTCAGAAGAGGAACGATTCCTCTTCTTCTTCTTCCCCTTACCACCTACGGCTTTAAAAGGCTGGACCTTGTCGAATGCTGCTGCGTGGCAGACTGGCTTGTCGCAGCCCAAAGTTGGGCGAGCGTTCACGCCAGTACAGCCCGCGCATCCGACAAGGCTATAGCATGATTTCAAATCTAAGGTACACTCGCAGTGGAAACATTTCCACGGCGAGTCACCTTTAAAAGGACCTGCCACCTTCTTGCATCCCAAGCAGGATGCGGGTGGCAGGCTATAACTCGATGTAAAGGGGATTTCAACCCCACAAACTGTGTCTGAGTCCGAAGACCCAGACAACAATGAAGAAGAACTCCCCGGTCCGCCCGTGTCCGAAGATTCGGAGCAAGAGGAGGGAGAGTTCCCGACTACCACTGGGGCCGAAACCCCAGACTGCAGAGGAGAAGGCTCCTCCTCCACCGAAACCGGCTGAGGAAGAGGCCTCTCCTCCTCAGAAGAAAAAGACCGCGAGGGGGGAACATCCCCCTTCACGGCCTCCACAGGGGCCGAAGCTCCAGACTGAATAGAAGAAGACCCTCCCCCCGCCGAAGTCGGCTGAGGAAGAGGCCTCCCCTTCTTAGAATTAACAGACCGTGAGGGGGGAACATCTCCCCTCACGGCCTCTACAGGGGCCGAAGTCCCAGAAGGAGGGGAGTCCCCCTCCACCGAAACCGGTGAGGGGGGAGTCTCCTCCTTCTTAGAAACAGGCCGCGAAGGAGCCTTAATCTTCTCCGCGACCACTATGTTGGACCATCTCTTGGTCGGGTTTGCACGATTTGCAAAAGAATTGGGGCACGCTTTAAAGCTATGCCCCTCCTCCTCACAAACCGTGCAAACTACTCGGTTGGGACACGCGGCAGCCGCGTGCCCCAAACCTAAACATTTGTAACATTTCATAATGTCACAAGCAGCGGCCATATGACCGGTTGCTCCGCATTGGGCGCAAGTCCTGACTTGTCCAACGTAGGACACCCAGGAATTTTCGCCCCCAAAGCGGAACACAGAGGGAATGTTATCTTTTACCCTCATCTTATATTGGCGAGTGCCATTAAAAAGGGTGGGTCTCTCGGCGAAGGTACACCCCCTCCCCGCGAGAACTTCACCATACTTTGAAAGTCTGGACCTGACGATATTATCGTCCAGATCCATCCTAACTGAAAATATGGTGACTATTTGAAAGCCACCATAAGTAAAAACCCTACTACCGGGGATGGACTCCAACCCCGGTAGAAAATTATCTCTTATGGAGCGCGACTTGAACGTCAGATCAAATCGCGCCCCAGGAAGAGGTTGGGCAGCGACCATATGGTCGCTGATGTTTATCCCTATACTTTCAAGCTCAGTAAAGAGCTCACGTGGCGTGACTTTGCTGTCGAACTTAAGCTCGGCAGCACAGTCACGCCGAAGGCCTTCCCATCTTGGAGGCATGATAATAACAACAACTCTTCTCTATGAAGGGTAAAAGAAAAAATAGGAAAAATTACCCTCCTCGGATAATTATAATAAAACTAGAAATACTTACACAACTACAACCCGTAGTCGTGTTAAGAAAAAGGAAAATTGCAGTTAAGATAACTGAAATGTTATCCTCACAACTTGTAGTGTTAAGATAGAAAACAAGTAATATTGCCCAACTCGGGCAAATAGCTGATTATAAATATACACACACACACACACACACCACTACGACTTGTAGTGGTGCTATGTAATAAATACAAATACCCTACTCGGGTAAATTACCTACAAAAACACTACCACAACTTGTAGTAGTGTTAATGTTATACAGAAAATGCACAATTCCAGGCCGTTACTTGCCGGTCTGGTATTGTGTACAATAGATAATAGAACCCCAAGGAAACAAAACCAAATCTTTGCGTTTTGTTTCCCAAGGCAAATAACAATGTGGTACCCTGTGCAACCACCGACCTTTCGGCTGTGGTCACACAAGGAACACACAAAGAAAAAAAGGGCTAGCTCAGCCTGTACAAAAACCCCAAGGGAACAAAGCTAATCTTTATGCTCTGTTTCCCGGGGCGACGAGTATTGTACCCTGTGCAACCACCAACCCTTCGGCCGCGGTCGCACAGGGAAACACACACACACACACACACACACACACACACAAAGGGCTAGCTTCGCCCTTATGCAAATATTCAGAAAAGAACAAAGAAGAAAAACAGGAGGTCAACGGCTCACTGAACTCAACGGAACAGTGAGCCCCGACGAAATATATACGAAAAAGAGACACTAAAAGGAGTGCTCCTAAGAAGCAATAAAAGCTTGTAACAAAGCTTAAAGGCGTAAAAATATTACTAATAAGCTAGTAACCGGCTTTTGACAGCAATACTGGTCGTTGGGCGGATCCTTGCTGTATCGGCGTCCTCCCCCCAATAACTGTAAATGTACACCGGCCATGATGTTGGCACTCCTGCAAATGAACACCATACGTATATGGTGACTTTAATCTCTTATCTTTCACCCTGTTTTTTTCGTGCAATTCCTCTGATAAACCATGAAAAAAGTGGTTTTCCTTTAGCTGAACGAAACCACCCGTACTAAAATTAATATATAACAATAATTCTGGTGTCAAATTAAAGCTAAACGTTGGGAGTTAACATAAGCAGTATTTGTCTGAACTAGGCTGGTGCCTTTTTGTAACGGTTTACCATATACTTTACCCCCAACCCCATTAGAAACATGCACACGGTTTACCATTTGGTAAACCGTCTCAAGTAAAGGTCTGATAATCTTTAATCTTTATTACTGTCAAAATGGTAAACCGTCAACCTTTACCGTTTGTTTTCGCGTAACCCTGGTGACATCCAATCACCGTAAAGCGCTCGTATCGTGCACTCAGGAATGTTTGAATATTTACAAGCATCCACTATAATGACAGATGTTTCACATTGAAGGTCTTTTCTTTGAGAGAATGGAAGACTTGTGTGAGACTTATGTAAGACTGTTAGGACAATAAAGGAAGGCATGCATTGGAGAGTCATTGTGTCAGGCCTTATAAAAACGGGACATTCTAACTACGACTGAATCATTACAGCTCATCCGCTCACCCACGGAGGTCACCGGCCGGCAGTGGGAAGCATTTGTTTGTTGGGCTTCGGCCCTATTACGATCCGTTGGCTTCGGTCAATAGTTGGACTTCGGTCCTAGTGTGGTCTGACGGGTCGACCCTACCCCCCGCGCCCCCAGCTCAATGTTGTAGAGGATTGCGTGTATTTTATGCTGTCTATTCCTACCTCTATGGTCTGTGCGTACAAAGTTGGGACTAAATGCAATCACTCAACATTGAGCTGGGGGGGGGGGGGGTACAATACTTCTCTGAAAAAGAAATAACTTCACAAAGTCAAAGTAGAAAGTTGCTTCAAATGTATGTAATTAAATTTCATCTTCCCATATGTGCACTTTAACAAAAACGCAATTCCATGCAAAACAGGACTTACTTCTGATGATGTACATTTTGTAAAAATCAAAAGTGTAACTGAGTTATGATATTTTTAAATATAAAATTTAAAGGGGGACTGACATCCTTTATTGTGTGTGTACTTACGGCGTTTGTAATAAAATATTGTTTTTGAGACCCACCTGTGTCTATTTAATCATTGATTTCTGAGTACAAGTATTTTAAAACAATGTTTGAAGTATTTGGGGAGGCAATCCCGCCCCATGGTGGAAGCTTCATTTGCATAAGATATGTGACGTATGGTCGGGAAGATCCGATGTGTACATGATGTCCATATACATACAAACGTTTCACACACGTAGCGTCGATTTCATTTATTCCGTGATTTTTGTTTCCGGAACTTTATGAGGTCACGATACCACAGCGCACATTCACAGTACCCATCAAGTCTATAACTGCAAAAAGTTTAAGTATCGAGTGTATACTTCTTGAGTAATGGTTCAATGGATTTGCTAATTAAATAATTAAATATTCATGAGACTGTATGACGTCACAATGACGAACTTCGGTTTTTCGTACTAAGTTTTTTGATTATCTACAATTTGGTGTATAGTTTGACCCAATACAATAAAGTTTAATTTTCGGCCCTTTGCATTGTACACTGTAATTTGCAACGCTAAGAACAATGGTTATGTCACTTTTAAAACCAGTGACTTGAGGGCGCTATATGAGTTTTATGGTGGACAGGTCTTAATAGATTTGCCAACTACCAAATTAAGAATTGTTGACTGGTAATGCACAGGCTATAGAAGACAGCCACTACAGGGGCTTAAGTTGTCGTGCTGGTGTAAGCATAGCTCAATTGAGGAACAGTTGATCAAAGTTGACAATTGGATGGTTTTGAACTTTTTTGTACTAATCTATTCCTGAACATTGCATAGAACAATAAAATCACAGATGTTCGTGAAAAAAATATTGAGGTCATGTAAATCTCTTACTATTTGTATCTAGTAAAATCAGTGGTTAAACAACTTTTTCCACTTTCACAAGCACTAACTTTCCAATTCCAGTAAATCATACAATTTCACTATAATTTTTATTTCTGTAACAAGCACGACTTAGATAAGTTTATGCAACCAGTAATACGCCATAATTTTGTAAGTTTTCCGAGAAATGCTAAGCCAAAAGTAGGTGCGTCATTTCACGAGTGCGGCGAATTACGTACATGGACGATACATGGCCAGCACACTAATGACAAAATGTTAACGTTAGTTTTGTATAGTCATTAGCTGTATACTAAAACAAATAGACATGTATAATAAATGTGAAAGTGTACATACCTTCAAATGAAAGTCCCGGCGGTAAACAAAGGGTTAAACGGTGATCGTCTTTCACTTAATTCACCGAATAATACTAACGTATGTTAAACCAACGACACAATTCTGACATGTACGGACAACTTGTGCATCACCGGCACCGCGGTCATACCGGGGCAAACCGCTGGTACGTAGGTTACCGAGAGGAAAAATCCAATAACGAAAAGTACGTTCAGACATCGTTTTTAATTAGACTCGCTTCAGCCCACCGTGATATTTGTGCGTGTACTATGTATAAAGACATATTGAGATTCACTTGCGAATAATGAAGCGACTTGGTCACATAGTCCATGTGTTTTGTACACAGATACAAAACGCGCTATAAATGATGTCATGATGACGTCACAAGACATTCTAGGCCAATAGGCACATCTACAGTACCCCACAAATGTATAACTGAAAAAAGTTTGATGATCGGGTGTACACTTCTTGAGATATGCTGTCCACAAGATTGCCTAATTAAATATTCACGTGCTTGTAATTGTCTCAATTAATTAAGAATCCTAGTCAAATTAATTTAGAATCTAAGTGAAGACATAAGCTTCCATATGCTATATGATTTATATACTTATGATGATTGAAAGAAGGACATTTGGTGGTCAGAAAAGTCACATGTTAAGTCAATGGGGTTTGGGGGTAAAGAAAGTATAATAATAATTTAAAACTAGACATTTAGTGTTTGTCCTATATGGACGAACACAAGGCTGTTCAGTTGTTGGATTATGATTGTTATGATGCGACCCTCAACCTAAGTTGTAGGCCTAACCCTGATCTTGACACTTATGATACACAAAGTCAATCTATTAAGACTCACGATCTCTTCGCTGAGAACACTGGTTATGCACTTTTAAAACCGGTCACTTGAGGGCGGTATACGTGAGTGAATCTATATTTTTTAAGACTTTGGACCTCATATTTGATATCTGACGCACAAACTTCAGAAAAATCTTAATTACATCGTTTTTGTACCCTAAAATATTGATTTTTATTCAGACTAGCTGTTGAACCGGAAGTAGAGGTCAATATGGGGTCATTATTTTGATGAACTATAACGCGGACAAAATTCGAGAATATGCCACAATGATTATCAATTTCTGGCATGTGGTTCAGAAGATATGAATTTTTGACGCAATACAGTCTAAAAACTTTCTGGGTAAGGGTCGGGTCATACCCAACCCGGAATCACAGCTCAGATTAATGTTGACCTGGATTCTGGGTCTAATGAAATAAGCATGTATTCCATTGTATTAAGAAGCCTTATCCATGGCAAGCAATCAAATAAAACAATGTTATTGTTTTTTATGTAACATTCAGCTGAATCATTACCCTTTAAACTGTTGAATTTCCATAGAAAATTGCCATAAATAAGTACATCTTCTATAAGGAACACATGCTTACCTTGTTAGGGTGGCCTAGGAGACAACACATTGTAAACCTTTTAACTGAAACTGCACAACGTCAATGTATTAAGACTCACAATCTTTGCTGGGAACAATGGTTATGCCACTTTTAAAACCGGTCACTTGAGGGCGCTATACGCGAGTAAATCTAAAATTTTTAAGACTTTGGACCTCATGTTTGATATCTGACGCACAAACTTCACAAAAATCTTAATTACATCGTTGTTGTCCCCTAAAATATTGATTTTTAGTCAGACTTCCTGTTGAACCGGAAGTAGAAGTCAATATGGGTCATTCTTTTGATGAACTATAACATGGATAAAATCCGAGAACATGCCACAAAGATTATCAATTTCTGCCATGTGGTTCAGAAGATATGAATTTTTGATTAATGTTGACCTGGATTCTGGGTCTAATGAAATAAGCATGTATTCCATGTATTAAGAAGCCTTATCCATGGCAAGAAATCAAATAAAACAATGTCATTGTTTTTATGTAACATTCAGCTGAATCATTACCCTTTAAACTGTTAAATTTCCATAGAAAATTGCCATAAATAAGTACATCTTTTATAAGGAACACATGCTTACCTTGTTAGGATGGCCTAGGAGACAACACATTGTAATTTGAAGGATAACTGTAAAATGAACAGAAACAAACAATAATGAAATGATCTTCTGATTGTTTTATGTATTTATTTATCTGTAACTGTTGAAAAAATTAGCAGTTTGGTGTTTCAGTTTGTTTCAGTGAATGATTCTCTTGTAAAATGCTGAATTTCAATGCATGATCATACGCGTGGACGTCTTGAGTGCCGTTTTTTTGAGACGCACAGAATTGTGGTCATCAGAAAATTGATGTTGGTATAATGACTCACCCCAAACTGTTAAAGTTGATGGGGCCACAGAAAATGTACCCAAGAAGAAAAACAGTTGAAATCATGTTTCATCTTCTTCCAGATGGTTGTAAAATTGTTTTTAATCTTGAAAATAAAAATATTGTTTTCGACGTTTAAAAAAAAATGGTATAATTTGGAGAAGCTCTCAAAACTTTTAATCAATATTCTTGAAAGACCAATAAAATGGAAGGTGGTTAAATTTTTTGCAAAAAGTACTTTAAAACTGTGAAATGTGTAAAAATGCTGTTAACATTTTGTCAAATAAAAGATTTCTTTTCATAACCATGATATTAATGTTTCATTTTCTCAATAATTTTCCACTACCGTCGAAATAAACACCAACGAATTAAGTAGTCTTCGTTCGCTTCTTCTATAAGGAATGTGTCCAATTTGAGGATCAGTATATCTTTTAAAAAAATCATTGCAAATGCAAAGCATTCATATATTTTGGTTTCCACAGACAACAGCTTGTTGACGGCATCTATCTATCTATCTATCTAGGCATCGTCCATCCACTGCAGGATGTAGCCCTCTGTCAGACCATTCCAGGTTGCTCTTTCTTTTGCCGTCCTTGTCCAAGTCCCCCCAACTAACTTTATTATGTCATCTCTCCATCTTTTTTTGGGTCTGCCCCTGGATCTCTTTCCTATTCTTGGTTGCCATTCCGTGGTTCTTATGGTCCATCTGTTGTCTGTCATTCTTGCTATGTGTCCCGCCCACTTCCATTTCATTGTGTTTACGTATTTAGCCATGTCTTTGACTTTAGTTTTATCTCGTATTAATTGGTTGGGTATCCGGTCCCTTAGTGTTACTCCTATCATCTTTCTTTCCATTGCTCTCTGAGTGGTCAACAGTTTATTGTATATTTCCTTGGTAATTGACCAGGTTTGGCATCCATATGTTATCGTTGGGAGTATGCATTGGTCGAAAACTCTTCTCTTCAACGATATTGGTAGTTGTCTGTCGTAGAAGATTTCTTTGTATCTTCCAAACAGACACCATCCTGTTTTTATTCTTGTCAGCACTTCTTCTTTAGTTGTGTCTTGTAGTTTTAATGTTTGCCCAAGGTACTTGTACTCCTTTACCTTTTCTATTATTTCATTTTCGATTTTGACATCGGCTCGAGAATTAATGTTTGTAATATATTTCGTCTTTCCTTTGTGCATAGAACAATAAAATCACAGATGTTCGTGAAAAACAATTGAGGTCATGTAAATCTCTTACTATTTGTATCTAGTAAAATCAGTGGTTAAACAACTTTTTCCACTTTCACAAGCACTAACTTTCCAGTAAATCATACAATTTCACTATAATTTTTATTTCTGGAACAAGCACGACTTAGATAAGTTTATGCAACCAGTAATACGCAAAATACGGTTTAGTAATAGTAATTCGAAAATAGCGGAATTCATGCTCAATTCCCTATAACCAATCTTCCCAAGCCTTCCCGGTTGATATCTGATCGTCGGAGTTAGTGAATGGTTCAGTTTTCAAAGTCCTTGTTTCAGTTACGGTCGACAGTCACTGCTACTGGTTGTTCCGATATATTGCTACTGGTTAACCTAACGATGTGTATATTGCTGGACTTACAATGGGACTTAACGTTACGAAAATGTCCGGCCCTCTTTTACTATTTTCCGTTTTGCTAGAAATGTATGCTATCATATGAAAAGAATGCTCACCGGTTACAGTTCAAATCAGCTTATCATCCTCGTCGCCAATGTAATGGACACATTGTAATTATCAAAATGAAAGGAATCGGACGCACTCTGCTTTCATGTCATTTACTGAGGAATGCAATAACTACACAACGTGTGTACTGTCTATAGGGAGCTATGTATTATTATTGCGTTCAGACATCGTCGTTTAATTAGACTCGGTAACAAGTCGAATGTCATATCTGCGTGTGTATTCTGTACAAAGATATAGGAGAATAATGACGTGACTTGGTCACATAGTCCATGTGTTTTGTACACAGATACAAAACGCGCTATAAATGATGTCATGATGACGTCACAAGACATTCTAGGCCAAAAGGCACATCTACAGTACCCCACAAATGTATAACTGAAAAAAGTTTGATGAACGGGTGTATACTTCTTGAGATATGCTGTCCACAAGATTGCCTAATTAAATATTCACGTGCTTGTAATTGTCTCAATTAATTAAGAATCCTAGTCAAATTAATTTAGAATCTAAGTGAAGACATAAGCTTCCATATGCTATATGATTTATATACTTATGATGATTGAAAGAAGGACATTTGGTGGTCAGAAAAGTCACATGTTAAGTCAATGGGTTTGGGGGTAAAGAAAGTATAATAATAATAATAATAACTAGACATTTAGTGTTTGTCCTATATGGACGAACACAAGGCTGTTCAGTTGTTGGATTATGATTGTTATGATGCGACCCTCAACCTAAGTTGTAGGCCTAACCCTGATCTTGACACCCCTATGATACACAAAGTCAATCTATTAGGACTCACGATCTCTTCGCTGAGAACACTGGTTATGCACTTTTAAAACCGGTCACTTGAGGGCGCTATACGTGAGTGAATCTATATTTTTTAAGACTTTGGACCTCATATTTGATATCTGACGCACAAACTTCAGAAAAATCTTAATTACATCGTTTTTGTACCCTAAAATATTGATTTTTATTCAGACTACCTGTTGAACCGGAAGTAGAGGTCAATATGAGGTCATTCTTTTGATGAACTATAACGCGGATAAAATTCGAGAATATGCCACAATGATTATCATTTTCTGGCATGTGGTTCAGAAGATATGAATTGTTGATTAATGTTGACGTGGATTCTGGGTCTAATGAAATAAGCATGTATTAAGAAGCCTTATCCATGGCAAGAAATCAAATAAAACAATGTCATTGTTTTTTATGTAACATTCAGCTGAATCATTACCCTTTAAACTGTTAAATTTCCATAGAAAATTGCCATAAATAAGTACATCTTTTATATAAGGAACACATGCTTACCTTGTTAGGATGGCCTAGGAGACAACACATTGTAATTTGAAGGATAACAGTAAAATTAACAGAAACAAACAATTAATGATCTTCTGATTGTTTTATGTATTTATTTCTCTGTAACTGTTGAAAATACATGTTCATAAATAGTCTTTGTAAAGTTATTGTTTAAATGTGGCTTTTAGAGTTCATGTTGTAGATGAACTCAGTGACTGAAATAATATTCACATGATAAGGTCATATTCGTATTGCTGCTGCATAAATGAGCCAGTAATTTTCAGTCAATGTGTTTATCTTTAACAAGGACACCGATTCCATGCCCTGTAGAAAGTCTGCTCTGATTGTGGCAATACTGTCCCTTTAATATCTTTACACCAACTTGTGTTTATGGGATTGATGGTCAGTACTTGGGTTCAACTATCCTAAATGCTTGCATAAAAATAACTATGACCTTGAATTGGATAATGTGACAAAATGTATAGCAAGGCTGACAAGAAATCAAATAAAACAATGTCATTGTTTTTTATGTAACATTCAGCTGAATCATTACCCTTTAAACTGTTAAATTTCCATAGAAAATTGCCATAAATAAGTACATCTTTTATATAAGGAACACATGCTTACCTTGTTAGGATGGCCTAGGAGACAACACATTGTAATTTGAAGGATAACTGTAAAATGAACAGAAACAAACAATAATGAAATGATCTTCTGATTGTTTTATGTATTTATTTCTCTGTAACTGTTGAAAAAATTAGCAGTTAATTGGTGTTTCAGTTTGTTTCAGTGAATGATTCTCTTGTAAAATGCTGAATTTCAAAGCATGATCATACACGCGTGGACGTCTTGAGTGCCGTTTTTTTTAGACGCACAGAATTGTGGTCATCAGAAAATTGATGTTGGTATAATGACTCACCCCAAACTGTTAAAGTTGATGGGGCCACAGAAAATGTACCCAAGAAGAAAAACAGTTGAAATCATGTTTCATCTTCTTCCAGATGGTTGTAAAATTGTTTTTAAACTTGAAAATAAAAATATTGTTTTCGATTTTTAAAATAAAATGGTATAATTTGGAGAAGCTCTCAAAACTTTTAATCAATATTCTTGAAAGACAAATAAAATGGAAGGTGGTTAAATTTCTAGCAAAAAGTACTTTAAAACTTTGAAATGTGTAAAATTACTGTTAACATTTTGTCAAATAAAAGATTTCTTTTCATAACCATGATATTAATGTTTCATTTTCTCAATAATTTTCCACTACCGTCGAAATAAACACCAACGAATTAAGTAGTCTTCGTTCGCTTCGTCTATAAGGAATGTGTCCAATTTGAGGATCAGTATTTCTTTAAAAAAATCATTGCAAATGCAAAGCATTCATATATTTTGGTTTCCACAGACAACAGCTTGTTGACAGCATAGAACAATAAAATCACAGATGTTTGTGAAAAAATAATTGAGGTCATGTAAATCTCTTACTATTTGTATCTAGTAAAATCAGTGGTTATAAACAACTTTTTCCACTTTCACAAGCACTAACTTTCCAGTAAATCATACAATTTCACTATAATTGTTATTTCTGGAACAAGCACGACTTAGATAAGTTTATGCAACCAGTAATACGCAAAATACGGTTTAGTAATAGTAATTCGAAAATAGCGGAATTCATGCTCAATTCCCTATAACCAATCTTCCCAAGCCTTCCCGGTTGATATCTGATCGTCGGAGTTAGTGAATGGTTCAGTTTTCAAAGTCCTTGTTTCAGTTACGGTCGACAGTCACTGCTACTGGTTGTTCCGATATATTGCTACTGGTTAACCTAACGATGTGTATATTGCTGCACTTACAATGGGACTTAACGTTACGAAAATGTCCGGCCTCTTTTACTATTTTCCGTTTTGCTAGAAATGTATGCTATCATATGAAAAGAATGCTCACCGGTTACAGTTCAAATCAGCTTATCATCCTCGTCGCCAATGTAATGGACACATTGTAATTATCAAAATGAAAGGAATCGGACGCACTCTGCTTTCATGTCATTTACTGAGGAATGCAATAACTACACAACGTCTGTACTGTCTATAGGGAGCTATGTATTATTATTGCGTTCAGACATCGTCGTTTAATTAGACTCGGTAACAAGTCGAATGTCATATCTGCGTGTGTATTCTGTACAAAGATATAGGAGAATAATGACGAATAATGACGTGACTTGGTCACATAGTCCATGTGTTTTGTACACAGATACAAAACGCGCTATAAATGATGTCATGATGACGTCACAAGACATTCTAGGCCAATAGGCACATCTACAGTACCCCACAAATGTATAACTGAAAAAAGTTTGATGAACGGGTGTATACTTCTTGAGATATGCTGTCCACAAGATTGCCTAATTAAATATTCACGTGCTTGTAATTGTCTCAATTAATTAAGAATCCTAGTCAAATTAATTCAGAATCTAAGTCAAGACATAAGCTTCCATATGATATATGATTTATATAGTTATGATGATTCAAAGAAGGACATTTGGCGTTAAGAAAAGTCACATGTTAAGTCAATGGGGTTTGGAGGGAAAGAAAGTATAATAATAAAAAATAATAAAAATCTCGACAGAAACAAAGGCTGTTCCGAGTCTCTCGGGAACAGCCAACTAGACATTTAGTGTTTGTCCTATATGGACGAACACAAGGCTGTTCAGTTGTTGGATTATGATTGTTATGATGCGACCCTCAACCTAAGTTGTAGGCCTAACCCTGATCTTGACACCCCTATGATACACAAAGTCAATCTATTAGGACTCACGATCTCTTCGCTGAGAACACTGGTTATGCACTTTTAAAACCGGTCACTTGAGGGCGCTATACGTGAGTGAATCTATATTTTTTAAGACTTTGGACCTCATATTTGATATCTGACGCACAAACTTCAGAAAAATCTTAATTACATCGTTTTTGTACCCTAAAATATTGATTTTTATTCAGACTACCTGTTGAACCGGAAGTAGAGGTCAATATGAGGTCATTCTTTTGATGAACTATAACGCGGATAAAATTCGAGAATATGCCACAATGATTATCATTTTCTGGCATGTGGTTCAGAAGATATGAATTGTTGATTAATGTTGACGTGGATTCTGGGTCTAATGAAATAAGCATGTATTAAGAAGCCTTATCCATGGCAAGAAATCAAATAAAACAATGTCATTGTTTTTTATGTAACATTCAGCTGAATCATTACCCTTTAAACTGTTAAATTTTCATAGAAAATTGCCATAAATAAGTACATCTTTTATATAAGGAACACATGCTTACCTTGTTAGGATGGCCTAGGAGACAACACATTGTAATTTGAAGGATAACAGTAAAATTAACAGAAACAAACAATTAATGATCTTCTGATTGTTTTATGTATTTATTTCTCTGTAACTGTTGAAAATACATGTTCATAAATAGTCTTTGTAAAGTTATTGTTTAAATGTGGCTTTTAGAGTTCATGTTGTAGATGAACTCAGTGACTGAAATAATATTCACATGATAAGGTCATATTCATTGCTGCTGCATAAATGAGCCAGTAATTTTCAGTCAATGTGTTTATCTTTAACAAGGACACCGATTCCATGCCCTGTAGAAAGTCTGCTCTGATTGTGGCAATACTGTCCCTTTAATATCTTTACACCAACTTGTGTTTATGGGATTGATGGTCAGTACTTGGGTTCAACTATCCTAAATGCTTGCATAAAAATAACTATGACCTTGAATTGGATAATGTGACAAAATGTATAGCAAGGCTGACAAGAGTGGGGGATGTTTACTATGTTTACATAGCCCAACTCTCAGTAATATACATTTTACTAGATCACACAACATATATTGTTTTATAATAACTACACGTGTGGGGAATTTTTGGTCTAGTCCAAAAACATTTCCTGTGTACTATGATTGCTCTAACATGTTAAAAAAAATACCTTAAATTAGTTAGATGTGTTTTAAGGTACTGAAAACAATTCTCATGAAGGTACAGACTTCTACAGATAGGATAGATCCATATAAATTAATTTGAAACATACATTAACTCCTTTTTGAAGAATCGACTTCAACTCTTGGCCATTGGATCGAAAAGTTATACAGACTCTGACACACCTCGTAGCAGTAGCAAGTGTTCTTTGGTTTCAATCTGGAGTAAAAAGGGTGGAAAACTTTATTTTACAAGTGTGAAGGATTAATACTTGTGTGTAGTTATGATACGATGGGCTGTAGACAATTACATGTACTATTTATACTAATTAAGATACATGTGTATTCAGTATATACTGATAGTGTATATAATATTGGTGTGGTCCCCTTTAAGTTTTTCTAGATATTGAAATTCCTAAATTGTTATTCATAATTAAGGTTCTGCTAATACAAACTCAGCTTAGATGGTGATGATACATGCCTAAGAATTGATGGCCAATTAATCACTTATTCAATGTAAAAAGAAACAATAAACATTTTAAGCTTTCTCAATAGACCTTATGCATTGACGTCATCACGCCGCCATCTTAGAGGTAAAATGATGATGAAACAATGGAAACGCACATTTATACACACGCGGTGCACAGATTGGGCCAATGAGCAACCTTCTTTTGACCTCTAGCCGAGGGCGCCCCTACTCAAATGACGTCATGTGCATAAGGTCTATACATGCTTGCTAGGAATTGAGCGACAACACATATTTTAAAAATTTGGTGCGAAATAACCAATAATGCACAGCCCTAAGTAATATTAGTTTTCCACACTAAATCTGCCCATAAATGCTTTTTATTTTCTCATTTGTCTTTTTCTGTTCGGGGGGATAGATTCATCAAAAGTTAATTAATAATTGTTTGAGTGCAGAAAAACTTACATGATGTTCATCATCCACACCATTATAAGTAGTGTAAACTGTAGATGTTTTACCTACTACTACTATAACGTTAATAGTAGTGTAACATCCCCCATGTGTGTGTATTTTGTTAATAAAACAGCGAACAGATCATGTCCACATATCATGGTGACCCCTCCATCCATATTTGTACAGAACAGTGACACTGACAATGGTTGTACACATAGCTATACTACAGTCAACCCGTACACACATACACATTTACATGGCCAGCACACTAATGACCAAATGTTAACGTTAGTTTTGTATCGTCATTAGCTGTATACATGTATAATTAATGTGAAAGTTTACATACCTTCAAATGAAACAAAGTAATGAAGACCCCTTCCATTAACTGTGAAACGATTCTCCAACGATCATTGGGACGAAAACAAATGATATCGTATCGTCACATTTACTAACTTTCTAACTCAAAAATACACAACGTCAGTTTTAACACTCACGGACAAGTTGTGCATGAGAAACTCCAACTACAATTGCGTTATCAGACATCGTCATTTAAATAGACTGGATTAAGTCGCTCGATTAAGTATGTGTGTGTATTATGTACGAAGATATTATGGAGAATCACTTCCGAATAATGTAGGACTTGGTCACATAGTCCATGTGTTTTGTACACAGATACAAAATGCGCTATAAATGATGTCATGATGACGTCACAGGACATTGCAGGCCAAAAGGCACATCTACAGTACCCCACAAATGTATAACTGAAAAAAGTTTGATGATCGGGTGTATACTTCTTGAGATATGCTGTCCACAAGATTGCCTAATTAAATATTCACGTGACTATAACTAAGCTAATTAATTAAGAATTTTAGTCTAATGACATTTAGAAACTACGTCAAGGCATAAGCTTCCATATGGTATATGATTTATATACTTATGATGATTCAAAGAAGGACATTTGGTGGTCAGAAAAGTCACATGTTAAGTCAATGGGGTTTGGGGGTAAAGAAAGAATAATAATGCATAATAAAAAAATAAAAAAATCTCGACAGAAACAAAGGCTGTTCCGAGTCTCTCGGGAACAGCCAACTAGACATTTAGTGTTTGTCCTATATGGACGAACACAAGGCTGTTCAGTTGTTGGATTATGATTGTTATGATGCGACCCTCAACCTAAGTTGTAGGCCTAACCCTGATCTTGACACCCCTATGATACACAAAGTCAATCTATTAAGACTCACGATCTCTTCGCTGAGAACACTGGTTATGCGCTTTTAAAACCGGTCACTTGAGGGCGCTATACGCGAGTGAATCTATATTTTTTAAGACTTTGGACCTCATATTTGATATCTGACGCACAAACTTCAGAAAAATCTTAATTACATCGTTTTTGTACCCTAAAATATTGATTTTTATTCAGACTACCTGTTGAACCGGAAGTAGAGGTCAATATGAGGTCATTCTTTTGATGAACTATAACGCGGATAAAATTCGAGAATATGCCACAATGATTATCATTTTCTGGCATGTGGTTCAGAAGATATGAATTGTTGATTAATGTTGACGTGGATTCTGGGTCTAATGAAATAAGCATGTATTAAGAAGCCTTATCCATGGCAAGAAATCAAATAAAACAATGTCATTGTTTTATGTAACATTCAGCTGAATCATTACCCTTTAAACTGTTAAATTTCCATAGAAAATTGCCATAAATAAGTACATCTTTTATATAAGGAACACATGCTTACCTTGTTAGGATGGCCTAGGAGACAACACATTGTAATTTGAAGGATAACAGTAAAATTAACAGAAACAAACAATTAATGATCTTCTGATTGTTTTATGTATTTATTTCTCTGTAACTGTTGAAAATACATGTTCATAAATAGTCTTTGTAAAGTTATTGTTTAAATGTGGCTTTTAGAGTTCATGTTGTAGATGAACTCAGTGACTGAAATAATATTCACATGATAAGGTCATATTCGTATTGCTGCTGCATAAATGAGCCAGTAATTTTCAGTCAATGTGTTTATCTTTAACAAGGACACACCGATTCCATGCCCTGTAGAAAGTCTGCTCTGATTGTGGCAATACTGTCCCTTTAATATCTTTACACCAACTTGTGTTTATGGGATTGATGGTCAGTACTTGGGTTCAACTATCCTAAATGCTTGCATAAAAATAACTATGACCTTGAATTGGATAATGTGACAAAATGTATAGCAAGGCTGACAAGAGTGGGGGATGTTTACTATGTTTACATAGCCCAACTCTCAGTAATATACATTTTACTAGATCACACAACATATATTGTTTTATAATAACTACACGTGTGGGGAATTTTTGGTCTAGTCCAAAAACATTTCCTGTGTACTATGATTGCTCTAACATGTTAAAAAATACCTTAAATTAGTTAGATGTGTTTTAAGGTACTGAAAACAATTCTCATGAAGGTACAGACTTCTACAGATAGGATAGATCCATATAAATTAATTTGAAACATACATTAACTCCTTTTTGAAGAATCGACTTCAACTCTTGGCCATTGGATCGAAAAGTTATACAGACTCTGACACACCTCGTAGCAGTAGCAAGTGTTCTTTGGTTTCAATCTGGAGTAAAAAGGGTGGAAAACTTTATTTTACAAGTGTGAAGGATTAATACTTGTGTGTAGTTATGATACGATGGGCTGTAGACAATTACATGTACTATTTATACTAATTAAGATACATGTGTATTCAGTATATACTGATAGTGTATATAATATTGGTGTGGTCCCCTTTAAGTTTTTCTAGATATTGAAATTCCTAAATTGTTATTCATAATTAAGGTTCTGCTAATACAAACTCAGCTTAGATGGTGATGATACATGCCTAAGAATTGATGGCCAATTAATCACTTATTCAATGTAAAAGAAACAATAAACATTTTAAGCTTTCTCAATAGACCTTATGCATTGACGCGTCATCACGCCGTCATCTTAGAGGTAAAATGATGATGAAACAATGGAAAACGCACATTTATACACACGCTGTGCACAGATTGGGCCAATGAGCAACCTTCTTTTGACCTCTAGCCGAGGCGCCTACTCAAATGACGTCATGTGCATAAGGTCTATACATGCTTGCTAGGAATTGAGCGACAACACATATTTTAAAAAATTTGGTGCGAAATAACCAATAATGCACAGCCCTAAGTAATATTAGTTTTCCACACTAAATCTGCCCATAAAATGCTTTTATTTTCTCATTTGTGTCTTTTCTGTTCGGGGATAGATTCATCAAAGTTAATTAATAATTGTTTGAGTGCAGAAAAACTTACATGATGTTCATCGTCCACACCATAAGTAGTGTAAACTGTAGATGTTTTACCTACTACTAGTAACGTTAATAGTAGTGTAACATTCCCCATGTGTGTGTATTTTGTTAATAAAACAGCGAACAGATCATGTCCACATATCATGGTGACCCCTCCATCCATATTTGTACAGAACAGTGACATTGACAATGGTTGTACACATAGCTATACTACAGAGTACAGTCAACCCGTACACACATACACATTTACATGGCCAGCACACTAATGACAAAATGTTAACGTTAGTTTTGTATCGTCATTAGCTGTATACATGTATAATTAATGTGAAAGTTTACATACCTTCAAATGAAACAAAGTAATGAAGACCCCTTCCATTAACTGTGAAACGATTCTCCAACGATCATTGGGACGAAAACAAATGATATCGTATCGTCACATTTACTAACTTTCTAACTCAAAAATACACAACGTCAGTTTTAACACTCACGGACAAGTTGTGCATGAGAAACTCCAACTACAATTGCGTTATCAGACATCGTCATTTAAATAGACTGGATTAAGTCGCTCGATTAAGTATGTGTGTATTATGTACGAAGATATTATGGAGAATCACTTCCGAATAATGTAGGACTTGGTCACATAGTCCATGTGTTTTGTACACAGATACAAAATGCGCTATAAATGATGTCATGATGACGTCACAGGACATTGCAGGCCAAAAGGCACATCTACAGTACCCCACAAATGTATAACTGAAAAAAGTTTGATGATCGGGTGTATACTTCTTGAGATATGCTGTCCACAAGATTGCCTAATTAAATATTCACGTGACTATAACTAAGCTAATTAATTAAGAATTTTAGTCTAATGACATTTAGAAACTACGTCAAGGCATAAGCTTCCATATGGTATATGATTTATATACTTATGATGATTCAAAGAAGGACATTTGGTGGTCAGAAAAGTCACATGTTAAGTCAATGGGGTTTGGGGGTAAAGAAAGAATAATAATGCATAATAAAAAATAAAAAAAATCTCGACAGAAACAAAGGCTGTTCCGAGTCTCTCGGGAACAGCCAATAAAAAATAAAAAAAATCTCGACAGAAACAAAGGCTGTTCCGAGTCTCTCGGGAACAGCCAATAAAAAATAAAAAAAATCTCGACAGAAACAAAGGCTGTTCCGAGTCTCTCGGGAACAGCCAATAAAAAATAAAAAAATCTCGACAGAAACAAAGGCTGTTCCGAGTATCTCGGGAACAGCCAATAAAAATCTCGACAGAAACAAAGGCTGTTCCGAGTATCTCGGGAACAGCCAAAAAAGGAAAAAAACAAACTTTAACAAAAACAACAGCTGTTTCGCTGCGCTTCGCTGCGAAACAGCTAAAAAAGGAAAACAAACTTTAACAAAAACTAGAGCTGTTTCGCTGCGCTTCGCTGCGAAACAGCTAAAAAGGTCCTTCTGTACTTAATTCACCAACAAATTCGAGTAGCGTGGTAGTCTAGTGGTTAGAAGGCTCACCTTCCATGTAAAGAGTATCGGGATCGAGACTAGTTTTTGTAAATATTTGTAAATGAACTTGCCAATATTTTTTGTTAACTACAACACTAATTCAGAAACAAAACCTTTCTGTATAATAATAATGTATGGGCTGTGGAGGACTAAAGGAATATAATCCCAACATTTATTTTTTAGTACCGTATGCATGCTAGCTGCCGACCAGTCTGGTCGCCGGTTTTGTATAATTGGTTTGCTAGTAAATAATATATGGCTTTGCACATAAAAATATGACATTGCCATTAAATAATATGGTTTGGCGACGCGATAACACTTCTAGTGCGACGCGATAACACTCTTAACGCAATGTGCCCGTGTCCTTTTTAGAATACCATTAAAGAAGTAGCTCCATGGCATAACCAAGATATCTGCTTCAACTTGACTTGACCAAACCATGGGTGAAGGCTTCCTCCACTGCTTCCTTCCTCCGTGACGGTATCAAGATGTTTAGTTGATTCAGTTCAACTTAAGTATTGACTCCACTAAAGGGCTTTTCACACTGGTCAAATCCCCGGGGGCGTCCTCGGGGAATTATGGTCAGCATTTTCACACTTAGATCGCTTTACTCCCGGTTTGCCCTGGTAAATGGGCATCCCCGGGGAATAGCCACCTCTACTCCGGAGTAGGGTGGGGGGCTTCAGAATCCCCCGGGGAGTAACACCTATAGTGGGGAACGAAAGCGGGTTGTGCTTACCCAGTTTACGAGGTGGACAGATAACATAAACAAACTGTGAACGGTCAGAGAGATAAACAATAATTGTTAGTATCCGTCTCATTGAACGTGTAATAGTGTACACTGCAAATAAAGGTACCTGTCTCGGTTGTCAACTGATTATCATGACGCGCTAAGCTCGATCACAGAAAGAAGTTGACGTCAGCTGTCGACAACGAATCGTTTTGTAATTTTTATTTGTGTTCAATTCAAATCGCTTCATTCATGTCATGCGTAGCCATTTTGATTGTTTATGATGTGAGAGTACGTGCAAGCATTGCATACTGGGATTCCGCGCTTCCAGCTAGTTACATTCATGACTTCCGTTAGCCAAAAAATACAGCACGGTTGCCCTGAGGTTTGACCATAGTGTGATGAAACGTGCACGCGGAACCTCGGGAATAAGAACCCATAAAATACGCAGGCGGGTTTTCGTTGGGACAGTGTGAAACTGCACCGGGGTAACCGTGGGGTAAAAGAAAACTCCCAGGGCCTCCCTGGGGTTTTATTCCCCGGGGATAAGAGATATAGTGTGAAAAGGGCCAACAAGGTGACCACACTGACCTGCTAAATTTGCATATGAGACCAATCAGCGCGTGCGCAGTGAATTAGTCAAAACGGATTACCCTTTGACCGTATTGTACATACCATGGTTAGCTTCCATCCACCTGAAACTCATTGCCCAAACATTTCATTAAATAATCATACTTACCTGGCTCAGGAGATACAGGATCACGCATGCTGTTTTCCCAAGGCGAGACCTGGCCATTGCACACACGGGATGGGTTGACCCTTGCGATCCCCCAAATGTGGGGAACTCAGGAGTGCAATTTCTGATATTTTTTTTTTTAGTTTATTTATTTGAACATACACTTTTAAAACAGTGGCACACGCCTACCCGGCGGTGCGTTCAAAAATACATCAAAAAGAACTACTGAATACAATAAATACCAACAATATTATAATATTAATAGTATTTCGGTTTGCGGTAACACCATGTGTTTATCTCAACTAACGTGAAGCTGAGATACAGGTTCTGAAAAGAACCGTATCGCACAACTCGTATCTTTTCAGAACCTGTATCTCAGCTTCACGTTAGTTGAGATAAACACATGGTGTTACCGCAAACCGAAACGATATCGATATTCCACCATGCAAAGCCTCAAAACTTATATTAATAGTATTATTATGTGAAAGGGAAAAACATACGGTCCTACATGGTCCACCGACTCCTCCCACCCTGCAAACGCGTTCCAATTCTAAACATTTGAAAAACACTAGAAATCACCGTAGCTAAAAAATGTTCAGAACCCAAAGAAGCCTACAAGGTAAGTGCAGAAAAGTAAACATAAACATGCAGGCCCGTAAAAAAATGCATTTTAGTCCCAAACACTTACAAGCACACTAATTTAATACTTTAATAATAAGATTGCGACGTTATACGGCTAGCTCGCACGTATACGACAACGGCGAAATCCATTCAAAATTACTCTGCCGTGACTTGTTTTGACTATATTCCGCCTCCCGCCGCACACCACGAACCAGCCGCGTTGAAACCGCGATCTAAACTTAAAAACATACCATACACATACTTAGACCTACACAGGCCTACATATGCGCGACATTTGCACACTCATACCCATATAAAATATGAGATGAGACAAAAATATAAAATAGATATTTACATGTAATATACAAATAATAACACAGCATCGTAGATTGTAGTACATAACTAGTCACTATTCGATTTCAATACATTTCTTGTCTTCCAAGCGCGCTTTATAAAAGATTTACAGAACTTGTCAAAAATATAAACTATATTTACTGCATTATTTACAAAGGATAAAGGTGTGCTACCAAGCGTAAGACTGTATTTAATATCTAGATTACCAGAAATAAATAGTTCCCAAACATCAACACAATCGTTTCTGAAAAGGTTATCTTGAAGCTTAGTATACTCATCGGATCTAATTGAATGGAGCGCATGACAAATAAATAGGAAGTGCTTCACATCTTCATCTCCATTATTGCACAGAGTACATGTCCCATCAATATCCGGTGTCCACCTACTGATTCAGAGATGGGGACTGCGTTCGCGCTCTCCCTGATAATGCAAATAAAAGATAGATATTGAAACGGGACAAAGTTAATGTTATTTGGATAATTCTCGTACTCCCCCTCCATACTAGTTTCTTCTTTTAACTTAATTGTAATTTCCCCACACTCATTCCTATAGTTTTAAACATCCTGTCTTTGGGCGCGATCCCTGGCATACGGCATTCATGGGTTTTAAACTTCTGTCTACATAATTACAACAGGTACCAATACAACCATTATTAAAGAAGTCATCCACAGTCGTGGTGGCCGAGTGGTTAATAAGACATTGAATCTGAAATCTAATGTGGTTGCCCACACAGGTTCGAGTATTGAGGTAGTTTTCCACCTGAAAACAGTTGTTTTTATTTGTCCCGGCATTTTTTTTATTTCCTAGCAACAGTGTTGTGACACCTGTGTATTAGTGTGTGTAAGAACCTGGTACGGCCGTGTGACCGTAGCCTTGATCAAGGCGCATCGGAACGATTTGGTCGCAAATCCGAACTCTAGCGCACATTTACACATTGTATGGACCATAGAGAAAGGATAATACATACTGTTACATGTACATCTACATGTACTGTACATAATGTATGGAGTACACTGTACATGTACATGTACGGTACTAGACTTGATTTCAAGTCGGAGATTGCGGTTATTTTTGTCTGCATCAGCCACGCAAAACGCCCTACTTATGGTGTTCTATAATGGACACCTACGCGGCGCCTTTTTTTTCTACGCGGCGACTTTTTTTTTACGCGGCGACTTTTTGTTTTTGGACGGCGACTTTTTGTTTTTGGTCGGCGACTTTTTTTTTTTTACGCGGCGACTTTTTGTTTTTGGACGGCGACTTTTTTTATTACGCGGCGACTTTTTGTTTTTGGACGGCGACTTTTTTTTTTACGCGGCGACTTTTTGTTTTTGGACGGCGACTTTTTGTTTTTGGGCGGCGACTTTTTTTTTTACGCGGCGACTTTTTGTTTTTGGACGGCGACTTTTTTTATTACACGGCGACTTTTTGTTTTTGGAGGGCGACTTTTTTTTTACGCGGCGACTTTTTGTTTTTGGACGGCGACTTTTTGTTTTTGGGCGGCGACTTTTTGTTTTTGGGCGGCGACTTTTTTTTTTACGCGGCGACTTTTAGTTTTTGGGCGGCGACTTCCGGGTTGTTGAGTGTTTAGGGATTCCCGTACAGGTTACTCACGCGCATGCGCTTAACTGATCGCTGACATTCAAACAACATCTGGAAGGCGCCAAGGCAAAGACAACCGCCCGCGCAGCACTGATACGCCGCCTAGCCGGTACCACATGGGGAGCCAAGACGAAGACACTGCAAATCTTGACTAAGGCTCTGGTGTTCTCCACCGCAGAGTACTGCGCCCCGGTTTGGTGCCGTAGCCCCCACGTCAAGAAGCTGGATGTTGCCCTCAACAGCGCCCTGCGGATTGTCTCTGGATGCCTACGAGCCACTCCGGTAAACCAATTGCCCGTCCTCGCTGGCATCGCTCCGGCTCAAATCAGACGAGATGCAGCCACACTGGCCCTCGCTCGAAAGGCACAGACTAGCGAATTCCATCTCCTCCACAGGACCGTCACAGAAACACCACGACGCCAGCGCCTGAAGTCCCGACGCCCCTTTGCCACATACGCACAGGAGCTGCTCCATACAACACCAGCTGATGCTTCCAAGGCCGCCTGGATCAAGACGAGATGGAGGGACCAGTGGAAGTCAGCAGAACCATCTAGGCTGCACATATTCATCAATGACCCCATGGACGTCCCTGGCCAGGACTTGCCCCGAAAGCAGTGGACAACACTCAATCGCTTGAGGACAGGGGTGGGACGATACGGTGTAGCAATGAAGAAGTGGGGTCTAACGGACAGTGCCTGTTGCGAGTGTGGGGACCCAACACAGACTGTAGAACACATAATCACCAGCTGCCCCAAACATCGTCCTCCGAATGGAGAACACAGTTTGATCGACCTCGACGATGACACGTTGGCCTGGCTCGCCTCAACGGAGCTGCAGGTCTAAAGACATACGCCAGAAGAAGAAGAAAGAGCCAGGCTTTTTATGACCTTCTCACCTCAGTCAGTCAAAATGTGGCTAAAAGGTCAGCCGAAAAAGTCATAAAGCCTATAGGCTTAACATGGGGAAAAAATGCACTGCCACATTATCACAATGGGGGTGGATTCCGCCCCTGGTTCTTTGAGGGTTATAGAACATTCCCAGAAACTGGCAGTAACTTTTCCTCCCAATCTCATAACCATTCCATCTTTGTGTAGACTCAGTCTCTTCCCTATTTCAAAGGTTTCAACAGAGCAACAGACCAGTGCCGGATTGTCACCACTTCTAGATAACAATAAATAGTAGGCTAATCAACTTCAAGTGGAAAAAATACAGCTACACTTGGAGAATGTGTGACTCACCTGGTTCACTGCAAATGTATCTATTATGTGCTCCAAGCCGAGTGCTGATAGTATCTCATCCATTTTACTGTATGAAACATGAGGAATAATAACATAATCATGTAAGCAGATTCACAGGCTACAATATAGAGGGCGCACCCTCAGATATGCATTGTGTGCACAATAAACTGCGACCAGTACAGACTACTTAATTTGGAATACTACTGCTATAGAAACACAAGGGGAAATACAACCAAAACAAAATAAAGGAGTGCAGGGTACAAGTAAATTCTTGAAAAAATGGATACACCACTAACTAGTAAACCTAACAAATAACATTTTATCATTATGGCCCGTCTTGTTTTTAATACAGGGCCACCAAACTTTACAAATGAGGAAAATCATTCCCATCCCAGCAGCCAAGCAAACCCAAAGCCCTCTTTAGAATGAAACCAAAAAGATTATTCTCATCAGAGCAACTTTAAATAATAAATGTTCATGATTAGCATTAACGTTAAACATGATTAGCATAATTTTTGTATAGGCTAATAGTGCTTATCTCTTACCCCACAATATGTATAACGCGTTAGGTGGGAACTATGGATTCATCGTGCTGCCATGCAGTCGTTCAGAGTACAAATGCGGAAGTAGATCAGTTAAGCGCATGCGCGTGAGTAACCTGTACGGGTATCCCTAAACACTCAACAACCCGGAAGTCGCCGCCCAAAAACAAAAAGTCGCCGCGTAAAAAAAAAAAGTCGCCGTCCAAAAACAAAAAGTCGCCGCGTAAAAAAAAAAGTCGCCGTCCAAAAACAAAAAGTCGCCGCGTAAAAAAAAAAAGTCGCCGCCCAAAAACAAAAAGTCGCCGTCCAAAAACAAAAAGTCGCCGCGTAAAAAAAAAAAGTCGCCGCCCAAAAACAAAAAGTGGCCGCGTAAAAAAAAAAGTCGCCGTCCAAAAACAAAAAGTCGCCGCGTAAAAAAAAAAGTCGCCGTCCAAAAAAAAAAAGGCGCCGCGTAGGTGTCCATTTATAGAACACCATACCTACTGGCTATCACAGCCCTAACTCGCGATCTCAGACTTGACCCTCTTGTGTTTTTGGGATATTCATGTATTCATAGCTAAATTTTACATAATAATACGGATGCTAGAGAGATGGCCAATCAGGAGGCCACAAAAACCTTGTAGGCCGCGTCTATTACTAGCAGGTAACACTCGCTTAAAATTCTTTCTGTAATATTCATTCGATATTAAATTTGTATAGTGCTTGGTATGTAAATAGTATTTGAAATGATAGGTAAATTTAATGAGATCTTAGAGTTGTAAAAAAGCACAAAATAAAATACATAATTCCTTCTCTACAAAAACGTCTTACCTACAGTTTAAATGGAATCGTTGAGTACATCTCCTCCAACTGCATGTAGAAGGGAATATTCATGTTAGAAGGCTTTCCGACCAATCAGATTGTTCCGTCCACTTTTGGACTAATTCGCAATAGGGTGTGTACAAACCGACGAACAACATTCCGAAGTCTGTGATCGAAGGTTAATGTTGGAGGTTAATACACAAGAGGGCGCAATTTAATGCGATGCTGCAGAGCCGTATTGCTTCAGGCAGACAAAAAACCACGATCACAGACTTGGAACCAAGTCTAGTACGGTACATACAGTGACCATTCGCCGTCGCGCTTGATGCTTCTGCTCATCCCAAAATTTAAGGTGGAGCTCATTTAAATGCTAATATACCAAATTCAAAAACTAAAGGCGTATTCTCCATTCTCATTGGTGACTGGTTGGCTGTACTGTGCGCGATATACATAATTGTACTGTACATGTACAAACAAGGTTGGACTTTGACCTTTGTGTACTCCGTTGAGTCCATATTTGGGCAAATGTAACATGATCCAACTGCGGTTACTGTGCTTTATGGGAATACCACGCGCTCGCTGACAGCGGTAATTGGATAGCTTTGAAAGTTCAAACTCCTGTGTCTCTATGGGCTAATAATACACTGCTCAAAATAAAATAGGACTCAAAAGTATTTCTTGGTCCATTTTGTCCATGTGAGGACACAAAAGCAGTTTTTGGTGGAAGTAAAGTACTAAAGGTTACTCTGCAACATTTTAAACACTTTTCACGTGTTGTGCATGTCAAATGACGGTTTAAACTGGCAGATCATGTGATAAGGCATGGAAATGCAGATAACAGGTTGATGGGAGATGTTTTCATTCTAATGGATGACAACGCCCGTCCTCATAGAGCAAGAATCATAACAGCGTTCCTTACAGATAACCATATTCAGCGTCTGGAATGGCCTGCCATTTCACCAGACCTTAACCCTATTGAGAACATTAATTTGGGCAATTCTCAGTTACAGAGTCAGAAGTCACAACCTTCCAGTAAGGAACGTTGCCAACCTGACAGAAGCTGTACAGGATGAGTGGAACAACCTCGACCAAGCTGTGATCCGGAACACCGTACTGTCCATGAGGAGGCGTTGTGCAGAATGTGTGCGAGTCCAGGGTGCTGCAACATCCTACTGAAGTCAATTGTGGAGTTACTCATGAAGAAATAAAGCTGATTAGCCAAGTTTGATAATGAGTACTGTACAACCGGATTTATTCAAGGAGGAGGAGGAGGAGGGGTGTATCAGAATGACGCAAGTCTTTGGCGGTAAATGGGGAGACAAACAATGTGATGAAGCCAAATTTGTTGCCTGTGAAATGGAAGCAGTTTCCTGCCGCCCCCGTCCTGCCACGAGTTTCAACCTCGTACCGCATCTGTGTCTGCTCAACCATGAGATCAAGAGCTACCCAGTCAAGGAGTCCATTGAGTGTGGTCTTGCGTGCTGGGCGGAGCCTCTATGCCGCTCCTTCAATCTCTTGAAGAAAGCTGATGAGAAGATCTCTCAGCTCAACCATGCAACCCAATTCGATGTTGACGTCACCGATTTCAAGAAATCCGAAAACTGCTTCTTCTATGAACGCTATGTAAGGAATGAGATCGCAAATTAACATTACAAGAAACTTATTCAGACTGAATAAACTATTTGATTTTAATCACATATAACTGTTCTCATATTCACTTCTTTATTTAACACCAAGTTATAACTTGACACATATTAGTTAGTAGTGACTCGTTTTACTATGATTTCTGAACTCTGCTGGGTTAGACCTGCCACTACAATAATGACGTGGAGGAAAAGACTCATTGTTGTCATAGGAATAAAATACAATTACAAAATACAACACAAAATGGACGACTGACGAACAAAAAAGTGACGTCAAGAACACCACAGAGACGCCTATGTGACCGTAATGTGAAGGATGACGTCATCAAGTGGAAACTGTGTTTTGTGAGAAAGTAATGAAAGTGAGTCAAAAAGACACTAGTACTTTAAATGATATGAAATGAAATGAGAAAACGGTGACATGCATATAATATATATAATATATGCATGTCACTGTTTTCTCATTTTATTTCATTATATATATAATATATATATATATATATATATATATATATATATATATATAATATATATATATATATATATATATTGTACTCATTCTAATGTGGATTTAAGGAAAGAGTACTCTTTCCTAATTTCGAACTAGAAAATATTTTCCTAATAATGACCCTACCTCATCGGAAAACAATATTTATAGGTAAAGTTGATACCATCATCAGGTTTTACACAACTAAGTAAGTTTTACATTAATATTCAACCATCTGGAATTGTTTTATTAGCAATCCTATACCTTACCCAAAATAAAGCAATTTTACAGCCCCAATACAACGTTTCAGTTCAATATTATTGAAACTAAGAAAATATTTAAACTTTACCGTTCGGTACAGAGTTGAACCATTAGGCCAAAAAAGTCTCCGGTTTCTGGTCTCCGCGCGCGTCGCCTCAGACCCAAAGTTTTTTCCCCAATGAAACGATGTCCAATACAGCCACAATTTCAATGCGTCACCGACCTATGACCAGAAACCGGAGACTTTTTTTGCCTTAGCCAAAATTGTTAGTTTTGCAATTAAATGTTAGGTAGGATTTAAAGCTTTGCATGGTGGAAGTTCAGTAGGAGTAATGTTTGCAGTCGCATCATATCTCTTGGAGTTGTAATAAATAATGTTGGTTCTGAAAAGAACTTTGAGTTATCTCACCACCGCGGTTTTTCACAGAACCAACAATTATTAGGTTCTGAGATGAACCGATGTTGTTTTAACTCTAGAGTTATCTCATTATCTCGCCACCGGTTCTTCAAAGAACCAACCATTGTTACAACTACTAAGAGATCGTTACATGATGCTACCATATCAGAAACCTTACTCATAAAATTAAAATGTTGTTTTCGTGATATTTCTAAAATGTAAGTACTTCAGGTTTTTAGTTGGTACCTAGTCTTGGTTCAAAACTGTGTTTGTATGTTTTTGATACACGATCTGACGGTGCTACATGAACGCTACAATCACGAACCGCTACCACACACGAACCGCTATCAAACACAGTCTTGGGAACTTCGTAGAATCACCCCCCCCCTCCCCCCCAAAAAAAAAAAACCGGGGGAAACCACTACGCATGCGTCAATTTGAAATGCTAGCGCGACCCACATTTTTAGTGCGCACGCGCATAAACTACAATGGACTGCCGTGTTCACTTATCGACATCTTCACGGCAGTAACATAAACATACAAGCACAGTTTTGAACCATGACTAGATAAACATTTCGCCAACGTAACTACGTAACTACGTTGGCCTCATATTTAGTATTACAAAAATTGGCTGTGTTAGTTTAATGTTTTTTTCTATTAAAGGTCCTGTGAAATAGATTTTTTTTCATTGTATACAATAAAGTATGCCTACTGGAACATATATTTGTCATTTGTAAATTTTCCCCCTCACGTTTATACCATAAAAATATAAATTTTTAAATTTAGGGGGTGCGCTTCGACACGCCCATACCCCTCATTAACATAAAATTCGTGACGTACACTGAGGCGATTCCCGATCCGCGATCCAGCACTTGCCCAAGTATGCGTCGTATACAGCGCACCACTGCATGCAGAGTGATGCTAGAGAAAAAGTTTCCTCAGGTTGTCTGTCAGATTTGAAGCTTATTATTTTCGATAATGCCAGCGAGGTGTGTCGCTGCAGGTTGCAGCAACACCAACAAAGACGGTGTTAGTCTACACCGATTTCCGTCTGATCCAAAATACAGACGTATTTGGACGACTAAAGTGAAGCTGACCAGAGCAAAGTGGTCGGGACCGACGGAACACTCATTCTTATGTATTGTAGTGCACAGTTCGAGCAGACATGCTTTGAACGGGCCTTCACAGCCAGTTCGGTATGGCTTATAAGGCCATGCTGCTACCAGATGCAATTCCAACGATATTTCCGCTAAGTAAGAAGGCTGGGAAGGCGAAGAAGAGAGGTGCTTTTTTAAAGCGAGAAAGACTCGGGGTAAGTGGCCATTTAATAATACTCCCATGCATAACCCAGTCCACTTCTGTGCAAAACGAGATGGTCACACTAGGCTTGGGCGATGTTGATTTTTTTCATCCACGATATATCGTCAAACATATATCGCGATTTTCGATAATATCGCGATTATTTTTTTACGCATGAGTAATTTAGAGCCGATAATAACAGGAATTTACCCATATACACGCGTCACAATAAATTGCCAGTGCTTACCTGAGAGACACGTTGAATTGCGCCGTTCACACGAGTGCACCATGGCCATTGGCAAATTCGTTTGCGTAATGTGGGGCGATTACTGCGTCGTGCGTCCCAATCAAATTATCAGCCCGAGTTCACGTAACTCGCGTTCCACATGACTATGTCATAGTATAAACACGTGACTAGGTTTATTCCTGCATAGTCGAGTACCGTGGAGAATAAAACAATTTTTATATTACTCACACTATTTTAAATAAACGTCACGTGGTTTATCAAGAGTAGTGTACATGTATGTGTTTTGTCACGAGACAAGAGTCCCAGTATGGTATAATAGAATAGTGTCCTAATCCCCCAACTTTGATCAAGCCGCCGTCGACCCATGCTTTGATTTATTTCATGACTAATGTGAGCACAGAGCACCTGCAATTACTGCAAATGTTATTATTTCATCGCGATTTTTAAGGTAACGCCCATATTCTGCATATATTTAAATATGCATGATATAATATACTCGCACGTGGTGCGCCAGCCGGCCAGAGTCACAGACCACCATGGATAGACAGTGTGTCACATCTCGACCCAGATTGAGTGATTTAAAAGTCTTTTAGTGTATTTTCTTTCAAGGGTCATGGTTGCATAATAATAATTGTTTGTTACAACTGACCATTTATCTGTTCTTTTACTTTACAATTGTACTTTTGTATGGGGGAGTCCTTTTGGTATGCAGCGCCGTGCTTGAGCGAGCAGCCAGTCTATTGTAAGATAAAAAAAAAGCAGGAGTCAGTGTGGGAGTTTTGTCAGTATGCCAGATAGTGGTTGTGGTGTGTACATGTGCCTCAGTACATGAGTGTCGATCCTTCTCCCCAGGCCACCAGCATAGATAGTAAAGATCTGTAGAAGCTTGGCTCGGAGGGGCACAGAATGGAATCTTGAGAATTCAGACAATCGTAAGTTGTTTTTATTCATTCAATTTGGAAGTTTATTTATGGAAATGAAACGGCTTTTAATTTACTTGAAATTAGAACTCATTGTCTTAATTGATTACAACATTACTAGTGAACTGTAATTTGTAATTATTATAGATGGCCCTTGTGTAACCGTTTTCAACGACTGCCTTGTTCAACGACTGCCTTGTTTCAACATTTACCTTACGAAAACGCAATAAATTTCATGTGTTTGGAGGCTAGACGTCCAGAAAGCTTACCCGTCCATAAACTACGCCGACTACAAACATCTATCAAGTGGAGGAGCAACTGGCTCAACGTAGTACTTATAAACAAAAATACACTGCGGGTTTATACACGTAATGAAGTAGGTGTACTTTTATAACGGCAGCTTCAGGGATGCAACCGCTTATGCAAGAATGTGAGGTGGTGGTTGTTGAGAAATTAATCTATGTATTAAGGTGGTGCGGATCGAGTCTAGATTAGAATTGTTCGGTGATTTATATTGGATTGGATAAATAGATCTAGATTATAGTTGGTTGAAGTATAAAGTAATTTCATTAATGATTTGTATAAATAATGCAATAATTGGAATAAAATTGTTCAGTGATTGATATTGGATTGGATAAATAGATCTAGATTATAGTTGGTTGAAGTATAAAGTAATTTCATTAGTGATTTGTATAAATAATGCAATAATTGGAATACAATTGTTCAGTGATTGATATTGGATTGGATAAATAGATCTAGATTATAGTTGGTTGAAGTATAAAGTAATTTCATAAGTGATTTGTATAAATAATGAAATAATTGGAATGAAGTAATTGGAATGGAATAACTAAGTTGTCAAGGATTATAATGATACGTTGGTTAGTCGAGTAATCGTGTGTTCAAGTAATAAAGATCAAGAATACGATTTATAAAGTAATTTCATGAATTAATGGTTATATTAGGCCTATAGTGATTTAGATTAATATTTGAAAGGAATAAATGAATTGTAAAAGAATATAACTAATTTGTAAATAAATTTTTAATTAATGTAAATATGTTCTGGATTTCTTTGTGGTGGTTTACTTCTGCAGTATGTGTTTTGCTTCCTAGGTCACCGCGTAGAACCCTCACGGGTTAGTTGTGACACAGTGAGACGTAAACATCGTCTACACATTGTTGGATCAAATACCCCATGCAATCCCCAACATTTAATCCGTCTGAATAGATTTCTTTGAGTGGCGCGCGATCCGTTTTTGTACACCTTAACAGGAGCTGCCAGTCGACAACTGGCACGCGTAACTCAATGAATGGGGCATATACCGTTGCATAATCGTTCTCCTAGCATTCCCACATTTTTTCAGATAGTCTAGAGGTTGTAAATAACCATTTCAGGGGCGGATCCAGGAATTTTTAAGGGGGAGGGCAGGGTGGGGGTCAAGATTTTCATTTTTTTCTGATAATAACCACCTGTTATGTTTTGTATTATTTGGGGTGTTTCCCCCTCCCCCACCCCTGGATCCGCGTCGGAATTCCCATAATATATTTCCACCCTTTTCAGGGGAGGATTCATGATTTTTTGCAGGGGGGGCGGTAGGTTTTTCTTTTTCTTTATGTCCGAAAATAACCCCCTGTTATGTTTGTTATTATTTTTGGTTACATGAGCTACAGGGTACCAGATTCCCCTTCAGTGTCCCTTGTCTCACTGTACGACTGTTGTAATAAACCATAGAGCTGAATAAATCATGTCTGTCCACCATGTCCCCTGGCATTTTCAAAGTCCACTCATTTGTTTACACCATCATTTTTTTATAGCTCCATGTTTACACTTTGAAAACCCACCTCCCACCATGGAAAAAAAGGGGGGATGGGGGGTGGCTAAATGGGCAGTCAAAACCTACTCTTCCTCCGTTTATAGCTAGATACGCTATGCTTGGCGTGCCAAACAATTATTACTTCCAGACATAGCTCCCTTCACGCCACGTGAGTCAAACAGTCGTTTACAGCCAAGTCAAACAGCTGTTTTCAGTCACGCTTGCTTCAAAGCCTCGCCCCTAACCTCCCCCCCCCCAACCCCCCCACAGACCTAGTAGTAAACAACTCATTCATAAAAAACGTACAATATATCAAACGCTCCTTGACAGTAGCCTGTCTGGCAGCTGGGTCAATTACCTCTAAGGATTATGTTGCTGTACAATTTCAATGGGGAAATCCCTTGGGAGCTGACCTCGCCTGACCCTACTTGTAAACAATGCCACTCCTAAACGACCTCATGGTGGCCACTCAAACTCTGCAATATGTTTCTCAAGCGTATAATGTACAAAGTCAAGGAAAATGGGGTTTCAACTAATTTCATACCCAGAATAATTAACAAAAATGCTTAATTGACCAGTAGGCTGCTGGCAGTTTACGCACTTGAGGGACAACGCCCTGTCAGGCGGCTCCTTTGTGATCTGACAGTTGGCTAACCACAGAAGTAGTTCTATTTTGTTTGTCACTTCCGAAAGCTGAAAAGACTTCCCTAAGTTTTTTTTCCCATGGAATTTCTGACCTGACTGACAATCAAGGATTTTGTTTTAATCGCGATATATTTTTTTCTTCACGATATATTTTTTTCATCGCGATTTGCCGATATCTCGATAATTTGAAAAGTTCTCGATATCATAATCGAATAAAAATAATATCGCGATATTCGATATTATCGTATCATCGCCCAAGCCTAGTTCACACCAGTGCTCACCGTTTCAGTGTTCACGGCATGAAAACATGCCGTGATTTTCCGCATTAATAAAAACATCGTGTCTGATTTTATATCCTGGCAAGACAAACATAAAACATTAAACCTTTCTCATTATGTTTGCGCTTGTTTTGAGTTTTTTAAATGATCAGAACTTTGACTCAACTGTTTCTGTCATTTCATAAAATAACACCGTAATGTTAGCATTGCCTTCGGTGTGTTTTCCGACCGCATGATGGGGGCTTACGCTGCGTTTCACGGTACATAGAAATTCTCTGCCTTTGTGTACGTCACGAACGTTTCGTTAAAACTTCGAAAATTCGGGGGGTCAATTTTTGATTATTAGATAAACAATTAATAATCCACTCGAAACAAAAAAAAACATTTAAAATTGTTTTTAATTCATACCAATCAATAAAACAGCACCAAGAAATAAAGTTTGGTAAATACACTCTTCATAGGACCTTTAAAGGGACATTATCGTCACGATAAACAAGGCATGGAACCGGAGTGCTAGTTAAAATACTACCCATATGATAAGGTCACATTACCGTTACTGTTGTATAAATGAGCCAGTAATTTTCAGTCAGTGTACATCTTAAACTAAAAACCTGGTTTAAAAAAAATGGAAAGCACCGAATTGTGGAGGCAACTGCCGCGCCTATATGATTTTATTGATGGTATTATTTCAGTTAATAGATGTGACCGTGCATAATGTTGTGAGTATAAATAACGTTGGAATAACAACACAAAACTCAAAAGGGCGTGGCACTGCCATTATTTGAAGCTGACTTTGCCAGGGAGCGACTTGACCAGTTACTGTCCATACGCCTCTTCTCCATCTCCTTCTCCATATTCACACTCGTGTTGAATTCACTGGTAACGTGACGTTCAAGATGTTTGTCCAGCCACTATTAATTTCTTCTCGGTTAAATACAGCAACATAAAACCATAGAATAATGCAGACTTAATTGTTTAACTAAACTTATTTAATATTTATAAATTAAAATAGTTCTTATTATGTCCATATTTTTGTGCCAATCCATTGTTAATGGTGCGTCCCTCCATGCAGTTACTGTATTACAATATTTTCATTTATACGTTGGTGGATCTAGGGGGAGGGGCATTATTATCCTTATTTTTCATTGTCATATTTTTGTGCCAATCCATTGTTAATGGTGCGTCCCTCCATGCAGTTACTGTATTACAATATTTTCATTTATACGTTGGTGGATCTAGGGGGAGGGGCATTATTATCCTTATTTTTCATTGTCATGACTGTATGCAAATTTACCATACGTTTTTTGTGTGCCCACCTCCGGTTGTGGCAGTGTTCCCTTATTTGCCCACGTGGCCCCCTTTTTCCGTGACACTGGAACCACGCCTTATTCATTGTTAGGTATTTACTGAGTGCAGTGACTCTTTGACATCATCAGATACTAGTGAAGGTCATGATGAGATGAGGATTACGCAATCAGAAACCAAACTCAAGGAGAGCTCGCATTTTGTGGCGCGAAAATTATGAAACTTCATGAGGCGGATGTTGGGATGACCAGATTGACTGAAGAGGGACGAATCGGCCCCAGACGAAAACGCAGTAGACAAAAGTCCCTGTGTGGAGCAGTCACCAGACTGCATAGGTGACGGCACACAACCAGGACAATTGTGTGCCCCCACCACCCCCGCTGCTGATTTATTTACTATTTGAACCTGCTTCACCAGTTTCACGAAAAATAATAAAATGCAGTTTGACCTTATCAATTGGACCAAGCAGTTGCTATGCAAGTACTATTATAAAAGGAGTTCAATCAAAATAGTGACCTTTGAGGCTAATTATGAACACGAGATTACGATCTCGTACGCTGCACATCCTGTAGGCCTACGACAATCTCCTCAGAGAATATCGATTTTCTTTATAGTTTGTGTGGACTGTAGGCCTATCATTAGAAAGAAAAATGTCCATTATCACTCAAAATTTGGCATGGGAAATCCAATTGAATATGATACTATTAGCTGCGATCCAGGGAAGAAAACATTTACATATGTATGCCTTTCCTCTTTTGAGGCAAATTGTCTTTTGCTACCCTGGGTGCACCCCTCTATGCCAATGTGGTTATTGGTTCGAATCCAGCTCGCCATTATAATAGTTACTTGTTAAAAGCCTGGCTACTTTGAACGTAGAGCGAGGAATAGATCTATCGTTTGACGCAATGGCCGAGTGGTGAAGGTGATGCACTTAATTCTAACGATTAATTAATGGCACAGGTTTGAGCCCTGTGTTTTCTAAAATTTATATTTCATAAAATTGTACTATGATCATTATTTTATGTCCTTCAAGGTTATAATAAGCACGTATGGCTTTAAACTGTCTAATGTATCCAGTCAGTTTCCCCGATGGTACCAGTTTCTTTCATGAGTTGACGTACAAAAAAGCCGCTTGCTCAAGGCTAATTATGAACACGAGAACACGATCTCGTACGCTGCACATCCTAGGCCTCCGACAATCCCCTCAGAGAATATCGATTTTTCTTTATAATTTGTGTGGATTGCCTATCATTAGAAAGAAAATGTCCATTATCACTCAAAAGCATCGTTGGCATTTGGCATGGGAAATCCAATTGAATATGATACTATTAGCTGCGATCCGAGGAAGGGAACATTTACAGTGATTTGTAATGTATTGGTAATGTCAATTTTAACGGGTGCAATAATGGCAATATGTCCCTCAATATAAATGATCGCCCCTGAAAGAAGATTACAAATTACTCCATATTGCTTATTTTATTGTATTTTGATGACTGACCTCATTGGCCTATTGTATTAGGCCTTAATTATTTTTCAGAACAAAATTTCCAAAAACAATTTCAAAAGCCCCATTTAGTTATTTGCAACCCGATAATCAGGTGTTGTACAGCCCACTTTGTGTGCGTCTTAAACTCTAACATTTCAAAACTTGCTAATGCTCTCTTTAAATCAATGAAAGGTTGCCAACTAATTACTGACTTGACTATTGAGTAACTCTCTTATATCAAATAGCAACGGCTAGACAACAAAGGGTCTTCATAAACAAAACGTCACTAAATGTTGATGTTGTAACAAAACAAACACAGCGAACCAAACAGAACACAGACCTACAATAGAGCAATATTTATAGGGAAGATTGATACCATCATCAGGTTTAAGTTTTACATTAATATTCAACCATCTGGTTATTTTTAAGCAATCTTATATCTTACCCAAAATAAAGCTATTTTAATGTTCTTGGATTATTGTTAGTTTACAGACTCAGTACACCTGTGGTAGACTTATAATACTGGAGCGGCCGGCGCTCAGCTTCGCCCCTTTTCAGGACAAAACAATTTGCTCCAAATAGGATGCCCAAATTAGGATAGGCTGAGCACCTCTGGTAGTGTGAAGCTACATGAATTTCGGTTTGTCCCAGTCCCCTATGATCAAGGCCAAATCCTGGATGAGATAATCCTGGCTAAGGGGGCTGTAGCCCCCCACCCCCCTAAAATCGTTTTAAAAAAAAAATTTAAAGGGAGAGAAAAAGAGAGAGAGAGAGAGGGGGAGGGGAGGGGAGAACGCACTCCCATTCCCACAGTGTGCGGGATAAACATAAGGAGGTGACCTACTCAGTACTGTACTAACCGTTGCGCGTAGGAAGTGGCGGCACCCTTTGTAGTACTGAAAAATAATTGTTTTTGATTCTCAGCCCCCCCTAAAAAATGTTCTAGATCCGCCCATGGATAATGTACACATTTGGTCAAATTTAATTGGTACCTAGTGATGGATCCGAAATTTGGTCAACGGAATGACGCCGGGCTCATTTTTAGTATTACAAATATTGACTGCATTGATTTGATGTTTATTTAAATATGGTAAAAAATGGAAACAGTTGTGGGGGAAGGGGACAGATGATTTTAGACACATAATATAAAAAGCACTTTAAGAAGTTATATTTGTAAATCAATGTTAGTGTTCTTGGATTGGTGTTAATTTAGTTTTTAGCCTCATTTTAGCCTATAATAGTTTTCCTTCTTTTTTTCTCGTCTGCATATAATTGTGCGCGCAATGTATTTGAGTGGAATGTCCGTTGCAGTTTATTGACTCGTTAGCTTGATATGCAGTGGAACTCCGCTATAACGAACATCATGGTCGACACAACATGTACACTATTGTGTTCATTCGTCAAAGCGAACCATGATAACAATGCTCTGTATTATAATAGAACCAATGGTCGTGTTTTTGGTAGGCATAATCGTAATAGTGGTGTTCGTTAAGCAGTGTTGCACATGTACAGCCGTTGCGGCCCCTCCCCCACCTTGATCCTGACTTGCATTCCTTGCCAGTGAACCTGAGGGCGCTTTGGGAAATTAACCCCCCCCCCCCCCCCCCCCGCATTAGCCCGTTATAAGTATTCCCCTTAAACTACCCACAATTGAAGCCATCCCCACACTGATTGTTTTATATATTTTTTTATTCAATTTCGAGGAAAAGAACATTTTACAATTTCAGCCCCTTTCCATTTCATTTCTGGACCCGCCCACTGCTTGCTACGGACTTGCTACGCTCTGCAGTGCCCTCTGTCTTCAGCAGGCCCGAAGTCATGATGAGGATCACAAAATAAAAAAATTCATATGAAAATTCATTGCAGTTTCAGACAAATATTTACATAGGTTTGTACATGTGTAATAAATTGATTTCTATTAGTGCTGACTGAAACTCGTTTTACATAAGAATGTGTATCCTAAACAAAGATCTGATCATGCAGCACAGGTTTTACAAGATAATTTTTTCTCAGCGCCACCTATAGTTGAAAGAAGGCCAATTCAAATAAAAATATTCATGGCAGCAGTCTAAAATTACCATACACTCATGGGGATGTTTATTTAGTTAAGTTCAAATACTGTGTCTAAATATCCTTGCAAGTTCTTCACTTTCATAACATCTCACTCACCATAAACTAAAAATATTTGCAGTTTAAAACTTTAAATTCACCACTTCCACTCAAGTGAACAAAAATTACAAATAAACGGAAACTCATCCCACTATCCACTAAAATCAAGCTACATCTATTGTCTGAATTTGGATAAGTCAAGTGTTTAGATGATGTGTTTATTTTTTCATCATATCGATACGTTATCCTTGAAAGTTATGACTAAAAACTAAATTCTCAATTACTCTCCAAACCCCTCGCACAACACCGCGGAGGGAGAGACTGCACACATCGGAAATTGGCCGTGTGTGTGTGAGTGAGCGCAACACGGTGTGTGCGCTGTTCAACGGTGCTTCTGTGAAGAGTCGCCATTTTTGTTCTATGCGTTTACAAGGCACTTCGCGGGCGCAAGTAAATTAGGAATTTCGTAAAACAAATCCATCCAAATGTTTTATCAAACTAAATGTAAGTGTATGTTCTAGTTACTTAAGGTCACAAAAGGTGAATTAAACTACATTTTAGGCCTGAATTACTCATCTCAATTAACATTACTAAACACATTTTCGTCAATTCCAACGTCGGCAGCGTGTGGCACAGTTCAAAACGCGTCCATGTCCATAGCATGGATATGACGTCTTATGTAACAGCATTGGAGCCTTCTCTAGCCATTCATCGTTTCAAACACCGATTTTGATTGATCAATTTTGTAATATTTGTGCGCCCGCGATATCACTTTTTGACCAACCATTGCTTATGTTTAAAAACATAGAGTCTTTCGAATTGGTGACGTCACCAACGGCCGTTGTTGGCAATCACGATCGCGCACGATCACTGTGAGAGCGCTCGTTTTTTCCCCCATACCGGCGTTCGTAAAACCTGTCGCAGGGTGGCAGAAAATAGGAGCATACGACCCATACACGGTCCCCCAAATTTGGAAATACTGTCTATTTGGAAATGTTGTACATGGTTGATTTTCAAAAATGTGGGCGTGCACATGACCCCTTTTCATTAACAAGAAAATAGCGAACATGCATATTATATGTGGAAATAAGGAAACAATACACTCTTTCTTTAATTGAAACCATGGACATTATTTCACTTTTCTTCAAACTCAAAGCACCTCTGATAAAATTATTTTGTAGGGAAGATTTATACCAGCTTTACACTAAGTATGTTTTTCATTTCAATTTAATGATTTTCTTATTTGTGTAT
>CM055820.1:6371112-6391631 GCA_029582265.1 Zoroaster sp. YZ-2022
ACAATTAATGCCTACTTTAATATTCGGTACAAAACCCCAAATTTAAACATGACCTTAACTTTGGTTTTTCCCTCGGTTGTGACGTCATGGTTAAGGTATCAGATATCCGTTACACTAAATCAAGTTTAATATTTTCAAAATATCATATCTCATGAACCTAAAAAGATATTTTCACATTACTCTTCTCGATGAGACTTATTGAACCAAAAAAACATGGTTTCACAAAATTCACACAGCCTTCGATTTAACACATACTTAACCACTACATAACATGTGGTTGTCCGACCAAATTTATGACTATATAGTTTCAGGTAAAAGTTGTGATGTCGTATTGACGTCATCAGATAGTGGAAATACACTAAAATTTTAATATATCCAAAAATCATCCTCGCGGACCACAAAAGATATTTACACAATCTTTGCATCATCTTACAGATCTTGAATTATGTGAGCATTTCATTTTGAGACGGATCCAATCAGACCACTACTCTTTCCGGTCGAGGCAGTTATGGTATATACTTATCCAGTGGACGACATTGTTGACATGTGACCTTTTAAAAATATGACTGATGACGTCATCACCTGTCATTGCCCTTTTTGTGTCAACATAATCTCAAAAGTCATAGGAAAATTTTGGGAATATAGCTTCTGCGAATAAAGTGATAGTGACATCTTATATTCTCAAAAATGTTTGATAACATCATCAAAGTTCCAAGCGCCCCCCTAGTGTTTTTTAAAATTGAACCAAACAAGAAATTGCTAACGTTATTTTTTCATGATCCATGAGGAAGTTTCATTGTGTCATATAATTATATGATATTAAAATCACCTATTATGACGCTTTTACTTCCGGTCCAAACAATTAGACCAAAGTCAGCCCATTCTAATGCAAAATTGATATATTTTTTGGTGTAATTGATATTGGAAACAATAAGAAATATGATACACCTTTGCAAAATATGATATTGACATCATCGTTGATAATTTGATTGAACCTGAAGTTGACTCGAACACCGTGTGTTTGTTCAAACAAACACTTAAGCTCTCGTTATTATTATTATTATATTTTAATTTTCCCAATTTCGATTTATCTCTGGCACGTTGTTCTGTCCGAAATCAAATTATTATATCGTATTATTATATTTCTCACCACATATTATTAGGTGTTCGAACGCGCGCGAGCACCTATTGTTCATACTGTTTTTTTTTTGCTTCTTCTCGGTGGCGGGCTATTCGGCAGCAAAGGCATCCTTGCTGAGCATTTACAGCCTTCAGGCAATTTCACATAAACCAGGAGCATATCAGGCAGACGAAGCCGTTTGCTGTGACGTCATGATTACGTCATCAGGTGTCGAAGTACGCTTCGTCAAAATTTAGTGTTTCAAAATTCATATCTCTTGAACCACAAAAGATATTTTCACAATCTTTGCATCTAAAAGATGTTGAATTATTGTAATTTTTCGTTTTAGAGCGTAACCCCTGATCTGACCTCTCCTTCCCGGTCGAAACCGGAAGTTGAGCTTTTCAAAATGTCAAAAATCATATCTCATGAACCATAGAAGATATTTTCTATCTTTTATTATCTTAAAGGTCTTGAACTATGTCACATTTCGTTTTCAGACGTGACTGATCTGACCTTTTCGCCGATTAAAACCGGAAGGTTAAATTAGCTAATACGCAGCGTTACTTTTCCCCTGTATGTACGAATAGACATGTCCGCGCGTGCACAGAATGCGTACACACAGCAATATACAGAGTTTAATATTGGCCACACCAACGTAAAGGCCTTGTCACAGGAGCGAAGGTATTTTCGGGCAATTTTTCGGGCAATAAAAGTTGCTGGCAATGAGATTGCTCGGAGATTGCCTGTGTGTTCATGCATAATCAAGTGGCAATGAGTAGAGCTATACTAGCTGGCTTTCACTACTTTGAGGCAATCTGTCGAGGCAATCTCCAATCACATTGCGTATCCAGTGATCACGTGACATTTTATCACAAGCAAAAACATTTTCAGCGTGCAGCCATTTAATTCTCGTTTACATGAAAAAATACTGAGAAATTTTGCGTTCTTATTAACTCAAAAGCAAAATACAAGAAAGGCAAAAATGGGTTTACCGAGAAAGAGGAAAAAAATATAATTGCATTATTAAGAGGTAAATGTAGACATTATTTAGAGGTTTATTGGCCTAGAATGTGCGTTTTTGTAGTAGGCCTATCGTGAACATAATTATTGCATGCACTGAAAATCAATGGAGGTTCGTGACGGACCCAGAAACTGTTGTACTGCATCTATTTCGTAAAAACTATACTGAGTCTACTCTTCCGCTGTGTTTTTGTGTTTACCTACATGATTTTAAGTTTGCATTTTTAACTAAGGATAATGACTGAGCATGGATAGGTTATTGTCCAGAAAAAGTTTAAAAACTGTGCGCCATGCAGTCCAAGTCAAAAACATCTGTCAACTCGCCTACATATATGTACCCAGTTACGCATATACATGTGCAAATCCATGTAAATATATACATGTTCGTGTGTTGTTGTCTCTTCTGCAATTCTGCATGTTCTTCGATGTTCTTGAAATATATCCCTAACTCAACCTAAAGGAGATGCTTTTACTTGATTAGTCTGCTAGTTCTTATATACAAATTGTTCATGAGGGCACCTGTTTTTCTGAGCTGGTTACATTTGTTGTTTTTATTATTAAGCATAAAGAAAGTCTGTCCCTCTAACTGGCAAAGAAAGGTCAGGATCTTATAACATAAAAAAGATGAAGACCTGCATAAAAAAGAGAAAACTAATAAATGAAGAAAAAAGCTGAGTTAATATAGGTTTTGAATTGGAGAAAATAAACATGCAGGTGTGTTGGTCGGACAACATGTGTACACCAATTATAAGAGAGCATTCTCTTACTGGAGTAATACAGCATTGGCCTTTCCCCCATTCAAATTTATTTTCTACAGAATCATTTGAACATTTATTTATGTATTTTGTTATTTAGCTCTCCAGTATGCCGAATAATTGGAATTAGATGCAATGGCTGGCATCAGGTGAGAATCAGTTCAACAACCACAAAGAAAGCATCTAAAACACAAGCCCCAAGGTAACCAATAAATCTGTGGTACAATTATTGTAAATGTGTGTGTGTGTGTGTGTGTGTGTGTGTGTGTGTGTGTGTGTGTGTGTGTGTGTGTGTGTGTGTGTGTGTGTGTGTGTGTGTGTGTGTGAACAGGCGTATCAAACACTATGTGGACTTCGGAAGAAAGGATGTCCACATAGTGTAGGAACTCTGCGCACTGTGTGGACTTACACACGTCCACACAGTGTTTTTGGACTTTGGAAAAGTACGAATATCTCTGAAATTAGTGATTTGTCTAAGCAGGTTCTTTGACTTAAATCGAAGGATATTATTAAAAGGGAAAAATAGAACGAAAACCGCTCAAAAAACACTCTTCTGTGTGAAATGGGAACGATTTTAAGAAATTACTGTGCTTAAGTACATGAGAACAAAGGAATGTCCACATAGTGATAGCAACAACGGTCTGTGTGTGTGTGTGTGTGTTTTGTGTTTTTTCTGTGTGTTTTGTTTGTTTGTTTATTTTGTTTTAACCTTGTACGCGTTACCAGTACAAATTACCCATGGCTGTCCTTTCAGTGCAATTTTGAAGCCAATCAGAGACACCTTTTACAGGCTCATTGATGAAGCTCCAATAATTTTGTTAAATGCCAGATGACGAAATAGTCTAATCGTTAAGTTGCCCAGACTTCGGTATTATCGACCGGTTCAAATCTCAGCGGTTTGCCAGACCTTTTTTCTTTTCATTTAAAATGGTTATAAACCACCTAAGTAGTTTAAATTCAACTCAAAAGTAACGAAAGGTATTGGTGGCGCAACCCGCTGGTGTTGGGTTATGGTGCAGGAGTCCGGTTTCGAATCAGGGACGGCACTATTTTATTATTAAATGATTACTAAATCACTATTCATTTAAGTAGTATTAAATTCAACTCAAAATACCAAAAGGATAAATGGCGCAAGCCGTTAGTCCACTGGGCTGTCAATTGCGGCAGTTCCAGGCTGGTACGTCCGGGTTCGAATCCTGCTCCTGACACATAGAGACATGGCAGCTGCTGGCTGCGGCAGTAATGGCAGGGACCGCCATGTCTCTCCCCGAAGGTTTTGAGCGTGGAGAAAATGTACGGACGGGAGAAATAAGGAGGGACCGGAGGGTAGCGACCTCCAGAAGGGTGCTATGGTGATCATCATGCCGGGGTGTCTCACTGGAGTCATCCTAATACCTGGTCTACACTCTGACTAACACTCCGCAGTGTTTTACAATAATTATTATTAATTTTTTCAGATACAAACATTCTGTTGCGTCTCTATTGTGTCTCTCCAACAAGTAGGAGGCATTTTAAAAACAAATCCATTTTAGGCCAAATTTGGCAAAAACCACGTTTTTTCTTTTCACCTCGAAAAAGGTTGTCTGCAATTCTCTTCTAAATTATACAAATCAACCACTCGGTCTGCAGAATAAAGCCAGTTATAGTTCTATTTGGGCCAAATTTTTTAATTTCACTATTTCTCAAAATTGTTCATAAAATTTAATTCTAAAAGTTGGTAAGATAGGCCACTCAAATTACCACAAATGTGTTCTAGAGCACTCTGTTACGTCTCTCCAGCAAGTATTAATCATTTTGAAAAAATGTAATTTTAGGTTAATTTGGAAAAAAACGACAAGGGTACCCTTGTCGTTTTTTCACCTCGAAAAAAAAATGTCTCCGATTCGCTTCCAAAATTACAGGAATGAACCAATGTGTCTGCAGAATACAGCCACCGAGTTACAGCCTGTTTGGACAAGTTTAAAATTTTGAAATTTACCTATATTATTTCATAAAATATTGATTTTCTTAAAAAGTTGGAAAGATAGGCCACTCAAATTACCACAAATGTGTTCTAGGCACTCTGTTACGTCTCTCCAGCAAGTATTAATCATTTTGAAAAAAATTCATTTTTAGGCCAAATTTGGAAAAAACGACAAGGGTTACCCCTTGTCGTTTTTTTTTTCAATTTCTCGAAAAAAAAAAATGTCTCCGATTGGCTTCAAAATTACACAGAATGAACCAATGTGTCTGCAGAATACAGCCACCGAGTTACAGCCTGTTTGGACAAAGTTTAAAATTTTGAAATTTTACCTATATTATTTCATAAAATATTGATTTTTCTAAAAAAGTTGGAAATATACCCCAAATTACCACAAATGTGCTCTAGGCACTCTGTTACGTCTCTCCAGCAAGTATTAATCATTTTGAAAAAATGTCATTTTTAGGACAAATTTGTAAAAAACGACAAGGGGTACCCTTTGTCGTTTTTTTCACCTCGAAAAAAAAAAATCTCCGATTCGCTTCAAAATTACACAGAATGAACCAATGTGTACATATTACAATAAATGTGTTATTTGAGGGTTTATTTACAATCAGGAAAACCACCAGTTCAAAAGTGCCTTGAATTTTGGCCAAAAATAATGATGGTTGAAATGAAATTTAAGCCAATCTGCCTAATTAAGTACACAAAAGAGTTTGACAAAAGTCTTATTATTATCCAGTTAAAATTTAACACAGGTTAACAGACATTTCTTAAAGATTATCCTGAAATGTACATGTTAATGAATAGTTATAGAAACCCCCATTGCATTGAATACTGGTTTTTTGTGTTACACAATGCTTTGTTACAACTACATGTATGGGCATTGTTCATTGAGAGTTTCATATAAAAGGATCACAGTCATTATGCAGGATTTCATTTGTATAATACTTGTATATTTCTTTTATTAATGTTTGTTTTTTCTTAAGCAACATATTCTTGTATTTATTTAAATTCTAGTTAGTTGAAATTTGATGTTATTTCTGTTAGTAGGGTGTGGGTTGTATTCAATAAGCAACACATTGTTTTCACCCTAACCCTGGTCCTAACCCTAACCCTTTGAACCTAACCCTAACCCTAATCAGGGTCGTAAATTGCGACCCTCGGCAACCTGCCACTTTTATGGTTATGGTTGAGGTTAGGGGTTAGGGTTGGGGTTGGGGTTGGGGTTAGGGTTAGAGTTAGGGTTAGGGTTAGGGCCACCTTGGAAAGCAGTGTTACTCACTGAATGGTGCTACCCTGAATAAAGAAAGCTTAAATAAATAAATTATGTAGCCATTTTGGATGCTTAATTTTGATATTCAAAATGGGAATGTTGACTTTTACAACAAATGTAAAAAAAGAAAAGAGTTAAAATGGCTGCCCCATCAGCCAATGGTAGCAAGATAAGACGATGTTATGTTTGATGATCGGTTGATGGTTGGCATAGCTCATGATTTTACATTGTTTCATAAATTCACAACAATGTTTAAAAAGCAACATTTTGCTTGCACTTTTGTTGAAGTACTAGTTCCTTCAGGATTCAAAGAAAAATTATTTTATAAAATTCAAAGTTAAAGATGACTAAACTACTAACAATTTAATATATAATCAGTTGTTTACCTCACAGCATGTGTCAATCATATATTCTAATTATTCATTTAATTATATTTGTAAATAGACATGTTTATGAAAAACAAATTCTTATTCAGTATTAATGGTAATTATACATAACATTGATTGAAAGTTCCCCTTTCTTAAAAAAAACAACTGTTACTTAGCAGTTGATTCAAATGAAGATTAAATCCTTCTCTATTTACTTCAGTGATGATAAAGTAGGTTTGCTTTTGAATTCAGATGACTGGAAGATTGAGCCATATCCAAGACAAAGATAATCTAACAACATAACTTCATACTAGTGACGAAACATATGGTTGTGTAAAATGTTATTGATTGATTTCAAAATGTATCAGATATTTATGAATAATTCATTTTGTATTCATAGCTTATGAATAATTAATGTATATTAATGGTTATGGATAATTCATTTGTATCTGTTACTCGTGAATTTGTATTTAAAATACTTCATTTATTATGAATTAAGTTACAAAATGAATTTAAAACAACTGAATTATTCTCAAATACTTTGGAAGAAGTCAACATTGAATGATTGTTTCTTAAATCAATTATTCAAATATTATCCCTCCTGTCTATATATAAATTCTGCCTTGAGATACTTTGTGCTTCATTCAGCTTTGTAAATGTTCGCAAAAGCTGCACAATTGTAAAAGATGCGAAAGAACAGAATGTTACATTTTGATCCTAAATTGGAATTTGTATTTGTTCTGCTTTTAGCAAGGGTTAATGAATACATGTATACATCAGATTACACACAAAGTCACACATACAGCACATTCCACGCATAAAGTGTACAGACTTTACATGTCTGCATTATTTCTTATAATAAAGCCTTTGATGAAATGATAATAGTATAAAAATACAATTTAAAATATGGGATGATATATTCACACATGCTTCCCATCACTTATTTTTAATATTGCAGTTTTTGGGAATTGAAATGTACTGATTTTTAACACATTGTAAAAATAAATATAATGTTTACTTGAATTACATTTAAGTGTTGAATGTTAAAACAAATTTGTGGTAAATTGTTTCATTGTAGTATTGAAGTTAAGCTACGACTAGATTTGTTTCACAGAGCGACATCGTGGCTCAATCATATTGAGCTCAACAATAGACTAGTGCTTTTCAAAATTAAATGTGGTGGGTGGTGATTTGATGTTATGGAACCAGACAAACAGATTCAGTTTGCTACAAGTAAAGTTAAAGATGTAGACAAGCAATGGTAGACTTTGGGGTCACTAGAGGGCAGCAGACCGGTCCTTTTCTACTGTTTATATAATTCTGGCGCATGTGTGAAATATCAAGAACAATGGAATAGTTTCTGCTGCCACCAAGTGTTTTAAAGTCTCGCATTGCTCCAGAGTGCATTCATTTGCTAACAATTGACCTTTGTATTTTCAGAGGTCACCTGTGTGCTTCTCAGAGGTCATAATCAAAATAATAAGCTGAAACATCGGTTCTGTGTGTTTGTTTTCAACCAATGCTACAAACTTGATTTCAGGAATGTCCCATCCTAACTAAAATACCGAGTCGATGCCAAGATCAAGATGCCCCATCCTAACTAAAATACCCTGGTCGATGCCAACATCAAGATGCCCCATCCTAACTAAAATACCTAGTCGATGCCAACATCAAGAGGCCCCAACATAACTAAAATACCGAGTCGAAGCAAACATAAATATGACTGCATTAAACCATCCTCTTTTTTTATAAAGCCAACTCTTTCCTAAAAAAAAAATATATATATATATATATATATATATATATATATATATATAAATATATATATATATATATATATATATATATATATATATATATATATATATACACTCACTAGCCATAAGTATTGCAACATTAAAATTCACCAAAGTTCAGTTTGGAGAACTGTGTTACAATAATTTATTTTATTTTATTTACACTACTTAACACTTTTTGAAATTGCCTTTGTTTTAAGTCAATGTTCTTTTACTGTTCTTGCTATGTAATACACGATCGATGAAATCGGATTAAATGATTATCTCACCTGTTACTGTAAAGTGCTATTTTGAGCATGTTGCAATACTTTTGGCCAGTGAGTGTATTAAATATATCAGCACATTATTTCACATTGTGAATTTAAGTAAGGCACTATATTTCAAACATTATCCATTGTCAAATTTCATTGATGTCAGGATGTCAGACCCATACAAAATGCAATAAACTGTACATCTAAATATACACTCTTGCCTCCCATGAAACCCATGATACTATAACAGAGGCTGCTTCAAATGAAAACAAGTGTGACATGGTCTACTGAACAAAACAAAATCCTGTGTGAGCACTCACTCACAAGATTAATTTCCCTTTCCCCCCTTATTTTACCAACTGAATTTCTGACAACTTTTCTGACAAGTTTAAGTCCAACAACAAAGGGAACAAAAGAGGGGAACAATAGGGTGTCCTCGGTTTACACCATATACAAGACTGTGTGTGTGTGTGTGTATGTGTGTGGGCTTACACACCATTGTTGTGGGGTCCAAAACACACAATAGAACAATTGGACCCTATACAAGGTAACTATAGAAAATCTTGTACCCCACAGGAGAATTATAAGGAAAAGGGATAATAGAACGAACAAAGGAATACCCCACAAATCAATGTGCGTGAGTGTGTGTGTGCGTGTGTGAGCGCATTCAAACCGGGGACGTATAACAAAAGGGACAATGGTCCCCGGTTGCTCTCACAATGGAGAACAATCCGTCCCCGTATTTTTGGACAAAGGAATTTGACAAAGGAAGTCCCCGAATGCCGGTGTTTACACACGTGTGTGTGTGAACGTACACACCATTCGTTGTGGGGTCCAAAACACAATAGAACAATTGGACCCCACAAGGTAACTATAGAAAATCTTGTACCCCACAGGAGAATTATAAGGAAAAGGGATAATAGAACGAACAAAGGAATACCCCACAAATCAATGTGCGTGAGGGTGTGTGTGTGTGTGGATGTGGATGATTGCATTCCTCCTGACTGCCCTATGATCCACTCACATGACCCCACCAACCTACATTGAAGATTGTGATTTTTATTTTCAAAAAGCAATTCTTTTTAAACTTTATCCACAATGTTGTATTCTTTCCCAGTGAAAACAGGTCAACTCGTATGCGTGCCAACTCGTACTATTACCAACTCATACTCATTTGGTCAACTCGACCCGTAAAATATTTATTACTGAATATTTACTGGCATGTGTACAGGTTGACATCCGGTTAATTTAGCTACACTATAGTGTCTATAGTTCCTCATAATACTAGTAGTGCTTATGTCTTGTGTGGTGATGGATGCATTGCAGTTTACTTGATACTAGCACTTAATTTTCTCACTAAAGTAGTCCAGAAACAAATATCAGCACATTTATTGGAGATAATGAAACAGTCACATCATGGAGGAAGGAAGACATCACATGTAACTTTCTATTCCATTGTAAACCGAACTTAAAGGCATTGTTCTGAAGGATCATTTTCTAAGTTGCATAAGTTTTCTGAAGTTACATCAATCCATCATCCTGATAATAACATATGAGGGCATTCTAAGTTATGTGTTTTTTGTTAGCATGACCCATTATTCTTCGTCCCTCTTTGAAAACATTTAATATTGTTTTACATGATTAGTTTATATTTCAGATCATCGGTGTCCATTTGTGCTACTGCTACAAAGGTGTGTCCAGAGTCTGTGTAACTTTGTGATCCAATGGCCAGCATTTGAAGTTTATCCATTCATCAAAGGAGTTAATGTATGATTCAAATTATTTTATATGGACTTATCCTATCTGTGGCAGTCTTTACCCTCAAGAGAATTGATTTTAGGACCTCAAGACATATATCTAGGTCTTTCTAGGAATTTCTTTAACATGTTAGAACAAAATTAGTACTGAGGAATTCTTATATTATTTTGACTGGTTTAAACATCCTCACAAAATGTGGTTATTAAGCAATATCTGTTGGTGATCTAGTAAAATGTATATTGCCGACAGTGAATCCCTAACCCAGTTGGGCCATATAAACATAGTAAACATAACCCCCAATCTTCCTTGCATGGGTGTGTCAGCCTTGGAATACCTTTTGCCAGATCGCCCAATTAAAAAAGCACTAGTATAAGGGCCCTTATACTTGTATTGCTGTTTGCCCCTCCCTTCCCTAGTTCTTGGATTCTATAGTGCTGCAATGATAGACCAAGAATTTTTAGAAAACAAATGTGTTGGTTCATCACCAGTGGCAGTACATGCCATCACTAAGAACTTGGGGAGGGGAAAACATTTTATTCCAAAATTACCGATTCCAGTGACAACCCCTGAATGTCACCCATTCTGAGTGTACATTTATTTTAAATGCAGATTGTTTCTGTTTTCTTGTCAACAAAGGATCATGGTTGGGTTCATTTACACTGAAGTCATTTCACTTGTTGCATGTGTAAGACCATGTACACTCATTTCTAGATTGATTACAAGTAGGTTAAACAGGTCAACAAAGTGGTTTCAATTGATTGTGGGGAGGGAAATGTGGAACCACAAAATTCAAGTCATGAAACCCAACAGACAGTTAAAATAAATATGTATTTCATTGTTTTATTAGCAATTTACAACACCCCATACAACTCTTTGATTATTTCAGTGTCTAACAATTTATGTACAAAAAATGGCATCTGATCTCTGTTGTAAATCTGTAGTATGGACAGACATTTTTCAATCATGTACAACCTTGAAAATGTAAAAATCAATGTAGAATTTGTTTTCAAATTTTATAAATTATTTTGTAATTATTTGCAGATTAGGTGAAAACAAAGACAATTTATAAGCATGTCACAATAAGGAGATGCTTGATTACAGTGTCACTATCATTGTCAATTTATCATTATATTTTTTTTTATAAACTTGACCTGAAAGTGAAGTATATTATAAATAAAGATCACTCTCAGTATAAAAACATGCAGTCCATCAATTAAATAAATTTTTATACAAGACTTAATACCAATGTTGGCTTCATTTAAATCTAGAATTGAAAGGTTTTTCCATAAAAATGAAAAGAACAAGCAATTATCAAATTTGATCCAGTGGACATACTACATTTAATTTTGTTTGAATTGAATTATTTTACTTTTGTGGGGGCAGGGAAGATGGAGCACGGATGCAAGCTTTTCTTCCAACTTTATCATGTAGTAGTTATAAGCTTGTTTTCTAATGAAAGGCTAATTAGCTGATATCCATACAAGCAACCCCAGTCAATTTTAATCCAGTTACTATACATGTAGTCCCCCTTCTACGCTAAATAAACTTTGTGACTTTATGCCCATAATAATGCTGAATAGGTTGATCTGGCTGCCTACAACCCTGGCAAACTATTTTCATATGAGTGATTTTAATGTTGATTTATCATCTAGCATGGTTTTTGAAAAGTATGTGTTGGGCTAGTGTCAATATTTAAAATAAAAACAGTGTTCAAGTCACATTGTTAATTTCTAATTTATTGCTTAAATCTCACAACTTTTCAAGTTCAACAGCCAATATCTCAAGAACTAAATGACATATTAGAAAACAAAAAACACAATTGAATTCCTTACATTAATAGCTTGTAATTCTTGTGAAATGACTTATCATAAATGCTTTGCCAATGGTCCAATTAGTGGCACACGAAGTAACGATTTTACAAATTTTAAAAGGTCATATCTCATAGCTTTAATTTGATGTATAAGTTGACAAATTTTTTATTTTTTCATAATCATGAGGTCATATATGACCTTCAAACCACCTAATCTGACCTTTACTTCCTGTCCAAACAGTAAGTTCAAATTCAACACATTCTAACGCAAAATTGATGTCTTTTGAATATGAAATTGATAGTTATTATAAAAGATGACAAACCCTTGCACAATATAATATTTACATCATCGTTGAAAATTTGATTGAACCGGAAGTGGACTCGAACACCGTGTGTTTGTTCTAACAAACACTTAAGCTCTAGTTACATTCATTTCGCTGTTTTGGGTCAAAATCGCTTGTATATTTGTCGGCATGTCCGTCGTTCGGGCCGATTTTGTCTAACGTTCGGTTTACCTACCAATGCAGTATAAATTTAGATTGATTTTCTCCTCGTCTACGAGGACAGAAAACATCACTCAAGAAGCGGCGAGAGGCACAACTTTCACCATCGTAGTAAACGTGGTAACCTTGCTCATCATACACAGTGCCTGGTTGTTATGTTCCAATGAGCAGCAAAATTTACTCTTGCAAGTATAGGAAATACAAGTATAGACATCAAGCCATCAGAAACTAGCCACAATGTTTTGCAATCGATTTTTTCCCGTCCTTCGGAGACAGAAAACGTCAAGTGAGAGGCACAACTTTCACCATCGTAGAAAACGTGGTAACCTTGCTCATCATACACGGTGCCTGATTGCTACGCTCTAATGTACACCATAATTAATATTGCAAGAATGGACATCAGGCTCCCAGCTTCAAAGTGGTGAAATCGATTTTTCCACTCCTTCAAAAACAGAAAACGTCAAGTGAGAGGCACAACTTTCACCATCGTAGAAAAACGTGGTTAAAACGTGTTCGTTATGGCCAAAAAAGTCTCCGGTTTCTGGTCTCCGCGCGCGTCGCCTCAGACACGAGCGTCGGCATTTGTTTTTCCTTTTATGAAACGATGTTCAATTGCAGCCAAAATTGCTGGATCGATTGCAATTCTGCCGTGCTGTGTTTTAAATGACTTTTTCCCAGGGGTATGAACGTTTGCCCGATTTGTGCGGCCTCTATAAGCCACCATACTTTGTGTATGGGAAATTATTTTGGTCTTTACAATACTCCGCGTATAAATGCACCATGTACTTCACTGGTTGGCAAAAAAACAAAAATTACCCTAAAAAAAGCGCCTCACCGCACTGTTTTTGAGCCATCCTGTGACCACAAACCAGACCCTTTTTTATTTTGGCCTGGGGGGACCGTCATAAGAATCGATTTCATGCTTCTCTTCCTGTCTTGATGTATGTCTTGGTCTAATTAACAGCCAACTGATACTCGCTGGTATCAACCGAGGCCACGATAAGAAACGCGCCTTTTAAAGATGTATCACTCGTGTTTGACGTGCAATTTTGGGAAATTTTCGAATTCTTTGGAACATTGATAATTTCCTTCTTGAAACTAATTTAAATACATTAACTTTGAAATGAGATATTTCACAAAATAGTCGTCAGATTCTTGGTTTTACAATATAATAATGGCAGGACCCACCAACATTTCATTTTAGTACATGTAAAACCATTCTACACACAATCCCAGCAAATACTACTTAAGGAGCTGCATCTCCAAACCTTTTCATTCTCCTGACGAAGATTAGAGCAGGCTAATCGAAACGTAGAGAATAACCCATGAAGTCCCGATGGTTCTCCCTGAACCATATTAACCCATGAAGTCCCCATGGTTCTCCCTGAACCATATTAACCCGTGAAGTCCCCATGGTTCTCCCTGAACCATATTAACCCGTGAAGTCCCTATGGTTCTCCCTGAACCATATTTCTCACTTAGCGACAGTAGAGAAAAATGAGTTGCCCGACATCGGTTCTCCCTTGAACCTTTCTCACTTAGCGAAGGTTGAGATACGAGTTGTGCGATAAGGTTCTTTTCAGAACCTGTACTACATGGTGTTACCGCAAACTGATATCGATATGTAAAACCATGCTTCTGAAATGTGTCATTTCAAAGCATATGTGCTCCCTTCTTGAAGTAAAAAAAGCAATGTTCCGATGAAAAGGGAATTTCCAAAAAATTGCGATTTCTTAAAAATATTAAAGAAATTGGTGGAATGTTCTCACGAAAAAATAAAGTGCTTTCTTTCACTTCAACTAGTTGACGTTTCTGCTTTCTTTGTTTTTACTTTTTCTTATTAAACATACAGTGTACATGTATAAGTGAAATTTATAACAATTTCAAACCTGTTTTAAAGGGTAGGTTCAACAATGTTTTTTTGAAAACGTACGTTCATATCAACCCTCTAGTTTTCAAGATTCCAAGAGAGTAAGCATACTCATAGAGGCAGTTTTGCCAACATTACCAGCGCTGTACCTTCCCTTTAATGTATATCTTGATTCAAAGAGAGTAAGCATACTCATAGAGGCAGTTTTTCAAACATTACCAGCGCTGTACCTTCCCTTTAATGGATATCTTGATTCAAAGAAAGTAAGCATACTCATAGAGGCAGTTTTGCAAACATTACCAGTGCTGTACCTTCCCTTTAATGGATATCTTGATTCAAAGAGAGTAAGCATACTCATAGAAGCAGTTTGGCCAACATTACCAATGTTGTACCTTCCCTTCAATGTATATCTTGATTCAAAGAGTAAGCATACTCATAGAAGCAGTTTTGCCAACATTACCAATGTTGTACCTTCCATTCAATGTATATCTTGATTCAAAGAGAGTAAGCATACTCATAGAGGCAGTTTTGCCAACATTACCAATGTTGTACCTTCCATTCAATGTATATCTTGATTCAAAGAGAGTAAGCATACTCATAGAGGCAGTTTTTCAAACATTACCAGCGCTGTACCTTCCCTTTAATGGATATCTTGATTCAAAGAAAGTAAGCATACTCATAGAAGCAGTTTTGCCAACATTACCAATGTTGTACCTTCCCTTTAATGTATATCTTGATTCAAAGAGAGTAAGCATACTCATAGAGGCAGTTTTGCCAACATTACCAATGCTGTACCTTCCCTTTAATGGATATCTTGATTCAAAGAGAGTAAGCATACTCATAGAAGCAGTTTTGCCAACATTACCAATGTTGTACCTTCCCTTTAATGGATATCTTGATTCAAAGAGAGTAAGCATACTCATAGAGGCAGTTTTGCCAACATTACCAATGCTGTACCTTCCCTTTAATGGATATCTTGATTCAAAGAGAGTAAGCATACTCATAGAGGCAGTTTTGCCAACATTACCAATGTTGTACCTTCCCTTTAATGGATATCTTGATTCAAAGAGAGTAAGCATACTCATAGAAGCAGTTTTGCCAACATTACCAATGTTGTATCTTCCCTTCAATGTGTATCTTGATTCAAAGAGAGTAAGCATACTCATAGAGGCAGTTTTGCCAACATTACCAATGCTGTACCTTCCCTTTAATGGATATCTTGATTCAAAGAGAGTAAGCATACTCATAGAGGCAGTTTTGCCAACATTACCAATGTTGTACCTTCCCTTTAATGGATATCTTGATTCAAAGAGAGTAAGCATACTCATAGAGGCAGTTTTGCCAACATTACCAATGTTGTACCTTCCCTTCAATGTATATCTTGATTCAAAGAGAGTAAGCATACTCATAGAAGCAGTTTTGCCAACATTACCAATGTTGTACCTTCCCTTCAATGTATATCTTGATTCAAAGAGAGTAAGCATACTCATAGAGGCAGTTTTGCCAACATTACCAATGTTGTACCTTCCCTTTAATGGATATCTTGATTCAAAGAGAGTAAGCATACTCATAGAAGCAGTTTGGCCAACATTACCAATGCTGTACCTTCCCTTTAATGTATATCTTGATTCAAAGAGAGCAAGCATACTCATAGAGGCAGTTTTGCCAACATTACCAATGTTGTACCTTCCCTTCAATGTATATCTTGATTCAAAGAGAGTAAGCATACTCATAGAGGCAGTTTTGCCAACATTACCAATGTTGTACCTTCCCTTTAATGGATATCTTGATTCAAAGAGAGTAAGCATACTCATAGAAGCAGTTTTGCCAACATTACCAATGTTGTACCTTCCCTTCAATGTATATCTTGATTCAAAGAGAGTAAGCATACTCATAGAGGCAGTTTTGCCAACATTACCAGTGCTGTACCTTCCCTTTAATGGATATCTTGATTCAAAGAGAGTAAGCATACTCATAGAAGCAGTTTTGCCAACATTACCAATGTTGTACCTTCCCTTCAATGTATATCTTGATTCAAAGAGAGTAAGCATACTCATAGAGGCAGTTTTGCCAACATTACCAATGTTGTACCTTCCCTTTAATGGATATCTTGATTCAAAGAGAGTAAGCATACTCATAGAAGCAGTTTGGCCAACATTACCAATGTTGTACCTTCCCTTCAATGTATATCTTGATTCAAAGAGAGTAAGCATACTCATAGAGGCAGTTTTGCCAACATTACCAATGTTGTACCTTCCCTTCAATGTATATCTTGATTCAAAGAGAGTAAGCATACTCATAGAAGCAGTTTGGCCAACATTACCAGTGCTGTACCTTCCCTTTAATGGATATCTTGATTCAAAGAGAGTAAGCATACTCATAGAGGCAGTTTTGCCAACATTACCAATGCTGTACCTTCCCTTTAATGGATATCTTGATTCAAAGAGAGTAAGCATACTCATAGAGGCAGTTTTGCCAACATTACCAATGCTGTACCTTCCCTTTAATGGATATCTTGATTCAAAGAGAGTAAGCATACTCATAGAAGCAGTTTTGCCAACATTACCAATGTTGTACATTCCCTTCAATGTATATCTTGATTCAAAGAGAGTAAGCATACTCATAGAAGCAGTTTGGCCAACATTACCAATGTTGTACCTTCCCTTCAATGTATATCTTGATTCAAAGAGAGTAAGCATACTCATAGAGGCAGTTTTGCAAACATTACAATGCTGTACCTTCCCTTTAATGGATATCTTGGTTTAAAGAGTGCAAGCATACTCATGGAAACAGTTTGGCCAACATTACCAATGATAAAATGCTTGCCCTGAAAATGTTGTTTCCTGAAAATGTTGTTTCTTTCAAATGTAAAAATGTTAAATGTTAAATACTTGATGACCAATAACAAGGAATAAACTTAATGACAGGAGCAAATAACAGATTGAATATTTTTTAATTTATTTGAGGGAGTGTCCTAAATTAGTCTGAAGTATCCTACGACATTTCAAAATGACTCATCAGGCCAATATGACTTATCGGGGCAATATGACCCATCGGGGCAATATGACCCATCAGGGCAATATGACTTTGTGGGCCAATATAACTCATCAGGCAAATATGACTCATCTGGGCAATATGACTCATCATGCTAATATTACTCAATGGGTCAATATGACTGAATGGGTCAATATGACTCATTGGGCCAATATGACTCATTGGGCCAATATGACTCATCGGGCCAATATGACTCATCGGGCCAATATGACTCATCGGGCCAATATGACTCATCGGGCCAATATGACTCATCGGGCCAATATGACTCATCGGGCCAATATGACTCATCGGGCCAATATGACTCATCGGGCCAATATGACTCATCGGGCCAATATGACTCATCGGGCTAATATTACTTAATGGGTCAATATGACTCATTGGGCCAATATGACTCATCAGGCTAATATTACTTAATGGGCCAATATGACTGAATGGGCCAATATGACTGAATGGGCCAATATGACTCATTGGGCCAATATGACTCATTGGGCCAATATGACTCATTGGGCCAATATGACTCATTGGGCCAATATGACTCATTGGGCCAATATGACTCATTGGGCCAATATGACTCATTGGGCCAATATGACTCATTGGGCCAATATGACTTATCAAGCAAGCATTTATTAAAGGTTTCCCTGGCATCAAACGACTGAGGCTTCTAGATGGAGAGAAGCAATTATGGTAAAGTCTTGAGAACACAATATGGTCTTGGTCACTATGGTCAGGATTTGAAAACCCGGCCTTCAAAACACAAGTCTGATGCACTATACCGCTGGGCAAAGGCACCCACAATAACTGGCAGCCAAATATAAAAACAGACTCATCAACGGGCTTAACGTCTGGTTGGCATGGTAACTGTCAAAGAAGACGTTTTGTTGTTGAATTTTGCTGTTGATTCATCATCCAGTATCGCCTCTGGCAGGGGTAGTTGCAACTCGTACTTTTGTGGAACCACTAGCGACAACTCTTCCTGCAGTATCAAACAACAATATCAAAAACACTAATAAGCCACGTAAACAACAATTTTAAAAATAATAAATTGATGATTATCCTTTGAAAAACAATGAAAGAGAAGAGAGAGGGTAGTTTTTTATTCCTTCTTCTGTTACTGTAAACTCATCTGACATTTGAACATTTCCAATTCCAATCTATGGTTAATATGTGAGGGGATGCAATAGGAACTGCACAATTTACTTATGTTTATTAGACAATTATTGTATAATTATTCAGGGGTGTAATTTGAAAAAAAAAAAAAATCCTGAAAAATAAGTAGCTGGCCTGGGTCTCCCTTTGGTCTGGAAAACAAAACCCCCTGTTTAAGTTTGGAGGATTTACAGACTCTCCAAATCCCCACAAACAAGAAACTAGAGGTTTGGCCACAATACAGGCTACTTCTTTTCTTTCAAGAAAATTTTGAGTCAAAGGGAGGTTTGTAACAAAAATTTTTTTTAAATGAAATTAGGAAAAAATCCTTATAAATCACACGCCTGATTATTGGAGAAATTGAGAGAATAAAATAAGGTTGAATAAGGTTGAGTCCAATGGCATGAGGGCATAGAAAGGGCTAATGTCCATGTATGGGTTTGTCTGTCACAGTGTCGGTGATTTGTAATCACATGCATGGATGACCTATGAGGAGGAGGGCCAAAAGCAGGTGGTACAGCCAAGGCTTCCAGAAGCCAGGCCAGGCACAGACTTTGCCCAGGCCTAGAGGCCTATATAATCCCCTAGCTGAGCACAAAAGACCCTTTTTAATTAATAGATCTCAAATACCTTTTATTGTTAACATAGACTGGACTGACACCTCAGCTGTCGTTTGTTCATTACTGCAGCCATTATAATGAGCTCTACTTCAGTGGGCTGGAAGCCCAGGTTATGTTGGTTGGCTGGGACTGTATTGTTATAGGATTGGGACTCACAAAAGACAGATTAGGAGGCCAGGTAGCCTGGGCCTGGCCAGGCATCTCAAAGGCTTGCCTGTACCAAGACTTTGGCCTTCTTCCCTAAATACAGTTCTGGATTTAGTTTTGATACCATGTAAGAAGTCTTTCACAACTCCTTGAAATTTTCCCACGATGCCTGTATGATCCTGGTCCTTAATTTATCAACTTAAAGGGGCAATATCGTCACGATCAGCAGGACATGGAATCGGAGTGCTAGTTTTAGATTAGCTCAGTGACTGAAAAAATACCCTACATGATAAGGTCATATAACTGTTGCTGCTGCATAAATGTGGCAGTAATTTTCAGTCACAGTGGTCATCTTAAACTAGGACCCCGATTCCATGCCCTGTTGAAAGTCTGCTCTTGATATTGCTCCTCCTAGCTCAATGAAACTAGGATATGTAGGACCCATCAAACCCCCAAAAAAAAATCTACCTCTGAAATATCAAGTCTCACAAGTCCCGACCAATATTTTACATCAGGGGAGGGAACTCCTGACCACAATTCTTCTTTAACCCCCTTTTGTGTCTGCTTCTTTCAAAGCTCAGGTCAGCATCTCGGACATTTCAGCTTTGCTCCACACTTGCTTATCTCTCGATCGATCAAACCAGCTTCGACTGCTTGGCATTCCCATTCAACTGATGAGGAATCAAATCCTGGACCACTGTTCTGTGGGATTCTGATTGGTCATCAGACACTCTCAGTTGGCTCAGCAGCTAATATCTACGGGCGCCAGCTTACTCAAGTTCTTCCATTGTCCTGTTCAGTTCATCCCCCTCTCATTTCAGAGATCGCCTGCTTTGAGTTGAAGAAACTCTTCCCTTTTTGGGCCCCTTTGAATTTGAGACTTGACAGATTTGGAAGTTTTGGGAGATGTGCAACCTCTTCTGCTCTTTTGAGGGGTACTTGATAGCGATACTGGTCACAAGCATGTCTTGTTCCTCTGACCTCTGGGCACACCCTGGAGAACCTCTGGATTAAAGAAAAAACCCTTAAGGACCCGAAAAAAAGAGTTGTTGTTTGGGTTTC
>CM055820.1:6392131-6430416 GCA_029582265.1 Zoroaster sp. YZ-2022
TTTTAAAAAGTTTGCTCAACATATCGATTTGTCTCCGTCACCATCAGCTCCCAGGTCGCTTGACAGAAGTACAGTTGAAAAATTTGGGAAAGGTGTATAGTTACTCCAACTCTTCAGTCGCGTTCCCTGTTTCCACTCGAATTGCATGGGTTTCTTCGTGTATGTGTTGGTTCCACACCAACCAGACCCGGTAGTTTGGCTTTTCCGATGATGATGATGTCGGGACGCATTCCTCTCACTATCATCCGACTCCGGTGTAGAATCCTCGTCGAAGAAGACACTATCTGACCCACTATCTGCGAAGAGTTCTTCCAAAATGTGTGCACTTCATCGGCGTCCATAGCTATCAATGCAGCACGCAAAATTTCGCAGGCGTCCTTTTCAGCCAATCAGAAAACACTTCTGTCAATTGAGGCGCATATTGAGCATTTTCCAGGAAATCAGGTGTTACCGACGTGCCACAGGGGCTCGCCGGGAACAAATGAGTATTGTTTTCGTGTGCCAAAAGAACACCACGGTACCCAAGAAATATACAATATTGAGCCAATATGGCACAATGGGGTTGAAAGGGTTAAACCGAATTCAAATTGAGTATGAACTTTAAATTGGTTTTCTTTGCTTTCTTTCTTGGAGTTATAAATCACTGTTTTGAGAATCACAAAATAATTATTGAGAAAGGATACATGTAAAAGATGAGTGTCCAATTCACAAAGTTCTAGAGTCCAAAGTTTCAAGTTGTGTTTTCTGACTCTTCTGTTCAAAGAATCAGACAAAGTCTTTTGAATCGCGTTGAGGCAACGTCTTTCAAGCGTTTGGGATGTTTGAGGTTTGCTGAGGCTGAGATGGCTGTTCTGCTGGATCATGTTCTCCTCCCCAAGGAATTTCTTTTGCAGGGCAACATTGCGGGTGACGACATGATGGTCGCGTTGCTGCAGTGATCATCGCACCTTTCTTGTCCAGTAACCCGTGTATGCCGGAATTGCGGGTGGTATGGAGGGGTCGTTTGCGGAGAGTGCCAAAATTCTTGACAAGAACCGCATCACCAACTGTAATTGTTGACGATGCAGCATGTCGACGTTGATCAGCGTGCTGCTTCATTTTCTGCTTCGCGAGATGATCGCGCTCACGGAGTTTAGCAGAGGTGTCATTGTTGGTGTTGTTCATTTGCGGGATCAGAGTGTTGATGTTGCGTCCATACCGTGCCATTGCTGGGGGGGTTCCGGTACTGCAGTGTGGGGTGGAACGGTACGCACGTAGAAATGAACAGAGTTCTTGTTTCCATGGTTTTCCTTCAGCTTCTGCACAACGGACAGCTTTCTTCAAGGTTTTCATGAAGTTTTCTGCTTGACCGTTGGCTTCTGGCCAGTGAGGGTGATTTTTCTGTGATGAAAACCAAGATATTCAGAGAATGTTTTGAATTCAGCGCTGTTGAATGGAGGCCATTGTCGGTTTTCACAATTTCTGAATTCCGTGTGCGGCAAAGATCTTGTCCATGATGGGAATCGTAGCGCGAGCTGAGGTTGAGTGGAGCATTTCCACACATGGGAATCTGGAGTAATCGTCCATACACACTAGTAGGTAGACTCCAGAGGCGAATGGGCCACAAAAATTAACACTGACGTTTTGCCAGGGTACGCAGGAAGATCCAGTCATTGTCAAGGGTTCGCGTTTGTGTTCCACTGTGGAAGCTTGGCAGGCGAGACAGTGCTGGAAGTTCTTCTGCTTTCTGGTCGATGTTTGGGAACCACACCTTTTCGCGTAGTAGCGACTTGGTTTTTGATATTCCTTGATGACCGCTGTGTGCGAGATTGAGAACGCGCTGTTGTAGACTAGCAGGGACTACGATGCGTTGTTCTCGCAGGACTACACCACACTCTGTGACTGTGATGCTGTCGCGAATTGCCCATAAGGCGTTGTAGTTCTCTTTGAGCTTGAACCACTCTCCATCGCGATATGCTTGGATAACTGTTTGGAGAGTGAGGCCTTTGTCAGTTTCACGACGGATCTCGTCAAGCGTGAGAGCTTTGGGAGTTGAGTGGTGGGCAATGAAGTTGACAAACTCGGCAGCTTCTTTTGAGAGACTGTCAACTTCACAGTTCGGGCAAGGATGTCTGGACATGTATTCTGCCGGGTTGTTCTTTCCAGCACAGTGAACAACAGACATGTCATATGACTGTAGTTTGAGTAGCCAGTTCTGTATGCGAGGAGATGGGTTTTCCTGAGGTTTGCTGAATATGGGGATGAGCGGCTTGTGGTCTGTGACGACTGTAAACGCTTGACCGAAGAGGTATATATGGAAGCGTTGTATTCCCCAAGTGATTCCTAGGGCTTCTCTCTCAATTTGACTGTAGCGCTGTTCGGTGGGTGTCAGAGCGCGACTGGCATAGCTGACTACTTTGCTTAGTCCTTGTTTATCCGTTTGTGTTAGCATTGCACCAAGGCCAACTGGACTCGCATCAACCCATACTTCCGTGTCTTTGGCTGGATCGAAGTATGCACCGACAGCTTCGCGTGAGAGTGAGTCTTTTAGTTGTTGGAGCGCTACGTCGTGCGTTGAGTTCCATTCGAACTTTGCGTCTTTCTCGGTAAGTGTGCGAAGGGGATCGGTGATGGTTGAGAGGTTTGGTATGAAGCGTGAGCTGTAGCTTGCCATACCAAGGGCTGCGCACTTCTGCTGGGCTCTGTGGGCACTCAGCATTTTGATAGCGTCGACTTTTCGTGGGTCTGGTGAGACACCATGTTCACTGAAGACAATCCCAAAGAAGTGAACGCGGGATTGTGCGAATTGGCACTTCTTTTGTTGACTGTGAGGCTTTTCCTGTAAGCACTCAAGAAGGATGTGTAGCCTCTTGTTGTGCTCTTCCATGGTGGAGGCATGAATCAGAATATCATCTGAGACATTGAGCAACCGGTATGCCCTTCAATGGTTTGTCGGATTGTGTTTTGGAACACTTCACTGGCTGAAGAGATACCGAAGATGAGTCGTTTGTATCTCTTGAGTCCAACATGTGTAGCGAAGGTCGTAATGTATCGACTTTCTGGTGCAAGTTCAAGCTGATGATATCCAGACCGAAGATCCAATTTGGAGAAGACTCGTGAGCCATTGAGCTCAGCTATGAGTTCGTCCATTGTTGGTGACGGGTGTCGTTCTCGCTTTATCGCTTTGTTTGCAGCCCTCATGTCGATGCACAGGCGGATGTTATCAGGCTTTTGCGGTTTAGGGACTGCGATGACAGGGGACACCCATGGGGTAGGACCGACAGCATCCTCGATGATGTCTTGATCTTCAAGGTCTTTAAGTTGTGCTTCTATTTGTTTGCGCAGATGGAAAGGTGCTTTGCGATAGCGTTGGGCAACAGGAGGCACAGACTCGTCGATGTGGAGTTTCACCTGAGCTCCTTTGAGTTTGCCAATGCGTTAGGCAAACAAAGCCGGATATGATTTGGTGAAGTCTTTGCTGTTGTGATCGGTGATGTTGTTGACTGGGTCGTTGACGGTGAGGAGTCCCAGGTCCTGAGCTGTTCTGAGGCCAAGGAGACATCCAGCTTTGGTATCAACAACAAACACGTCGGCTGTTGCAGAGCGGTTTCCTGTTTCAAGGAGCGCTGTGAATTTACCGCTTATGGGCAGTGCCTTATCTGTACCGTATGGGTAAAGACGTATGTCAGTTTTCTCCAGTTTCAGCGACTTGTGGAGAGTGATGCGGCTGAATGTGGGTTTGTCGATGATGTTACGGGGGCATCCGGAGTCGACGACAACTGATGTATCAATGCCTTCGATCCGAATTGTAGTTCGAGGCTTGTGCGTGGATGTATCGACTGCGAAGATGTATTCATCCTCTGATGAAGATGAAGAGTCGCCCTCGTCCACATTTCTTACTGTCTGGGATTTGTGTTGTGATCGCTGTTGGCGTTTGCTGGATCGACAGACAGAAGAGAAGTGATTGAGCTTACCACATGAACTACACTCTTTGCCTTTGGCAGGGCATTCTCGGTCATGCGGATAGTGTCCTCCACAGTTGCGGCATACTCTTGGCCTTGTATTGTTCTGTGGCTTGGATGTGCTCATCTGTCTTGGAGCTTTTCCTTTTTGAGCGTGACGAGTTGGTTTCTTTGAGATTTTGTGAACCGTTTCGTAGGTTTCACTTTGGTTTTCGACATCACCAGCCCTTTTTTCTGACAGTTCGAGTGATCTAGCGAGCTCTAATAACCGAGGCAGGGTGTATGGTTTCTCAATTGATCTGCGGCGTAGCTTCTTTGATATGCACCCAGTTATTATTTGTGTCAATAGTTCACGCTCGAGGTCAGGGAATTCACACTTTTCTGCAGCTTTTCGGAGTCGAGTGCAGAACTGATCAACACTTTCATCAGAATTTTGTGAGACGCCTGAAGAGGATTGTTTCATAGATGGGGTTTCTCTTGGGAGTGAAGTGATTTGTTAAAGCCTCTTTAGCCTTTTCATAGTCATTCTCATCACCTGTATCAGAGAGCGTGTCAAAGACAGTTTGGAGTTGCTCACCTCCATAATGCAGTAGCAATGCTCGCTTTCTCTTGGCTGTGGTGATGTTAAATCCTACCATCGCTCCTTCAAAGCGTTTGATCCATTTTTCCCACTTGATGCTGAGAGCGGTGGGCTCGCTGTGGGCATCGAACGGAGGCAGTGTGGGCATAGCGGACGCCATGTTGGCTGTGGACACGAGTGTGCGTGTGTAGCGAATGTGCAGATGTTGAAACGGAAAAGTGTATGAAAGTCCCCGTTGTTGTGGACTGCATTAGTTTGGGCATTAGTTTGGGCAATCTCTAAGTTCCACATGTACCTTTATGGCAGAGAGTTTCTGTTAGAAACAGATCATCACCCCTTAGCCTACTTGACCACAGCTAAAGTAAATAATAGCAGAGTTATGAGATGGGCTCTCAGCCTCCAACAGTACAGATTCACGGTTAAGGCTATTAGAGGTAGTGACAACATTGGAGCAGATTATTTGAGTAGATGCCCAGATGGAATGTAAATTGTGATGTAAATAGTGTACTTGTTTAATAAGTGTTTAATAAGTTTCCAGAGTAATTATCTAAGGTGGGGGACATGTCACGGAGTGAAATATATTTTTAAAGAAATTACTTAGAGAAACATAATTTAAAGGTCACACAAAGGCAAAACAACTTGAACTAGTTTTTTTTATTGTATAAAGGCAAAGCGGATTATTGTAGGGTGAGGTGTTTCAAGGGCTGTGATTGGTCGTTCTAAAACCGGGTGATTATATTATGTTCAGGGTGGGGTTGTAGGTATTCGATTGTCGGTGTATTTTCTGTCACATTCGATTTGAGGAATTCCGAGGAGAGGACGCTTTTTCTGTCAGCCTCGATGACTAAGTGAAGCCAGTTACTGACAACTAGGCGAGTTTGATTAATTCTGACGAAAATTTTCTAGAGCAATTGAGTGCTTACTAGTCTGTGACAACACAATCACCGTAAACCAATCTGGTAGTGTGAGCACACCGATGAGTAGAACCAGGATCGTCACAACGACCTGTAAGTTTAACGGATTTGATATTTTTGTGAAATTGGATTATTTACTTAAGAATTATTACGATTTCGGATGAATAATGCAGAAGTATGCATCGAAATCAACATTAAAAATATATTTCACTCCGTTTGTTTGTTTGTTTGTTTGTTTTGGAAAGAAACGATGCCCAATTGCAGCCAAAATTGCTGGATCAATTTGGAAATTGCCGTGCTGTGTTTCAAACGACTTTTTCACATATAGGGGTTTTGTCAGGCCTCTTTTAGCCACTATACTTTGTGTATGGGAAATTTGGTCTGGTTCCAATAACCGCATAATTATGCAGAGTGTGCCAAAAAAGTGCAACACTGACAACATATTTTTTGTTTTGAAAAGCAAAAAACACTTTGATGGAAACCTGGTGTAACGTCATGGGTAGAACAGTTTCTTAGCTACATGAAACTTTTTCCCTGGTCAATTCCGATGTTTTTAAAGGAAACTAGAGCAAAATTGCGGAAGCATGTCAAATTCTCGTTGGGCCTCTCTGTGTGTTGGGAACCTTATCAGGGGTGTGAATGCTGTCATGGCTGTGAAAGTAAATGAATGCACACATGATCAATGTGAATCAATTTTTTTTGTCAATGCATGTATAACATAACAATTTGATCTAATGATCCCTTATCTCAATGATATTCACATGGTGAGTTGCATGTTTTGCTGAAATAATACTTTGTGAGAAAATAATTTATAAGTCCATTTCAAGTAAATTAAAGATATTGCACACTTTTGTGTTATTTACACAGATATAAAATCTTTGTAGATATTTACAAATAAAGCGCACATCAATAAATACATTATGTCTTCTTTATGTTATAAATAATGAAATTCAAGGTAAAAGTATCACTTATGTTTCTGGCATCAAATTAAAATGTCTTCTTCATGCATCATGAAATTCAAGTTCATAAATACATAACCCAGATTCAGCATGTCCAGGTGAGAGTAGCCCAAGTCAAATTTACACCCTTTCACTTTAATTGATTGTATTTCTGGATCTAGGGACCCAAATGGGATGGGGTAAAAAGAGGTGGATTGAGAAATAGTCAGGCTTTATTGTAAAATATAATTTCATTGAAGAAAAAAAGATTAAACACTTTTAATTATTTGTTTTCTAGGTAAAACTTGTAGCTTTGCATGGTGAGAAGGATAAGTAAGACTAATTGCGGTGACACCATGTGAAATTCTCAATTCTCAATTTGTTTTCTGGCACACTCTGTACATTTATTCATACACGTTATAACATATTTCACTGGTTGTAAAAATGATGGAAAAAATCCCGTAACCGCACCAATTTTGAAGCCGACCTATAACAAAAACTATATAGAATTTTTGTTTGGCCTAAGAGGAGCTTTTATATGGAAGCCATAGCCTACATGTGTTATAATTATAAGATATCTTCAAGGTAAGGTAGAGAATTGGTTATACACAAATAACAAAATCATTAAATTGAAATGAAAAACATACTTAGTGTAAAGCTGGTATAAATCTTCCCTACAAAATAATTTTATCAGAGGTGCTTTGAGTTTGAAGAAAAGTGAAATAATGTCCATGGTTTGAATTAAAGAAAGAGTGTATTGTTTCCTTATTTCCACATATAATATGCATGTTCGCTATTTTCTTGTTAATGAAAAGGGGTCATGTGCACGCCCACATTTTTGAAAATCAACCATGTACAACATTTCCAAATAGACAGTATTTCCAAATTTGGGGGGACCGTATGGGTCGTATGTCCTATTTTCTGCCAATTCTGCGACAGGTTTTACGAACGCCGGTATGGGGGAAAAAACGAGCGCTCTCACAGTGATCGTGCGCGATCGTGATTGCCAACAACGGCCGTTGGTGACGTCACCAATTCGAAAGACTCTATGTTTTTAAACATAAGCAATGGTTGGTCAAAAGGATGATATCGCGGGCGCACAAATATTACAAAATTGATCAATCAAAATCGGTGTTTTGAAACGATGAATGGCTAGAGAAGGCTCCAATGTTGTTACATAAGACGTCATATCCATGCTATGGACATGGACGCGTTTTGAACTGTGCCACACGCTGCCGACGTTGGAATTGACGAAAAATGTGTTTAGTAATGTTAATTGAGATGAGTAATTCAGGCCTAAAATGTAGTTTAATTCACCTTTTGTGACCTTAAGTAACTAGAACATACACTTACATTTAGTTTGATAAAACATTTGGATGGATTTGTTTTACGAAATTCCTAATTTACTTGCGCCCGCGAAGTGCCTTGTAAACGCATAGAACAAAAATGGCGACTCTTCACAGAAGCACCGTTGAACAGCGCACACACCGTGTTGCGCTCACTCACACACACACGGCCAATTTCCGATGTGTGCAGTCTCTCCCTCCGCGGTGTTGTGCGAGGGGTTTGGAGAGTAATTGAGAATTTAGTTTTTAGTCATAACTTTCAAGGATAACGTATCGATATGATGAAAAAATAAACACATCATCTAAACACTTGACTTATCCAAATTCAGACAATAGATGTAGCTTGATTTTAGTGGATAGTGGGATGAGTTTCCGTTTATTTGTAATTTTTGTTCACTTGAATTTAAGTGAATTTAAAGTTTTAAACTGCAAATATTTTTAGTTTATGGTGAGTGAGATGTTATGAAAGTGAAGAACTTGCAAGGATATTTAGACACAGTATTTGAACTTAACTAAATAAACATCCCCATGAGTGTATGGTAATTTTAGACTGCTGCCATGAATATTTTTATTTGAATTGGCCTTCTTTCAACTAAAGGTGGCGCTGAGAAAAAATTATCTAGTAAAACCTGTGCTTAATGAACAGATCTTTCTTTAGGATAAACATTCTTATGTAAAACTAGAATAAGTCAGAACTAATAGAAATAAATTTATTACACATGTACAAACCTATGTAAATATTTGTCTGAAACTGCAATGAATTTTCATATGAATTTTTTTATTTTGTGATCCTCATCATGACTTCGGGCCTGCTGAAGACAGAGGGCACTGCAGAGCGTAACAAGTCCGTAAAGCAGCAGTGGCAGGTCCAGAAATGAAATGGAAAGGGGCTGAAATTGTAAAATTTTCTTTTCCTCGAAATTGAATAAAAAAATAAAAATAAAAATCAGTGTGGGGATGGCTTCAATTGTGGGTAGTTTAAGGGGAATACTTATAACGGGCTAATGTGGGGCTTCTTCCAAAGTGCCCCCTCAGGTTCACTGGCAAGGAATGCAAGTCAGGATCAAGGTGGGGGAGGGGCCGCAACGGCTGTACATGTGCAACACTGCTTAACGAACACCACTATAACGATTATGCCTACCAAAAACACGACCATTGGTTCTATTATAATACAGAGAATTGTTATCATGGTTCGCTTTGACGAATGAACACAATAGTGTACATGTTGTGTCGACCATGATGTTCGTTATAGCGGAGTTCCACTGCATATCAAGCTAACGAGTCAATAAACTGCAACGGACATTCCACTCAAATACATTGCGCGCACAATTATATGCAGATGAGAAAAAAAGAAGGAAAAATATTATAGGCTAAAATGAGGCTAAAAACTAAATTAACACCAATCCAAGAACACTAAAATTGATTTACAAATATAACTTCTTAAAGTGCTTTTTATATTATGTGTCTAAAATCATCTGTCCCCTTCCCCCACAACTGTTTCCATTTTTTACCATATTTAAATAAACATCAAATCAATGCAGTCAATATTTGTAATACTAAAAATGAGCCCGGCGTCATTCCGTTGACCAAATTTCGGATCCATCACTAGGTACCAATTAAATTTGACCAAATGTGTACATTATCCATGGGCGGATTTAGAACATTTTTTAGGGGGGGCTGAGAATCAAAAACAATCATTTTTCAGTACTACAAAGGGGTGCCGCCACTTCCATCGCAACGGTTAGTACAGTACTGAGTAGGTCACCTCCTTATGTTTATCCCGCACACTGGGAATGGAGGCGTTCTCCTCCCTCCCCTCTCTCTTTTTCTCCCTTTAAAATTTTTTTAAAACGATTTTAGGGGTGGGGGTACAGCCCCTTAGCCAGGATTATCTCATCCAGGATTTGGCCTTGATCATAGGGACTGGGACAAACCGGAATTCATGTAGCTTCACACCACCAGAGGTGCTCAGCCTATCCTAATTTGGGCATCCTATTTGGAGCAAATTGTTTTGTCCTGAAAGGGGCGAAGCTGAGAGCGGCCGGCCCAGTATTATAAGTCTACCACAGGTGTACTGAGTCTGTAAATCAACAATAATCCAAGAACATTAAAATAGCTTTATTTTGGGTAAGATATAAGATTGCTTAAAATAACCAGATGGTTGAATATTAATGTAAAAACTTAAACCTGATGATGGTATCAATCTTCCTATAAATATTTCTATTGGTCTGTGTTCTGTTTGGTTCGCTGTGTTTGTTTTGTTACAACATCAACATTTAGTGACGTTTTGTTTATGAAGACCCTTTGTGTTCTAGCCGTTGCTATTTGATATAAGAGAGTTACTCAATAGTCAAGTCAGTAATTAGTTGGCAACCTTTCATTGATTTAAAGAGAGCATTAGCAAGTTTTTGAAATGTTAGAGTTTAAGACGCACACAAAGTGGGCTGTACAACACCCTGATTATCGGGTTTACAGAAAATAACTAAATGGGGCTTTTGAAATTGTTTTTGGAAATTTTGTTCTGAAAAATAATTAAGGCCTAATACAATAGGCCAATGAGGTCAGTCATCAAAATACAATAAAATAAGCAATATGGAGTAATTTGTAATCTTCTTTTCAGGGCGATCATTTATATTGAGGACATAATTGCCATTATTGCACCCGTTAAAATTGACATTACCAATACATTACAAATCACTGTAAATGTTCCCCTTCCCTCGGATCGCAGCTAATAGTATCATATTCAATTTTGGATTTCCATGCCAAATGCCAACGATGCTTTTGATGATAATGGACATTTTCTTTCTAATGATAGGCAATCCACACAAATTATAAAGAAAATCGATATTCTCTGAGGGGATTGTCGGAGGCCTAGGGATGTGCAGCGTGCGAGATCGTGTTCTCGTGTTCATAATTTAGCCTTGAGCAAGCGGCTTTTGTACGTCAACTCACGAAAGAAACTGGTACCATCGGGGAAAACTGACTGGATACATTAGACAGTTTAAAAAACCATACGTGCTTATTATAACCTTGAAGGACATAAAATAATGATCATAGTACAATTTTATGAAATATAAATTTTTAGAAAACACAAACCTGTGCCATTAATTAATCGTTAGAATTAACTGCATCACCTTCACCACTCGGCCATTGCGTCAAACGATAGATCTATTCCTCGCTCTACGTTCAAAGTAGCCAGGCTTTTAACAAGTAACTATTATAATGGCGAGCTGGATTCGAACCAATAACCACATTGGCATAGAGGGGTGCCCAGGGTAGCAAAAGACAATTTGCCTCAAAAGAGCATACATATGTAAATGTTTTCTTCCCTGGATCGCAGCTAATAGTATCATATTCAATTGGATTTCCATGCCAAATTTTGAGTGATAATGGAAAATTTTTTCTTTCTAATGATAGGCCTACAGTCCACACAAACTATAAACAAAAATCGATATTCTCTGAGGAGATTGTCGTAGGCCTACAGGATGTGCAAGTACGAGATCGTAATCTCGTGTTCTAATTAGCCTCAAAGGTCACTATTTTGATTGAACTCCTTTTATAATAGTACTTGCATAGCAACTGCTTGGTCCAATTGATAAAGGTCAAACTGTACTTTTATTTTTTTTCGTGAAACTGGTGAAGCAGGTTCAAATAAGTAAATAAATCAGCAGGCGGGGTGGTGGGGGCACAATAATTGTCCTGGTTGTGTGCCGTCACCTATCTCGATCGACGACTGCCCACACAGGGACTTTGTTCACTGCGTTTTCGTCTGGGGCCGATTCGTCCCTCTTCAGTCAATCTGGTCATCCCAACATCCGCCTCATGAAGTTTCATAATTTTCGCGCCACAAAATGCGTGCTCTCCTTGAGTTTGGTTTTCTGATTGCGTAATCCTCATCTCATCATGACCTTCACTAGTATCTGATGATGTCAAAGAGTCACTGCCTCAGTAAATACCTAACAATGAATAAGGCGTGGTTCCAGTGTCACGGAAAAAAAAGGGGCCACGTGGGCAAAGGAACACTGCCACAACCGGAGGTGGGCACACAAAAAACGTATGGTAAATTTGCATACAGTCATGACAATGAAAAATAAGGATAATAATGCCCCTCCCCCTAGATCCACCAACGTATAAATGAAAATATTGTAATACAGTAACTGCATGAGGGACGCACCATTAACAATGGATTGGCACAAAATATGGACATAATAAGAACTATTTTAATTTATAAATATTAAAATAGTTTAGTTAAACAATTAAGTCTGCATTATTCTATGGTTTTATGTTGCGTATTTAATCCCGAGAAGAAATTAATAGTGGCTGGACAAACATCTTGAACGTCACGTTACCAGTGAATTCAACACGAGTGTGAATATGGAGAAGGAGATGGAGAAGGGCGTATGGACAGTAACTGGTCAAGTCGCCCTCCTGGCAAAGTCAGCTCAACAATGGCAGTGCCACGCCCTTTTTGAGTTTTGTGTTGTTATTCCAACGTTATTTATACTCACAACATTATGCACGGTCACATCTATTAACTGAAATAATACCATCAATAAATCATAGGCGCGGCAGTTGCCTCCACAATTGGTGCTTTCATTTTTTAAACCAGGTTTTTAGTTTAAGATGTACACTGACTGAAAATTACTGGCTCATTTATACAACAGTAACGGTAATGTGACCTTATCATATGGGTAGTATTTTAACTAGCACCTGGTTCCATGCCTTGTTTATCGTGACGATAATGTCCTTTAAAGGTCCTATGAAGAGTGTATTTACCAAACTTTATTTTTCTTGGTGCTGTTTTATTGATTGGTATGAATTAAAAACAATTTAAATGTTTTTTGTTTCAGTGGATTATTAATTGTTTATCTAATAATCAAAAATTGACCCCCCGAATTTTCGAAGTTTTAACGAAACGTTCGTGACGTACACAAAGGCAGAGAATTTCTATGTACCGTGAAACGCAGCGTAAGCCCCCATCATGCGGTCGGAAACACACCGAAGGCAATGCTAACATTACGGTAAAGTTATTTTATGAAATGACAGAAACAGTTGAGTCAAAGTTCTGATCATTTAAAAACTTCCAAAACAAGCGCAAACATAATGAGAAAGGTTTAATGTTTTATGTTTGTCTTGCCAGGATATAAAATCAGACACGATGTTTTTATTAATGCGGAAAATCACGGCATGTTTTCATGCCGTGAACACTGAAACGGTGAGCACTGGGTGTGAACTAGGCTTGGCGATGATACGATAATATCGAATATCGCGATATTATTTTATTCGATTATGATATCGAACTTTTCAAATTATCGAGATATCGGCAAATCGCGATGAAAAAATATATCGTGAAGAAAAAATATATCGCGATTAAACACAATCCTTGATTGTCAGTCAGGTCAGAAATTCCATGGGAAAAAAAACTTAGGGAAGTCTTTTTCAGCTTTCGGAAGTGACAAAACAAATAGAACTACTTCTGTGGTTAGCCAACTGTCAGATCACAAAGGAGCCGCCTGACAGGGCGTTGTCCCTCAAGTGCGTAAACTGCCAGCAGCCTACTGGTCAATTAAGCATTTTTGTTAATTATTCTGGGTATGAAATTAGTTGAAACCCCATTTTCCCTTGACTTTTGTACATTATACGCTTGAGAAACATATTGCAGAGTTTGAGTGGCCACCATGCGGTCGTTTAGGAGTGGCATTGTTTTTTACAAGCAGGGTTGGCGAGGTCAGCCCCAAGGATTTCCCCATTGAAATTGTACAGCAACATAATCCTTAGAGGTAATTGACCCAGCTGCCTGACAGGCTACCGTCAAGGAGCGTTTGATATATTGTACGTTTTTATGAATGAGTTGTTTACTACTAGGTCTGTGGGGGTTGGGGAGGTTAGGGGCGAGGCTTTGAAGTTGTAAGCGTGACTGAAAACAGCTGTTTGACTTGGCTGTAAACGACTGTTTGACCTCACGTGGCGTGAAGGGAACTATGTCTGAAGTAATAATTGTTTGGCACGCCAAGCATAAGCGTATCTAAGCTATAAACGGAGGAAGAGTGAGGTTTTGACTGCCCATTTAGCCACCCCCATCCCCCTTTTTTTCCATGGTGGGAGGTGGGTTTCAAAGTGTAAACATGGAGCTATAAAAAAAGGGAATGGTGTAAACAAATGAGTGGACTTTGAAAATGCCAGGGGACATGGTGGACAGACATGATTTATTCAGCTCTATGGTTTATTACAACAGTCGTACAGTGAGACAAGGTACACTGAAGGGGAATCTGGTACCCTGTAGCTCATGTAACCAAAAATAATAACAAACATAACAGGGGGTTATTTTCGGACATAAAGAAAAAGAAAAACCTACCGCCCCCCCTGCAAAAATCATGAACTCCCTGAAAAGGGTTGAAATATATTATAATTCCGACGCGGATCCAGGGGTGGGGGAGGGGGAAACACCCCAAATAATACAAAACATAACAGGTGGTTATTATCAGAAAAAAATGAAAATCTTGACCCCCACCCTGCCCTCCCCCCTTAAAAATTCCTGGACTATCTGAAAAAATGTGGGAATGGTAGGAGAACGATTATGCAACGGTATATGCCCCATTCATTGAGTTACGCGTGCCAGTTGTCGACTGGCAGCTCCTGTTATGTGTACAAAAACGGATCGCGCGCCACTCAAAGAAATCTATTCAGACGGATTAAATGTTGGGGATTTATGTATTTGATCCAACAATGTGTAGACGATGTTTACGTCTCACTGTGTCACAACTAACCCGTGAGGGTTCTACGCGGTGACCTAGGAAGCAAAACACATACTGCAGAAGTAAACCACCACAAAGAAATCCAGAACATATTTACATTAATTTAAAAATTTATTTACAAATTAGTTATATTCTTTTACAATTCATTTATTCCTTTCAAATATTAATCTAAATCACTATAGGCCTAATATAACCATTAATTCATGAAATTACTTTATAAATCGTATTCTTGATCTTTATTACTTGAAAACACGATTACTCGACTAACCAACGTATCATTATAATCCTTGACAACTTAGTTATTCCATTCCAATTACTTCATTCCAATTATTTCATTATTTATACAAATCACTTATGAAATTACTTTATACTTCAACCAACTATAATCTAGATCTATTTATCCAATCCAATATCAATCACTGAACAATTGTATTCCAATTATTGCATTATTTATACAAATCATTAATGAAATTACTTTATACTTCAACCAACTATAATCTAGATCTATTTATCCAATCCAATATCAATCACTGAACAATTGTATTCCAATTATTGCATTATTTATACAAATCATTAATGAAATTACTTTATACTTCAACCAACTATAATCTAGATCTATTTATCCAATCCAATATAAATCACCGAACAATTCTAATCTAGACTCCGCACCACCCAATACATAGATTAATTTCTCCAACCACCACCTCACATTCTTGCATAAGCGGTTGCATCCCTGAAGCCGTTATAAAAGTACACCTACTTCATTACGTGTATAAACCCCGTGTATTTTTTGTTTATAAGTACCGTTGAGCCAGTTGCCCTCCACTTGATAGATGTTTGTAGTCGGCGTAGTTTATGGACGGGTAAGCTTTTCTGGACGTCTAGCCTCCAAACACATGAAATTTATTGCGTTTTCGTAAGGTAAATGTTGAAACAAGGCAGTCGTTGAACAAGGCAGTCGTTGAAACAAGGTGTCGTTGAAAACGGTTACACAGGCCATCTATACATTTACAAATTACAGTTCACCTAGTAATGTTGTAATCAATTAAGACAATGAGTTCTAATTTCAAGTAAATTAAAAGCCGTTTCATTTCATAACAACTTCCAAATTGAATGAATAAAAACAACTTACGATTGTCTGAATTCTCAAGATTCATTCCCGTGCCCCTCCGAGCCAAGCTTATACAGATCTTTACTCATCTATGCTGGTGGCCTGGGGAGAAGGATCGACACCTCATGTACTGAGGCACATGTTTTCCACAACCACTATCTGGCATACTGACAAACCTCCCACACACACTCCTGCTTTTTTATCTTACAATAGACTGGCTGCTCGCTCAAGCACGGCGCTGCATACCAAAAGGACTCCCCCCATACAAAAGTACAATTGTAAAGTAAAAGAACAGATAAATGGTCAGTTGTAACAAACAATTATTATTATGCAACCATGACCCTTGAAAGAAAATACACTAAAAGACTTTTAAATCACTCAATCTGGGTCGAGATGTGACTGTCTATCCATGGTGGTCTGTGACTCTGGCCGGCTGGCGCACCACGTGCGAGTATATTATATCATGCATATTTAAATATATGCAGAATATGGGCGTTACCTTAAAATCGCGATGAAATAATAACATTTGCAATTGCAGGTGCTCTGTGCTCACATTAGTCATGAAATAAATCAAAGCATGGGTCGACCCGGCTTGATCAAAGTTGGGGATTAGGACACTATTCTATTATACCATACTGGGACTTTGTCTCGTGACAAAACACATACATTAACACACTACTTTTGATAAACCACGTGACGTTTATTTAAAATAGTGTGAGTAATATAAAATTGTTTTATTCTCCACGGTACTGACTATGCAGGAATAAACCTAGTCACGTGTTTATACTATGACATAGTCATGTGGAACGCGAGTTACGTGAACTCGGGCTGATAATTTGATGGGACGCACGACGGGTAATCGCCCCACATTACGCAAACGAATTTGCCACGGCCATGGTGCACTCGTGTGAACGGCGCAATCCAACGTGTCTCAGGTAAGCACTGGCAATTTATTTGTGACGCGTGTATATGGGTAAATTCCCGTTATTATCGGCTCTAAATTACTCATGCGTAAAAAATAATCGCGATATTATCGAAAATCGCGATATATGTTTGATGATGATATCGTGGATGAAAAAATCAACATCGCCCCAAGCCTGGTGTGACCATCTCGTTTTGCACAGAAGTGGACTGGGGTTATGCATGGAGGATTATTAAATGGCCCACTTACCCCGAGTCTTTCTCGCTTTAAAAAGCACCTCTTCTTCGCCTTCCCAGCCTTCTTACTAGCGGAAATATCGTTGAATTGCATCTGGTAGCAGCATGGCCCTTACAAATACCGAACTGGCTGTGAAGGCCCGTTCAAAGCATGTCTGCTCGAACTGTGCATTTTACACATAAGAATGAGTGTTCCGTCGGTCCCGACCACTTTGCTCTGGTCAGCTTCACTTTAGTCGTCCAAATACGTCTGTATTTTGGATCAGACGGAAATCGGTGTAGACTAACACCGTCTGTGTTGGTGTTGCTGCAACCTGCAGCGACACACCTCGCTGGCATTATCGAAAATAATAAGCTTCAAACCTGACAGAAAACCTGAGGAAACTTTTTCTCTAGCATCACTCTGCATGCAGAGGTGCGCTGTATACGACGCATACTTGGGCAAGTGCTGGATCGCGGATCGGGAATCGCCTCAGTGTACGTCACGAATTTTATGTTAATGAGGGGTATGGGCGTGTCGAAGCGCACCCCCTAAATTTAAAAATTTATATTTTTATGGTATAAACGTGAGGGGGAAAATTTACAAATGACAAATATATGTTCCAGTAGGCATACTTTATTGTATACAATGAAAAAAAATCTATTTCACAGGACCTTTAATAGAAAAAAACATTAAACTAACACAGCCAATTTTTGTAATACTAAATATGAGGCCAACGTAGTTACGTAGTTACGTTGGCGAAATGTTTATCTAGTCATGGTTCAAAACTGTGCTTGTATGTTTATGTTGCCGTGAAGATGTCGATAAGTGAACACGGCAGTCCATTGTAGTTTGCGCGTGCGCACTAAAAATGTGGGTCGCGCTAGCATTTCAAATTGACGCATGCGTAGTGGTTTTTTTTTTTTTTTTGGGGAGGGGGGGTGATTCTCAAGTTCCCAAGACTGTGTTTGATAGCGGTTCGTGTGGTAGCGGTTCGTGATTGTAGGCGTTCATGTAGCACCGTCAGATCGTGTATCAAAACATACAAACACAGTTTTGAACCAAGACTAGGTACCAACTAAAACCTGAAGTACTTACATTTTAGAAATATCACGAAAACAACATTTTTAAATTTTATGAGTAAGGTTTCTGATATGGTAGCATCATGTAACGATCTCTTTAGTAGTTGTAACAATGGTTGGTTTCTTTGAAGAACCGGTGGCGAGATAATGAGATAACTCTAGAGTTAAAACAACATCGGTTCATCTCAGAACTAATAATTGTTGGTTCTGTGAAAACCGCGGTGGTGAGATAACTCAAAGTTCTTTTCAGAACCAACATTATTTATTACAACTCAAAGAGATAAGGATGCGACTGCAAACATTACTCCTACTGAACTTCCACCATGCAAAGCTTTAAATCCTACCTAACATTTAATTGCAAACCAATAATTTTGGCTAAGGCAAAAAGTCTCCGGTTTTTGGTCATAGGTCGGTGACGCATTGAAATTGTGGCTGTATTGGACATCGTTTCATTGGGGAAAAAACTTTGGGTCTGAGGGCGACGCGCGCGGAGACCAGAAACCGGAGACTTTTTACCTAATGGTTCAACTCTGTACCGAACGGTAAAGTTTAAAATTTTTCTTAGTTTCAATATTGAACTGAAACGTTGTATTGGGGCTGTAAAATTGCTTTATTTTGGGTAAAGGTATAGGATTGCTAATAAAACAATTCCAGATGGTTGAATATTAATGTAAAACTTTTAAAGTTGTAAAACCTGATGATGGTATCAACTTTACCTATAAATATTGTTTTCCGATGAGGTAGGGTCATTATTAGGAAAATATTTTCTAGTTCGAAATTAGGAAAGAGTACTCTTTCCTTAAATCCCAATTAGAATGAGTACAATATATATATATATATATATATATATATATATATATATATATATATATATATATATATATATATATATATATATATATATATATATTATATATATATTATATATATATTATATATATATATATATATATATTATATATATATATTATATATATAGGCCTAATGAAATGATAAAACAGTGACATGAATATATTATATATATTATATGCATGTCACCGTTTTCTCATTTCATTTCATATCATTTAAAGTACTAGTGTCTTTTTGACTCACTTTCATTACTTTCTCACAAAACACAGTTTCCACTTGATGACGTCATCCTTCACATTACGGTCACATAGGCGTCTCTGTGGTGTTCTTGACGTCACTTTTTTGTTCGTCAGTCGTCCATTTTGTGTTGTATTTTGTAATTGTATTTTATTCCTATGACAACAATGAGTCTTTTCCTCCACGTCATTATTGTAGTGGCAGGTCTAACCCAGCAGAGTTCAGAAATCATAGTAAAACGAGTCACTACTAACTAATATGTCAAGTTATAACTTGGTGTTAAATAAAGAAGTGAATATGAGAACAGTTATATGTGATTAAAATCAAATAGTTTATTCAGTCTGAATAAGTTTTTTGTAATGTTAATTTGCGATCTCATTCCTTACATAGCGTTCATAGAAGAAGCAGTTTTCGGATTTCTTGAAATCGGTGACGTCAACATCGAATTGGGTTGCATGGTTGAGCTGAGAGATCTTCTCATCAGCTTTCTTCAAGAGATTGAAGGAGCGGCATAGAGGCTCCGCCCAGCACGCAAGACCACACTCAATGGACTCCTTGACTGGGTAGCTCTTGATCTCATGGTTGAGCACACACAGATGCGGTACGAGGTTGAAACTCGTGGCAGGACGGGGGCGGCAGGAAACTGCTTCCATTTCACAGGCAACAAATTTGGCTTCATCACATTGTTTGTCTCCCCATTTACCGTCAAAGACTTGCGTCATTCTGATACACCCCTCCTCCTCCTCCTCCTTGAATAAATCCGGTTGTACAGTACTCATTATCAAACTTGGCCAATCAGCTTTATTTCTTCATGAGTAACTCCACAATTGACTTCAGTAGGATGTTGCAGCACCCTGGACTCGCACACATTCTGCACAACGCCTCCTCATGGACAGTACGGTGTTCCGGATCACAGCTTGGTCGAGGTTGTTCCACTCATCCTGTACAGCTTCTGTCAGGTTGGCAACGTTCCTTACTGGAAGGTTGTGACTTCTGACTCTGTAACTGAGAATTGCCCAAATTAATGTTCTCAATAGGGTTAAGGTCTGGTGAAATGGCAGGCCATTCCAGACGCTGAATATGGTTATCTGTAAGGAACGCTGTTATGATTCTGCTCTATGAGGACGGGCGTTGTCATCCATTAGAATGAAAACATCTCCCATCAACCTGTTATCTGCATTTCCATGCCTTATCACATGATCTGCCAGTTTAAACCGTCATTTGACATGCACAACACGTGAAAAGTGTTTAAAATGTTCCAGAGTAACCTTTAGTACTTTACTCCCCACCAAAACTGCTTTTGTGTCCTCACATGGACAAAATGGACCAAGAAATACTTTTGAGTCCTATTTTATTTTGAGCAGTGTATTATTAGCCCATAGAGACACAGGAGTTTGAACTTTCAAAGCTATCCAATTACCGCTGTCAGCGAGCGCGTGGTATTCCCATAAAGCACAGTAACCGCCATGGGCGTCAACAGCTTATGAAAAGTGGGGGGGACATGAGCCCCAATTAGTGATCTGTGTCCTGGGGAGTTATCTAAGGGGAGGGGGTATCCCCTTGCCCTTAGAGATTGTTTGCATAATTAAGGGTGCTTAGGTGCTAAATTTGGTTAAATAATTGTATATTTCTTGAAGAAGAAAAAAATTGAAATTTATACTATTTGTTCAAACTAATCATGCTACAAAAAACTGACCCCCCCCCCCCTGGATCCGCGATCATCCGCTCCTGAATTAAAGGTCCTAGTTCTATCCACGAATAATTCAGATTATATCTACTTTTTGCCTGTCCCAACATTTGTGTTAGTATTTCACATGCTCATCTGAGTCATCTCAATGTTAAACTGATGAATGTTGTCTTTCACCAAAACTGAAGCTCTACATCAAGTTACCAGCATTTTATTTTCAGTCTTTTCAGATCGAAATGGCAGCAGTAAGTTAGCGATGAAGATATACCTCATTACCTGAGTTAGAATTTGCCAAAAATCTGTGTACGACTGTTCACTGATCTGACAAACTCTTCTGCAATATTCTGTGGGCTTAGTGCTGCCAGCCTATCGCGATGTACATGGCAGATCATGAGGTGGTTAAGACGCTGCTGTGTCATAGTGGAACGTAGCCAGGTTTTCATGGCTGTTTTCACTAATATCGAGTTTGATTCTATTTGAGTCAGCAATTGATACAAAAAATCGAACATATGCCTGCCATTTTTTTAAATTATTGTTCTGAAAAGTGGGGGGGACAAACGATATGATATCCCCCCACTTTCAAAAGTGGGGGGGACATGTCCCCCCCGTCCCCCACCTGTTGACGCCCATGGTAACCGCAGTTGGATCATGTTACATTTGCCCAAATATGGACTCAACGGAGTACACAAAGGTCAAAGTCCAACCTTGTTTGTACATGTACAGTACAATTATGTATATCGCGCACAGTACAGCCAACCAGTCACCAATGAGAATGGAGAATACGCCTTTAGTTTTTGAATTTGGTATAAAAAAATGAGCTCCACCTTAAATTTTGGGATGAGCAGAAGCATCAAGCGCGACGGCGAATGGTCACTGTATGTACCGTACTAGACTTGGTTCCAAGTCTGTGATCGTGGTTTTTTGTCTGCCTGAAGCAATACGGCTCTGCAGCATCGCATTAAATTGCGCCCTCTTGTGTATTAACCTCCAACATTAACCTTCGATCACAGACTTCGGAATGTTGTTCGTCGGTTTGTACACACCCTATTGCGAATTAGTCCAAAAGTGGACGGAACAATCTGATTGGTCGGAAAGCCTTCTAACATGAATATTCAAACTAAACCTTCTACATGCAGTTGGAGGAGATGTACTCAACGATTCCATTTAAACTGTAGGTAAGACGTTTTTGTAGAGAAGGAATTATGTATTTTATTTTGTGCTTTTTTACAACTCTAAGATCTCATTAAATTTACCTATCATTTCAAATACTATTTACATACCAAGCACTATACAAATTTAATATCGAATGAATATTACAGAAATAATTTTAAGCGAGTGTTACCTGCTAGTAATAGACGCGGCCTACAAGGTTTTTGTGGCCTCCTGATTGGCCATCTCTCTAGCATCCGTATTATTATGTAAAATTTAGCTATGAATACATGAATATCCCAAAAACACAAGAGGGTCAAGTCTGAGATCGCGAGTTAGGGCTGTGATAGCCAGTAGGTATGGTGTTCTATAAATGGACACCTACGCGGCGCCTTTTTTTTTTTGGACGGCGACTTTTTTTTTTACGCGGCGACTTTTTGTTTTTGGACGGCGACTTTTTTTTTTACGCGGCGACTTTTTTTTTTTGGGCGGCGTCCTTTTTTTTTCCGCGGCGACTTTTTGTTTTTGGACGGCGACTTTTTGTTTTTGGGCGGCGACTTTTTTTTTTTACGCGGCGACTTTTTGTTTTTGGACGGCGACTTTTTTTTTTACGCGGCGACTTTTTGTTTTTGGACGGCGACTTTTTTGTTTTACGCGGCGACTTTTTGTTTTTGGGCGGCGACTTCCGGGTTGTTGAGTGTTTAGGGATACCCGTACAGGTTACTCACGCGCATGCGCTTAACTGATCTACTTCCGCATTATTTTGTACTCTGAACGACTGCATGGCAGCACGATGAATCCATAGTTCCCACCTAACGCGTTATACATATTGTGGGGTAAGAGATAAGCACTATTAGCCTATACAAAAATTATGCTAATCATGTTTAACGTTAATGCTAATCATGAACATTTATTATTTAAAGTTGCTCTGATGAGAATAATCTTTTTGGTTTCATTCTAAAGAGGGCTTTGGGTTTGCTTGGCTGCTGGGATGGGAATGATTTTCCTCATTTGTAAAGTTTGGTGGCCCTGTATTAAAAACAAGACGGGCCATAATGATAAAATGTTATTTGTTAGGTTTACTAGTTAGTGGTGTATCCATTTTTTCAAGAATTTACTTGTACCCTGCACTCCTTTATTTTGTTTTGGTTGTATTTCCCCTTGTGTTTCTATAGCAGTAGTATTCCAAATTAAGTAGTCTGTACTGGTCGCAGTTTATTGTGCACACAATGCATATCTGAGGGTGCGCCCTCTATATTGTAGCTTGTGAATCTGCTTACATGATTATGTTATTATTCCTCATGTTTCATACAGTAAAATGGATGAGATACTATCAGCACTCGGCTTGGAGCACATAATAGATACATTTGCAGTGAACCAGGTGAGTCACACATTCTCCAAGTGTAGCTGTATTTTTTCCACTTGAAGTTGATTAGCCTACTATTTATTGTTATCTAGAAGTGGTGACAATCCGGCACTGGTCTGTTGCTCTGTTGAAACCTTTGAAATAGGGAAGAGACTGAGTCTACACAAAGATGGAATGGTTATGAGATTGGGAGGAAAAGTTACTGCCAGTTTCTGGGAATGTTCTATAACCCTCAAAGAACCAGGGGCGGAATCCACCCCCATTGTGATAATGTGGCAGTGCATTTTTTCCCCATGTTAAGCCTATAGGCTTTATGACTTTTTCGGCTGACCTTTTAGCCACATTTTGACTGACTGAGGTGAGAAGGTCATAAAAAGCCTGGCTCTTTCTTCTTCTTCTGGCGTATGTCTTTAGACCTGCAGCTCCGTTGAGGCGAGCCAGGCCAACGTGTCATCGTCGAGGTCGATCAAACTGTGTTCTCCATTCGGAGGACGATGTTTGGGGCAGCTGGTGATTATGTGTTCTACAGTCTGTGTTGGGTCCCCACACTCGCAACAGGCACTGTCCGTTAGACCCCACTTCTTCATTGCTACACCGTATCGTCCCACCCCTGTCCTCAAGCGATTGAGTGTTGTCCACTGCTTTCGGGGCAAGTCCTGGCCAGGGACGTCCATGGGGTCATTGATGAATATGTGCAGCCTAGATGGTTCTGCTGACTTCCACTGGTCCCTCCATCTCGTCTTGATCCAGGCGGCCTTGGAAGCATCAGCTGGTGTTGTATGGAGCAGCTCCTGTGCGTATGTGGCAAAGGGGCGTCGGGACTTCAGGCGCTGGCGTCGTGGTGTTTCTGTGACGGTCCTGTGGAGGAGATGGAATTCGCTAGTCTGTGCCTTTCGAGCGAGGGCCAGTGTGGCTGCATCTCGTCTGATTTGAGCCGGAGCGATGCCAGCGAGGACGGGCAATTGGTTTACCGGAGTGGCTCGTAGGCATCCAGAGACAATCCGCAGGGCGCTGTTGAGGGCAACATCCAGCTTCTTGACGTGGGGGCTACGGCACCAAACCGGGGCGCAGTACTCTGCGGTGGAGAACACCAGAGCCTTAGTCAAGATTTGCAGTGTCTTCGTCTTGGCTCCCCATGTGGTACCGGCTAGGCGGCGTATCAGTGCTGCGCGGGCGGTTGTCTTTGCCTTGGCGCCTTCCAGATGTTGTTTGAATGTCAGCGATCAGTTAAGCGCATGCGCGTGAGTAACCTGTACGGGAATCCCTAAACACTCAACAACCCGGAAGTCGCCGCCCAAAAACTAAAAGTCGCCGCGTAAAAAAAAAAGTCGCCGCCCAAAAACAAAAAGTCGCCGCGTAAAACAAAAAGTCGCCGTGTAATAAAAAAAGTCGCCGTCCAAAAACAAAAAGTCGCCGCGTAAAAAAAAAAGTCGCCGCCCAAAAACAAAAAGTCGCCGTCCAAAAACAAAAAGTCGCCGCGTAAAAAAAAAAGTCGCCGTCCAAAAACAAAAAGTCGCCGCGTAATAAAAAAAGTCGCCGTCCAAAAACAAAAAGTCGCCGCGTAAAAAAAAAAAAGTCGCCGACCAAAAACAAAAAGTCGCCGTCCAAAAACAAAAAGTCGCCGCGTAAAAAAAAAGTCGCCGCCCAAAAACAAAAAGTCGCCGTCCAAAAACAAAAAGTCGCCGCGTAAAAAAAGTCGTCGTCCAAAACAAAAAGTCGCCGCGTAAAAAAAAAAGTCGCCGCCCAAAAACAAAAAGTCGCCGTCCAAAAACAAAAAGTCGCCGCGTAAAAAAAAAAAGTCGCCGCGTAGAAAAAAAAGGCGCCGCGTAGGTGTCCATTATAGAACACCATAAGTAAACGGCGTTTTGCGTGGCTGATGCAGACAAAAATAACCGCAATCTCCGACTTGAAATCAAGTCTAGTACCGTACATGTACATGTACATGTACAGTGTACTCCATACATTATGTACAGTACATGTAGATGTACATGTAACAGTATGTATTATCCTTTCTCTATGGTCCATACAATGTGTAAATGTGCGCTAGAGTTCGGATTTGCGACCAAATCGTTCCGATGCGCCTTGATCAAGGCTACGGTCACACGGCCGTACCAGGTTCTTACACACACTAATACACAGGTGTCACAACACTGTTGCTAGGAAATAAAAAAAATGCCGGGACAAATAAAAACAACTGTTTTCAGGTGGAAAACTACCTCAATACTCGAACCTGTGTGGGCAACCACATTAGATTTCAGATTCAATGTCTTATTAACCACTCGGCCACCACGACTGTGGATGACTTCTTTAATAATGGTTGTATTGGTACCTGTTGTAATTATGTAGACAGAAGTTTAAAACCCATGAATGCCGTATGCCAGGGATCGCGCCCAAAGACAGGATGTTTAAAACTATAGGAATGAGTGTGGGGAAATTACAATTAAGTTAAAAGAAGAAACTAGTATGGAGGGGGAGTACGAGAATTATCCAAATAACATTAACATTGTCCCGTTTCAATATCTATCTTTTATTTGCATTATCAGGGAGAGCGCGAACGCAGTCCCCATCTCTGAATTTTCTAAGTTACTTAAGAAGCATGATTTGGGTGTGCGAATTCACGATGTTTGGGTTGGTAGTCTTTTTTGGGCAGACGACGTGGTCTTATTGGCAAATGATGAAAAGGAATTGAATAGAATGTTGGAGGTAGCAGCTGAATTTGCGAATGATTGGAAAATGAGTTTTAACCATGATAAATGTAATGTATTAGTTTCAGGTCAGCGTGTTAATAATGATAAATTGTGGAAGCTAGGTGATAAATATATTTCAGTAACCAGGGAATATAAATATCTTGGAGTGTATATTTCTCGTAACCTTACTGACCACCAACATATTGAGGAAGTTGTCAAGAAAGGTAACATACTAATTGCGTATATCAAATCTGTAATTGATAATTTTGATGACTTTAATCGCGTTTACTATGGTGATGTTTTATGGCGAACGATTGCTCTCCCATCAATTAATTACGCTAGCGCAGTGTGGATCCCTAGTAGTCAGTCGGATGTTGATAAACTCGAAAAGCTTCAGTTACAAATGGCGCGCTATATTCTGAAAGCCTCCCGCAACACGCTGCGTGCAGCTCTTTATGGCGACTTGGGTTGGGTCCCTATCTCTACCATGCAAAATACGCTTAGGATGAAATTTCTTGCGCGAGTTGTTAACTTGGATATGCATCGGTGGCCGAAACTTTTGTTAAATACAATGATTAGTTTAGATGACGTCAGTAACTTGCGTTACAATGTTTTGAGCCACACCCAGGAAGTTTTAGGCAAATGTGGCTTTTTTGATGTTATTGATAGTGCAAAGTTAGGGAAATTACCTCAGAATCCATACTGGATTAATTCTGTAAAGACTATTATTTTTGATATATCTGCAAATGATTGGAGGGACGAGGTATGCAGTAAAACGTCCCTTGCAGACTACATGACCATGAAAGATAATCCGGGCTTAGAGGCTTATCTTTTGGATAAAACCGATTTTCATGGCGCGTGTTTGAAATTTAAAATTCGCTCTAATACCCTTCCACTTGACCGCAAAATCAGTAGGTGGACACCGGATATTGATGGGACATGTACTCTGTGCAATAATGGAGATGAAGATGTGAAGCACTTTCTATTTATTTGTCATGCGCTCCATTCAATTAGATCCGATGAGTATACTAATCTTCAAGATAACCTTTTCAGAAACGATTGTGTTGATGTTTGGGAACTATTTATTTCTGGTAATCTAGATATTAAATACAGTCTTACGCTTGGTAGCACACCTTTATCCTTTGTAAATAATGCAGTAAATATAGTTTATATTTTTGACAAGTTCTGTAAATCTTTTATAAAGCGCGCTTGGAAGACAAGAAATGTATTGAAATCGAATAGTGACTAGTTATGTACTACAATCTACGATGCTGTGTTATTATTTGTATATTACATGTAAATATCTATTTTATATTTTTGTTTCATCTCATATTTTATATGGGTATGAGTGTGCAAATGTCGCGCATATATGAGCCTGTGTAGGTCTAAGTATGTGTATGGTATGTTTTTAAGTTTAGATCGCGGTTTTAACGCGGCTGGTTCGTGGTGTGCGGCGGAATATAGTCAAAACAAGTCACGGCAGAGTAATTTTGAATGGATTTCGCCGTTGTCGTATACGTGCGAGCTAGCCGTATAACGTCGCAATCTTATTATTAAAGTATTAAATTAGTGTGCTTGTAAGTGTTTGGGACTAAAATGCATTTTTTTACGGGCCTGCATGTTTATGTTTACTTTTCTGCACTTACCTTGTAGGCTTCTTTGGGTTCTGAATTTTTTTTAGCTATGGTGATTTCTAGTGTTTTTCAAATGTTTAGAATTGGAACGCGTTTGCAGGGTGGGAGGAGTCGGTGGACCATGTAGGACCGTATGTTTTTCCCTTTCACATAATAATACTATTAATATAAGTTTTGAGGCTTTGCATGGTGGAATATCGATATCGTTTCGGTTTGCGGTAACACCATGTGTTTATCTCAACTAACGTGAAGCTGAGATACAGGTTCTGAAAAGATACGAGTTGTGCGATACGGTTCTTTTCAGAACCTGTATCTCAGCTTCACGTTAGTTGAGATAAACACATGGTGTTACCGCAAACCGAAATACTATTAATATTATAATATTGTTGGTATTTATTGTATTCAGTAGTTCTTTTTGATGTATTTTTGAACGCACCGCCGGGTAGGCGTGTGCCACTGTTTTAAAAGTGTATGTTCAAATAAATAAACTAAAAAAAAAAAAAATATCAGAAATTGCACTCCTGAGTTCCCCACATTTGGGGGATCGCAAGGGTCAACCCATCCCGTGTGTGCAATGGCCAGGTCTCGCCTTGGGAAAACAGCATGCGTGATCCTGTATCTCCTGAGCCAGGTAAGTATGATTATTTAATGAAATGTTTGGGCAATGAGTTTCAGGTGGATGGAAGCTAACCATGGTATGTACAATACGGTCAAAGGGTAATCCGTTTTGACTAATTCACTGCGCACGCGCTGATTGGTCTCATATGCAAATTAAGCAGGTCAGTGTGGTCACCTTGTTGGCCCTTTTCACACTATATCTCTTATCCCCGGGGAATAAAACCCCAGGGAGGCCCTGGGAGTTTTCTTTTACCCCACGGTTACCCCGGTGCAGTTTCACACTGTCCCAACGAAAACCCGCCTGCGTATTTTATGGGTTCTTATTCCCGAGGTTCCGCGTGCACGTTTCATCACACTATGGTCAAACCTCAGGGCAACCGTGCTGTATTTTTTGGCTAACGGAAGTCATGAATGTAACTAGCTGGAAGCGCGGAATCCCAGTATGCAATGCTTGCACGTACTCTCACATCATAAACAATCAAAATGGCTACGCATGACATGAATGAAGCGATTTGAATTGATCACAAATAAAAATTACAAAACGATTCGTTGTCGACAGCTGACGTCAACTTCTTTCTGTGATCGAGCTTAGCGCTAGCGCGTCATGATAATCAGTTGACAACCGAGACAGGTACCTTTATTTGCAGTGTACACTATTACACGTTCAATGAGACGGATACTAACAATTATTGTTTATCTCTCTGACCGTTCACAGTTTGTTTATGTTATCTGTCCACCTCGTAAACTGGGTAAGCACAACCCGCTTTCGTTCCCCACTATAGGTGTTACTCCCCGGGGGATTCTGAAGCCCCCCCACCCTACTCCGGAGTAGAGGTGGCTATTCCCCGGGGATGCCCATTTACCAGGGCAAACCGGGAGTAAAGCGATCTAAGTGTGAAAATGCTGACCATAATTCCCCGAGGACGCCCCCGGGGATTTGACCAGTGTGAAAAGCCCTTTAGTGGAGTCAATACTTAAGTTGAACTGAATCAACTAAACATCTTGATACCGTCACGGAGGAAGTAAGCAGTGGAGGAAGCCTTCACCCATGGTTTGGTCAAGTCAAGTTGAAGCAGATATCTTGGTTATGCCATGGAGCTACTTCTTTAATGGTATTCTAAAAAGGACACGGGCACATTGCGTTAAGAGTGTTATCGCGTCGCACTAGAAGTGTTATCGCGTCGCCAAACCATATTATTTAATGGCAATGTCATATTTTTATGTGCAAAGCCATATATTATTTACTAGCAAAACCAATTATACAAAACCGGCGACCAGACTGGTTGGCAGCTAGCATGCATACGGTACTAAAAAATAAATGTTGGGATTATATTCCTTTAAAATAGTCGTCCACAGCCCACACATTATTATTATACAGAAAGGTTTTGTTTCTGAATTAGTGTTGTAGTTAACAAAAAATATTGCAAATTCATTGACAAATATTTACAAAACCTAGTCTCGATCCCGATACTCTTTACATGGAAGGTGAGCCTTCTAACCACTAGACTACCACGCTACTCGAATTTGTTGGTGAATTAAGTACAGAAGGACCTTTTTAGCTGTTTCGCAGCGAAGCGCAGCGAAACAGCTGTTGTTTTTGTTAAAGTTTGTTTTTTTCCTTTTTTGGCTGTTCCCGAGATACTCGGAACAGCCTTTGTTTCTGTCGAGATTTTTATTGGCTGTTCCCGAGAGACTCGGAACAGCCTTTGTTTCTGTCGAGATTTTTAATATTTTTTATTGGCTGCTCCCGAGAGACTCGGAACAGCCTTTGTTTCTGTCGAGATTTTTATTTTTGGCTGTTCCCGAGAGACTCGGAACAGCCTTTGTTTCTGTCGAGATTTTTTATTTTTGTTAGCTGTTCCCGAGAGACTCGGAACAGCCTTTGTTTCTGTCGAGATTTTTATTTTTGGCTGTTCCCGAGAGACTCGGAACAGCCTTTGTTTCTGTCGAGATTTTTATTTTTGGCTGTTCCCGAGAGACTCGGAACAGCCTTTGTTTCTGTCGAGATTTTTATTATTTTTTATTATTATTATTCTTTCTTTATCTCCAAACCCCATTGACTTAACATGTGACTTTTCTGACCACCAAATGTCCTTCTTTCAATCATCATAAGTATATAAATCATATAGCATATGGAAGCTTATGTCTTCACTTAGATTCTAAATTAATTTGACTAGGATTCTTAATTAATTGAGACAATTACAAGCACGTGAATATTTAATTAGGCAATCTTGTGGACAGCATATCTCAAGAAGTATACACCCGTTCATCAAACTTTTTTTCAGTTATACATTTGTGGGGTACTGTAGATGTGCCTATTGGCCTAGAATGTCTTGTGACGTCATCATGACATCATTTATAGCGCGTTTTGTATCTGTGTACAAAACACATGGACTATGTGACCAAGTCACGTCATTATTCGTCATTATTCTCCTATATCTTTGTACAGAATACACACGCAGATATGACATTCGACTTGTTACCGAGTCTAATTAAACGACGATGTCTGAACGCAATAATAATACATAGCTCCTATAGACAGTACACACGTTGTGTAGTTATTGCATTCCTCAGTAAATGACATGAAAGCAGAGTGCGTCCGATTCCTTTCATTTTGATAATTACAATGTGTCCATTACATTGGCGACGAGGATGATAAGCTGATTTGAACTGTAACCGGTGAGCATTCTTTTCATATGATAGCATACATTTCTAGCAAAACGGAAAATAGTAAAAGAGGGCCGGACATTTTCGTAACGTTAAGTCCCATTGTAAGTCCAGCAATATACACATCGTTAGGTTAACCAGTAGCAATATATCGGAACAACCAGTAGCAGTGACTGTCGACCGTAACTGAAACAAGGACTTTGAAAACTGAACCATTCACTAACTCCGACGATCAGATATCAACCGGGAAGGCTTGGGAAGATTGGTTATAGGAATTGAGCATGAATTCCGCTATTTTCGAATTACTATTACTAAACCGTATTTTGCGTATTACTGGTTGCATAAACTTATCTAAGTCGTGCTTGTTCCAGAAATAAAAATTATAGTGAAATTGTATGATTTACTGGAAAGTTAGTGCTTGTGAAAGTGGAAAAAGTTGTTTAACCACTGATTTTACTAGATACAAATAGTAAGAGATTTACATGACCTCAATTTTTTTTCACGAACATCTGTGATTTTATTGTTCTATGCCGTCAACAAGCTGTTGTCTGTGGAAACCAATATATGAATGCTTTGCATTTGCAATGATTTTTTAAAGAAATACTGATCCTCAAATTGGACACATTCCTTATAGAAGAAGCGAACGAAGACTACTTAATTCGTTGGTGTTTATTTCGACGGTAGTGGAAAATTATTGAGAAAATGAAACATTAATATCATGGTTATGAAAAGAAATCTTTTATTTGACAAAATATTAACAGCATTTTTACACATTTCAAAGTTTTAAAGTACTTTTTGCAAAAAATTTAACCACCTTCCATTTTATTGGTCTTTCAAGAATATTGATTAAAAGTTTTGAGAGCTTCTCCAAATTATACAATTTTTTTTTTAAAGTCGAAAACAATATTTTTATTTTCAAGATTAAAAACAATTTTACAACCATCTGGAAGAAGATGAAACATGATTTCAACTGTTTTTCTTCTTGGGTACATTTTCTGTGGCCCCATCAACTTTAACAGTTTGGGGTGAGTCATTATACCAACATCAATTTTCTGATGACCACAATTCTGTGCGTCTCAAAAAAACGGCACTCAAGACGTCCACGCGTATGATCATGCATTGAAATTCAGCATTTTACAAGAGAATCATTCACTGAAACAAACTGAAACACCAAACTGCTAATTTTTTCAACAGTTACAGATAAATAAATACATAAAACAATCAGAAGATCATTTCATTATTGTTTGTTTCTGTTCATTTTACAGTTATCCTTCAAATTACAATGTGTTGTCTCCTAGGCCATCCTAACAAGGTAAGCATGTGTTCCTTATAAAAGATGTACTTATTTATGGCAATTTTCTATGGAAATTTAACAGTTTAAAGGGTAATGATTCAGCTGAATGTTACATAAAAAAACAATGACATTGTTTTATTTGATTTCTTGCCATGGATAAGGCTTCTTAATACATGGAATACATGCTTATTTCATTAGGCCCAGAATCCACGTCAACATTAATCAACAATTCATATCTTCTGAACCACATGCCAGAAATTGATAATCATTGTGGCATATTCTCGAATTTTATCCGCGTTATAGTTCATCAAAAGAATGACCCCATATTGACCTCTACTTCCGGTTCAACAGGTAGTCTGAATAAAAATCAATATTTTAGGGTACAAAAACGATGTAATTAAAAAATTTCTGAAGTTTGTGCGTCAGATATCAAATATGAGGTCCGAAGTCTTACAAAATATAGATTCACTCACGTATAGCGCCCTCAAGTGACTGGTTTTAAAAGTGCATAACCAGTGTTCTCAGCGAAGAGATCGTGAGTCTTAATAGATTGACTTTGTGTATCATAAGTGTCAAGATCAGGGTTAGGCCTACAACTTAGGTTGAGGGTCGCATCATAACAATCATAATCCAACAACTGAACAGCCTTGTGTTCGTCCATATAGGACAAACACTAAATGTCTAGTTTTTGGCTGTTCCCGAGAGACTCGGAACAGCCTTTGTTTCTGTCGAGATTTTTTTATTTTTTTATTATGCATTATTATTCTTTCTTTACCTCCAAACCCCATTGACTTAACATGTGACTTTTCTGACCACCAAATGTCCTTCTTTCAATCATCATAAGTATATAAATCATATAGCATATGGAAGCTTATGTCTTCACTTAGATTCTAAATTAATTTGACTAGGATTCTTAATTAATTGAGACAATTACAAGCACGTGAATATTTAATTAGGCAATCTTGTGGACAGCATATCTCAAGAAGTATACACCCGTTCATCAAACTTTTTTCAGTTATACATTTGTGGGGTACTGTAGATGTGCCTATTGGCCTAGAATGTCTTGTGACGTCATCATGACATCATTTATAGCGCGTTTTGTATCTGTGTACAAAACACATGGACTATGTGACCAAGTCACGTCATTATTCGTCATTATTCTCCTATATCTTTGTACAGAATACACACGCAGATATGACATTCGACTTGTTACCGAGTCTAATTAAACGACGATGTCTGAACGCAATAATAATACATAGCTCCCTATAGACAGTACACACGTTGTGTAGTTATTGCATTCCTCAGTAAATGACATGAAAGCAGAGTGCGTCCGATTCCTTTCATTTTGATAATTACAATGTGTCCATTACATTGGCGACGAGGATGATAAGCTGATTTGAACTGTAACCGGTGAGCATTCTTTTCATATGATAGCATACATTTCTAGCAAAACGGAAAATAGTAAAAGAGGGCCGGACATTTTCGTAACGTTAAGTCCCATTGTAAGTCCAGCAATATACACATCGTTAGGTTAACCAGTAGCAATATATCGGAACAACCAGTAGCAGTGACTGTCGACCGTAACTGAAACAAGGACTTTGAAAACTGAACCATTCACTAACTCCGACGATCAGATATCAACCGGGAAGGCTTGGGAAGATTGGTTATAGGGAATTGAGCATGAATTCCGCTATTTTCGAATTACTGTTACTAAACCGTATTTTGCGTATTACTGGTTGCATAAACTTATCTAAGTCTTGCTTGTTCCAGAAATAAAAATTATTATAGTGAAATTATATGATTTACTGGAAAGTTAGTGCTTGTGAAAGTGGAAAAAGTTGTTTATAACCACTGATTTTACTAGATACAAATAGTAAGAGATTTACATGACCTCAATTTTTTTTCACAAACATCTGTGATTTTATTGTTCTATGCCGTCAACAAGCTGTTGTCTGTGGAAACCAAAATATATGAATGCTTTGCATTTGCAATGATTTTTTTAAAGAAATACTGATCCTCAAATTGGACACATTCCTTATAGACGAAGCGAACGAAGACTACTTAATTCGTTGGTGTTTATTTCGACTGTAGTGGAAAATTATTGAGAAAATGAAACATTAATATCATGGTTATGAAAAGAAATCTTTTATTTGACAAAATGTTAACAGTAATTTACACATTTCAAAGTTTTAAAGTACTTTTGCAAGAAATTTAACCACCTTCCATTTTATTAGTCTTTCAATAATATTGATTAAAAGTTTTGAGACTTCTCCAAATTATACCATTTTATTTTAAAAATCGAAAACAATATTTTTATTTTCAAGTTTAAAAACAATTTTACAACCATCTGGAAGAAGATGAAACATGATTTCGTGACCGGTTTTAAAAGTGCATAACCATTGTTCTCAGCGAAGAGATCGTGAGTCTTAATAGATTGACTTTGTGTATCATAAGTGTCAAGATCAGGGTTAGGCATACAACTTAGGTTGAGGGTCGCATCATAACAATCATAATCCAACAACTGAACAGCCTTGTGTTCGTCCATATAGGACAAACACTAAATGTCTAGTTAGCTGTTTCGCAGCGAAGCGCAGCGAAACAGCTCTAGTTTTTGTTAAAGTTTTTTTAGCTGTTTCGCAGCGAAACAGCTGTTGTTTTTGTTAAAGTTTTTTTTTTCCCTTTTTTTTTTATTTTTCTTTTTCAGCGCTTTCCGTACCGGAAGTGCATTGCAATAACACATGTTTCATTCTGAACGCCTTTTTGCAGTGTTCCATAAATGCGATTGCAATGAAACTTAAGGGGACCAAAGGCAATAGTGCAATAGTGTGCATATTGCAATGACGTCATAATTACGTCATCACGTGTCAAGTTACACTAAATCAAAGATTAATAATGAAAAACATTAAAAAATTAATAACTCCTGAACCACATATGCTATCAATTTCATCTATGTGGCATATTGTAGGTCGTTACCCACTCCGTATTTCGTGCACAGATATGACCCCATTTTGACCTTAGCTTCCGGTCCAAACCGGAAGTTCAAGTTTAAAGAGCTCTACAGCCAATATGATAAAAAATAATGCTATGATTTCTGTGTATGTAATCATCAGTAGGGCGTACTCTTTTGGATAGTAGGTTTGATGACGTCATCATATGCAAGAGCGCCCTCTAGCGACAGGTTTAAAAAGACGTTATTTTCACTTGTACACTTGCCAATGTCACATTACCACAAATGATATGTCATATTGTAGCTTATGAATCAACTTAAATATCAAAACAAATTACGTCATTATGACATCATCAGGTGTCAAGTTACCCTAAGTTAAAGATTAATATTGAAAACTATTAAAAAATTTATAACTTTTGAACCACAATAGCTATAATTATGATCTTTGAGCCATATTGTAGGTCGTTACCAACTTGACAATTCGTGCAAATATGACCTTATTGTGACGTTTGCTTCCGGTCGAAAACAAAAGTTCAATTATAGCAACGTTGTTAGAGCTCTACAGATACCGTGTGCTGCAGAGAGAAAACAATTACACACGGCTGGCTCCGAGTTTTGCATGAAATAGCGCCCTCTTCTGGTTGAAGATCGAGTTCTAATGGTGTTCGTCATTGGGAACAGATGAAGGCTAACACCGTCTTTGGTGGTGTTGCTGCATCCTGCAGAAACACATCTTCCCGGCATTTTATTAGTTCCGGAAACAAAAATCACGGAATAAATGAAATCGACGCTACGTGTGTGAAACGTTTGTATGTATATGGACATCATGTACACATCGGATCTTCCCGACCTTACGTCACATATCTTATGCAAATGAAGCTTCCACCATGGGGCGGGATTGCCTCCCCAAATACTTCAAACATTGTTTTAAAATACTTGTACTCAGAAATCAATGATTAAATAGACACAGGTGGGTCTCAAAAACAATATTCGCCTTAAGTACACACACAATAAAGGATGTCAGTCCCCCTTTAAATGTTATATTTAAAAATATCATAACTCAGTTACACTTTTGATTTTTACAAAATGTACATCATCAGAAGTAAGTCCTGTTTTGCATGGAATTGCCTTTTTGTTAAAGTGCACATATGGGAAGATGAAATTTAATTACATACATTTGAAGCAACTTTCTACTTTGACTGTGTGAAGTTATTTCTTTTTCAGAGAATGTGAGCACTCCCCATCCCCCCAGCTCAATGTTGAGTGATTGCATGTAGTCCCAACTTTGTACGCACAGACCATAGAGGTAGGAATAGACAGCATAAACATACACGCAATCCTCTACAACATTGAGCTGGGGGCGCGGGGGGTACGGTAGACCCGTCAGACCACACTCGGACCGAAGTCCAACTCTTGACCGAAGCCAACGGATCGTAATAGGGCCGAAGCCCAACAAACAAATGCTTCCCACGGCCGGCCGGTGACCTCCGTGGGTTAGCGGATGAGCTGTAATGATGCATTCGTAGCTAGAACGTCCCGTTTTTATAAGGCCTGACACAATGACTCTACAATGCATGCCACCTCTATCCAAATCATAACTAATGTAGTTCTCTCCTAAAAAACTTTAACTACCATCCTCATACTAAATACAATTGTGAAAAATGTACTTTGTCCGGCCGTATTTTTTCCAATGTGTTATATCTTAGTAATTGTGTAAAAAAAAAGTGGCATGTGGTTATAATACATAAAGTTTTAGTTTATAGGGTTGGGCGGTCATACAACGATTAACCCTAGGGGACCACAGGTAAAATGACCACACCCGATACCTTCGAATGAATATAAGTTGATAAATAGTGGTGTTAAATCTTCTAGAATTCTTACGTTTATCGTGCTACGCGTGTTTACCTCCCGTTGTGACTGTTACCATTGTTTTATTTGACGATCGACCACTAAAGTAATAAGTAAGAATATAATCATAACTTTATTTCTAATTATAGGGGTCGACCGTGCATGTTTTCATCAAATTGCGAAAACTTAACGCCATAACCCCAATTTAAAATTAGATATCTCCAATTGCAGATGTATACCTATTAATTTGGCAAACCTTCATCGTGAAGGCGCATCATTGATAAATATAGCAACAAATTGTTTAAATGTCGACCGTCGACGGTCGACGGTCGACCGCATGGCGGCAAAACGTGATGCCGGCCGGGTGTCGTAATGTTTCGCAATCTTCCAACTTAGCACCCTGCCAAATTGGACATGGCCAGTTGCAGCAGCTGAGAAAACAAAAGAGTGTACTGCTAGTGATAAATGAGAAGGAAATAACAAAAGAAAATAATTGCATCTTTACTATGGGTGTTATTCACGTGATTTATGAAATCGGGTATATATAAGTCACCATATACCTGTGGTGTTCATTTGCAGGAGTGGCAACATCATGGACGGTGTACATTTACAGTTATTGGGGGAGGGCGCCGATACAGCCAAAATCCGCCCAACGACCAGTATTGCTGTCAAAAGCCGGTTACTAGCTTATTAGTAATATTTTTACGCCTTTAAGCTTTGTTACAAGCTTTTATTGCTTCTTGGAGCACTCCTTTTTAGTGTCTCTTTTTCGTATATATTTCGTCGGGGCTCACTGTTCCGTTGAGTTCAGTGAGCCGTTGACCTTCTGTTTTTCTTCTTTGTTCTTTTCTGAATATTTGCATAAGGGTGAAGATAGCCCTTTGTGTGTGTGTGTGTGTGTGTGTGTGTGGGTGTGTGTGTGTGTGTGTGTGTGAACGTACACACCATTCGTTGTGGGGTCCAAAACACAATAGAACAATTGGACCCCACAAGGTAACTATAGAAAATCTTGTACCCCAGGAGAATTATAAGGAAAAGGGATAATAGAACGAACAAAGGAATACCCACAAATCAATGTGCGTGAGTGGGTGTGTGTGTGTGTGGTGTGTGTGTGGTGTGTGTGTGTGTGTGTGTGTGTGTGTGTGTGTGTGTGTGTGTGTGTGTGTGTGTGAACGTACACACCATTCGTTAATGGGTCCAAAACACAATAGAACAATTGGACCCACAAGGTAACTATAGAAAATCTTTACCCCACAGGAGAATTATAAGGAAAGGGATAATAGAACGAACAAAGGAATACCCCACAAATCAATGTGCGTGAGGTGTGTGTGTGTGTGTGTGTGTGGTCGTGTGAACGTACACACCATTCGTTATGGGTCCAAAAAACAATAGAACAATTGGACCCCACAGGTAACTATGAAAATCTTGTACCCACAGAATTATGAAGAAAGGGATAATAGAACGAAAAAGGAATACCCAAATCAATGTGCGTGAGGG
>CM055820.1:6430916-6454261 GCA_029582265.1 Zoroaster sp. YZ-2022
TTGAATAGGAAGATTATGCTTGCCTCAAGAGTCGACTTCACAACTTTCATATCGGTTATTATAATTTATGAAACCTGACTATATTTTCCAGATTGTAAACTGACATGCAACAATGGAGGCTACTCGGAATGACAGTACGTCGGTCAGTGCATGTAAAACAACTGGACCGGCAATGACTGTTCTGGTGGAAACAATGTAGACACTATTGGTGGTAAGTTTTGTATAGAGAATAGTTACGAAGCCCCAGCCTTAGAAAACACATATATTGCCTAATATAGAAAAAGGAAAAACCTTGCTAAGTATAGTCTCTGACTTCCATCATCTGCTGCAGAATGTTGTGTGTATTTTATTTATCAGGCAGATAGTGCATGTAGTTATGGTGGAGTATGTCCCATTGTAAAAGGTTACAAATGCAATAATGATACATGTTATATGTTCTATTTTTGTTTATTTTACCAAAAGCCACATTCATATTTAAAGATAACCGATAACCAACTGTAATTACAGTTGATGAATCTGATAGAAATTTTGTAGTTTTATTTTTGTGTAATATAAAGAGAATGTCATTTGGCTTATGAGTGGATTCTGCCTTCTAATTTTAAATTGTATCATAAAAACAGAGTTAACACCGTGCTCAAGTGGACCTTGTATGAATGGCGGTACCTGCAACAATACCATTGACCATTACACTTTGCACTTGTTGGGGAGGGTTCATGAGTTCTGGGTGTGATGAGAAAGGTAAGTATATATGGTTTGATCTGAAATCTTTGAGAAACTCGTGAACGAATTCTCTATGTTGTCACATTGATGTATATTTGATAAAATTGTTCTACTCTGGATTTTACTCTAAATTTATAGTTGAATAGTTGAAATCTTTAGGGGTGGAGGATGTGCTCTATTTGAAGTCCAGCATTACTGATGATTTATAAAGACACAATTATGTAGAGATATTGCATGTTATTTTTTCCTTGCTTATAGGTATGGTATCTGCTCGGCTTCGGGTGACCCTCTTAACACATTTGACAACCTCTCGGCATCACTTCCAAGGTAACTGCCATTACACTATGGCCAAGAATTGCATAGGTGATAGCATGTTAACCAGCTTCTCAGTGAGGTTGATAACAGAACGAAGGTCTAAAATGCTGCAGTGCCTACACGTATGAAGTCACCGTCGTTGTTCAAAATTTAGTAAGTTCGCACATTTTTTGGTGCATTTATAATTACTAACTTAAAATATTAATATGGTGAAAATTGGTGACAACTAAGCAGGTAGCGATATGGTAATCATATAATTTAATTTAAATATTATTAGATACTTCCATTTGACCTTCGAGGAAAAAAAACAAAATCATTTCAGAGTATTAAGAGAACTCATTTCACATCAACAAGAAATTTGCAGCAGCTACCTCCCCTCATAGTGTGATGGTGTGTATTGTTTTGACAATCGGCCCTATGATTTAATTAACATTTAATGATAGTGAGAGGATAACTTCTTCTCACAAAATAATTTATGTTAACATACCGGATTAGGAAAAACTTTGTTGTTTGAAAGAGATTTTAATTAATAACATTGTGGCTCATGTAAAGAGTTAGAGTAGTCTTGTTTAGCTTGAAAAATTCCCCAGCAATTTGTTTATTTTTTTTGTTTGCTAGAGGAATAGAATTTTCCCTTTTTTACTGGATCTAGTAATAACTAATTATAGATTTTAATTCCTTGATAACACTTTTAACAATTTCATTATGAATATTCTATTCCTATTGAAATTTGTTGTTTCTTGGATCAAATGTGGTCATTGGAGACTTGCATCAAATTAACAATTACTTTGTGTGTACTTTGTACTTTTGTGTCGACTGGCTCTAGTAGAGACAGCTCAAGCTGAGATCTAATACATATTAACTCATTACAATTCCTAGATGATTGAAAACGTTTCATTACATATGTCTTTTGAGTTATCTTAAGCATGCATACTTTTATTAAGATAATCCCTGTCATCCGATGAATCTTTTGATGTTTTTTTTCAGACATTTGTTTTTTTGGACCAAAATGCAAATGTAGTTACCTTCTCAACGGAGCTCAGGCCTTCTACACTCCAGCTACGACAAGTGGGATTGAGATCTCAATGCTGGAAGATAATAGTGACCATTTTCAATTAGAAAGGAAAATATAACTTGTTTGCCCTCGCATACATTAGATGGTATCAACTGAAAAAGGTTGGAATATATAGGAATATACAGAAATGTCAAATATTTAATATTGATCTTTTTTATACTTTTTTGTGACAAACGACTTGTGACAGATTTTTGGTCTGCGTGTTCTGTGGGATGGTAAGGAGCAGTAATGGAGGTTCGTGTGGGGTGCGAACTTCAAGAATAAGATGTGTGGTCTGTGGTAACTACAATGGGCATTAGCTCCAAAGAAGATGAGTTTAGGAATCCAGAAGGGAATCTATGTGAAGTTGATTATCTCTTCAGGAGAATAATTAAGGTTACTATGTAAACTTGAAGAACAAGTTTGAGTTATTATTGTCTTTCTAAATTTACGTTTTTTAAAGTCAGTCAACAATAGACCAGTTTATCTCAATTAGAATTAAAGCTTCAGGAGAAAGAAATTCTTACCCAGTGTTTTTGTAGGAAAGAATCAGGAAGCTTTTAAATAACAAGTTTTGACATTTTGTACGAAAAGCTTTCAAATGTAGCTTTTGGTAATAACTGGGAGGCGTTGGCAATGATACAAACTGCATCTCACAGACTGACGACGTTGATCCATGTGCACAAGTTGTGGATGGGGTGATGCCAGTCTTAACAAGCAAAATGTGAAATAATAAGAAACACCGAAGGTAAGTGCCACTTAAATAACATTCATATTGCTACGTAATAATAAATCCAGATTTTCTTCCGATTTAGATGTAAATGAAAAATAGAAGGGATATTAAGTTTCTGAGTTATCGGATGAGGTCATTAAAACTTCCACAGATTGGTGTTTGGTTATTAACATTTTTCATTTTGGTCAAAGCAGTATTTTTCCTTCAAGGGAGGCGCTATGACCACAATTTGGTTAATATTTCTTATAAAAACATGGTTATTGGAAGATTTTGACCTAAAATTTGGATTTTTCCCATGAAAAGTATAATTACAAAGGCATATAAACAATTAAATATAAAGAATATTTTATACAATATATTTTCTTGAACTTTCATCAAAGTGTTATTATTGTGAACCTTCATTTGATTTCATCACTAACAGCAAACATTATAGATTTTATAAAATTGTCTTATGAAGAAAACAAAACAAATGATCTTATTAGCTGCATAACAAATTCCATATTATCATATTTTAGAACCACACTCGTAATTGATAACGAATGTTAAGAGAGATTCCAGTATTTAAAAATGACATTGTATCTTCATCAACTGTATTATGGTTGATATTTGGATTATATTATGCGGTCCCTTTCTGTATAATGGTTGAATATTTGATTTTAATACAGGTCCTTTCTCCAAGTTGTCACAGCAGTATTGACCCTGAGCCTTATTACTTACATGCACGTTTGACTGTATGCGCATTCCTAATGTTTCTGATAAAGTCTTATGTGACCAACTTACTGACTTCACTCAAGCTCCTGCGTAAGAATAAATATGTTGACATCGAGACATGGAGGAATGAAACCTTTGTCGTAAGAATATTATATGATTATTTTTGGTAAAATGTTATTTTAACCATATTCATTAATTTAGCTCATTTTTAAAGATGATTAATTGACAGTAATATTTATTTTGTTGGTAATAACTATTTTTAGTTTTTCTTGCTTCTTTTATGAAATGATTCATGCTAACTAGAAATTAGAAGTACTACTGAAATGTTCTTTGATGTTTTATAACCATTTGGTATGTTGTTATCATTACTTAGCATTGCCATGTCAAGTTTTGCAATAGTACATACAGTGCATGTTCATCCGCCTGTCCAACAACCTGCTCCAGACATGGGAGGCAGAACACTACGTGTAATGAAAGGTGTATCGAGGGATGCGAGTGTAATCAGGATTTGTTTTTGGAAGGGACAAATTGTATTTAATGACACCTGTATAGCTGTTTACAAGATGGCTTTTATTATGCGTTGAGTTTATGGTTCTCTGTCATCATTTTATATATGTGCATTGTACATGTACCTTCAACATAAAACTGAATATTCTGCACCTCATCATCATTAATGCTATTGAAAATCAACTAGATTGATAGAAGAGAAGATCTAAATTTAAAGGCACACTATCCTCCATGATCAGAACAGAATTTCAACAGAGGCATGGAATCGTATCCTAGTTTAAGACGAACACAGTGACTGAAAATTGCACTCATTTATGCAGCAGCAACAATGGGTAATATGACTTTATCATTTAATTTGAGTGTATTTTCAGTCACTGAAATAATCCACAAACCAGCAGTCTGGTTGAGACCTGTTGATCGTGACTGTGTGTCCTTTAACACATTTTAGCATTTGTTGATTGATATGTGTACTCTATTAGTTCACTTATACAAATAGATGCATTGTTCAGGTTGACAACGTCATTTTGACCAGCATGTGCAGCCAGAGATGTGAGTGTTTTCCTGGGAGGAGTTTATAACTGTTCCAGATGTTGCATGTGACCAGAATGCTTTCTGTGGGTTGATGAAGATGAACACCAGATGCATTGCTCTTGGAAGGATTGCAGGCAATGGATCTGTGTATGCACACCAAGTAAAGCAATATATAATGTGTTGAAATAAATATTATGTTGAATATACCTGTAGTCTGCACCCAGAGAGTCTTATTTATATAAATTCACTTGTCAATATAGAAATGGAAAGAAAACACTACAAGTATAGTTCGGACTTACCATCCGTCTACCGGGTGTTGTGTGTGGCATTTTATTTATCAGGCAGATAGTGCATGTAATTATGGGTGGGTATGTCCCATTGTAAAGGTTACAAATGCAATATTAATAATTACATATTTATATATACTACTTTTGTTTATACTACCAAAAGCCACATTCATGTGTTGCAAAGAGATGACGATAAATAACGATTACAGTTGATGAATCGATATTGAGTTGTAGTTTGAGTTTTTGTAATATAAGAGAAAAGTCATTTGTAGCTTTGTAAATTGGATTGCTGCAGCTAATTTAATTTTAAATTGTATCAGTTATTATAATTAATGAAACCCAACTATATTTTCCAGAATGTGAACTGACATGCAACAATGGAGGTACTCGGAGTGACAGTACATGTCAGTGTATGTGTGAGCCAAGCTGGACCAGTAATGACTGTTCTGGTACGTAGACAATGTATACATAGTGGTTGTATTTTTAATAATATAACTGTCAAAACCGTATGAAGCACAATGTGGTATCCTCATTAGAAGAGGGTTTCAAATTAGTAATAATCTACTTTCAGGGTTCAGTAATAGCTGAATAGGAAGACTATGCTTGCCTCATAATCTGACTACAACTTTCATCAGCATAATTTACGTATCCTATATATAATTTTCAGATTGTGAACTGACATGCAACAATGGTGGTACTCGGAGTGACAGTACGTGTCAGTGTATCTGTGAGCCCAACTGGACCGGCAATGACTGTTCTGGTACGTAGAGCAATGTAGACATATTGGTGGTAGTTTTCTATAGAATAGTTTACTGAAAACTTGTATGAAGCACATATGTGCCACAATTTCCATATGTTGCAATTTACAAATGAGGATTCTACATTTGAAAGGGGTACACTTAAAGTGATGCAGTGAATTAACATAATTTTTTGATTTGAAGAGGAAGATTATGCTTGCCTCAAAGTCTGACTTAACAACTTTCATATCAGTTATTATAATTAATGAAACCCAACTATATTTTCCAGAATGTGAACTGACATGCAACAATGGAGGTACTCGGGATGACAGTACATGTCAGTGTATCTGTGAGCCCAACTGGACCGGTAATGACTGTTCTGGTAAGTAGACAATGTATACATAGTGGTTGTATTTTTTAATATAAAACTGTCAAACTGTTTCCCAACTGGTGGCTATGTGGTATCCCCGTTAGAAGAAGAGGGTTTCAAACAGGATAAAAGTATCTCACAGTCAGGATAGTATAGCTGATATCAACCTTGTGAGCATTATTATCACTTACGTATCCTATATATATAATTTTCAGATTGTGAACTGACATGCAACAATGGTGGTACTCGGAGTGACAGTACGTGTCAGTGTATCTGTGAGTCCAACTGGACCGGCAATGACTGTTCTGGTACGTAGAGCAATGTAGACATATTGGTGGTAGTTTTGTATAGAGTAGTTTACTGAAAACTTGTATGAAGCACATATGTGCCACAATTTCCATATGCTGTAATTTACAAATGAGGATTCTACTTTTGAAAGGGGTACACTTAAAGTGATGCAGTGAATTAACATAATTTTTTGATTTGAAGAGGAAGATTATGCTTGCCTCAAAGTCTGACTTAACAACTTTCATATCAGTTATTATAATTAATGAAACCCAACTATATTTTCCAGAATGTGAACTGACATGCAACAATGGAGGTACTCGGGATGACAGTACATGTCAGTGTATCTGTGAGCCCAACTGGACCGGTAATGACTGTTCTGGTAAGTAGACAATGTATACATAGTGGTTGTATTTTTTAATATAAAACTGTCAAACTGTTTCCCAACTGGTGGCTATGTGGTATCCTCATTAGAAGAAGAGGGTTTCAAACAGGATAAAAGTATCTCACAGTCAGGATAGTATAGCTGATATCAACCTTGTGAGCATTATTATCAGTTACATATCCTATATATATAATTTTCAGATTGTGAACTGACATGCAACAATGGTGGTACTCGGAGTGACAGTACGTGTCAGTGTATCTGTGAGCCCAACTGGACCGGCAATGACTGTTCTGGTACGTAGAGCAATGTAGACATATTGGTGGTAGTTTTGTATAGAATAGTTTACTGAAAACTTGTATGAAGCACATATGTGCCACAATTTCCATATGTTGCAATTTACAAATGAGGATTCTACTTTTGAAAGTGGTACACTTAAAGTGATGCTGTGCATTAGCATAATTTTCTTTTGCTTTGAATAGGAAGATTATGCTTGCCTCAAAGTCTAACTTCCCAACTTTCATATCAGTTATTATAATTTATGAAACCCAACTATATTTTCCAGTATGTAAACTGACATGCAACAATGGAGGTACTCGGGATGACAGTACGTGTCAGTGTATGTGTGAGCCGAACTGGACCGGTAATGACTGTTCTGGTACGTAGACCAATGGATACTTATTGGTTGATTGATTCATTGATTGATTGAATTTATTCGGATAAAAAGATGACAAAAATACAAAACACATTACAAAGACAAGAGAAAATCATACAAAATTTATCCAAGGATAACCCAAAAAGCCAATAACATATATAGGCTTATTTCCATTGGGGTCCTTGCATCGAAACATCAAAAAATACAAATACAATCTGCAAATTAGAAAGACAAAAACAAATCAAGGTACCACCACTCCCCAAAGAAAGAACGAATAGAAGCGACAGTAGTAAAAAAGCTGTTGAAATGGTCATAAACTTTCGATGAATTAAAACATAAATCATCATCAATGTTAAGAACGACTCTGGACTGAGCCCTGGATGTAGAGCAATATCCAAGAGATTTTAATTGCTGCCATAGTTTTTAGGTAGATTTTTGTTTGGTCATTTTTGTTGCTGAAATAGTCAGCTTTAGCCCACCTAATGTCCCTTTGAATCTGATTTCTGATCTTGCAAAAACTACGGTGCAATTCGGTATCAGCAGTATTTAAAACAAATCTATACAGAAGATTGTCCCGATGTCTGATATTATCTAGGATCTCGGTACTCATCCAAGGCTCAGTTCTTCCCTTCAGTCGAATTTATTTAATAGGGGCAATCCTACATGTATCTAATATTTTGATGAACAAAGACTTAAATTTAGTCCAAGCTAAATTAACGTCATTACAATTAAAGACCTCTGACAAATCTGTAACAGCCATATCAGACAGAAGTTGAGAAGAGTTATAATTTCGTAAAGACCTAATTTTAATTACATTGTGACGACTTATTTGACCTCGAAGTACCTTTCGAGTACAGTAAATGATAAAATGATCACTGAGGCTGATATTCACAGTACCATACTGACTAAACTTGTCGGAGTTATTACAGATAATATGATCTAATATAGTAGAGGAGGAACTAGTGATCCGAGTTGGTGTGTCAATGAGTTGTTTACAATTAAATAAGACCTGATTTGTTACTAAGAAAATTAACATTAAGATCGCCTAAAAGCATCAATTCACAATCGAATTTTGGATAAGGTAACTGCCAAGTGCTCCAAAAAAATAGTCACTTGGTTGGACGATAGTAGTAAGGAGAGGAGCTGCAGACACCCCGTTTGGTGGGGGCAATTGAGGTGGGGGCCGGTGGGGTAAATGTGGAATTGAGGGTGGGGGCCGGTGGGGCAAATGTGGAATTTGAGGGTGGGGGCCGGTGTGGCAAATGTGGAATTGAGGGTGGGGGCCGGTGGGTAAATGTGGGGTAAATTGAGGGTGGGAGCCGGTGGGGAAATGTGGGGTAAATGGAGGGTGGGGTTTTTGTGCAGTTTATGTTTTTTCATATTGGGACACGTTGAACCCGTTAGTGTGTTCCTTTTCAGTAACATGATTCAGCGGTTTATAGTATAATACAATGAGATTTGTAATAAATGTCTTTAAAACAAAACAAACGAACGAGCAAACACACAATAAAAACATGTACATATAGTAACATGATTCAGCGGTTTAGAGTATAATACAATGAGATTTGTAATAAATTTCTTTAAAACAAAATAAACAAAACAAACGAACGAGCGAACGAACGAGCAAACACGCAATAAAAAACCATGTACATATATAATTTAGTTTTACTATTAAATTGAACAGAAATACGTTGTGAGGTAAACAAAAGGACAACTAGAAATCTTAATGGATAGAATTAATCGTAATCTTAATGGATAGAATTACTCGTAAGTTGTTAGGTAAACAAAAGGACTACTAGAAATCTTAATGGATAGAATTACTCGTAAGTTGTTAGGTAAACAAAAGGACTACTAGAAATCTTAATGGATAGAATTACTCGTAAGTTGTTAGCTAAGACGCGTTGACCTGGTGATGAATGAAGTTGCCGTGATAAATGAAGTTGCCTGTGTGACGTCACGGACAAGTCGTCACGTAACCATTGTATTGTGCTATGAATGGTCAATCGTGCTGCGTTTTGATTGGATAATAAAGGTTAACCCGAAATAATTTACGCTGTCAATTTTACGCTGTCAATTTGACTGCTGGTGTCTGAAACTCATAAAAGGGCAACTGTTTGACATTTACAACTCATTCCATACCCCGGACAACTGACTTCTGACTTCTGCTAGAATATACGTTGCTGTATACTGTATCTCTCACAAGATGGCTGAACTTTCCAATCTTAATACAACCTACGATGCTGCATCGATGTCAGTAGCACCGCCAACTTCCCCGACGTCTCTGTTGGATGGTGGACCGTTTGACTGTGTGAAAAAACTTACTCACGAGCAAGTCAAAACCGGTTGGCGTGAAGCGTACAGTTCGACTGAGGGTAAATGTTACTTCTACAACATATTTACCAGAGAGAGTGTTTGGTCCATCCCTACTACCATGCCGATCCAGCGTGAACAGAGAAGACTGGTCGACTCAACCGGAGTGGACATTCTGGCGGCTGCTGTGAACGAGTTGACCGGTAATTCCTCTCAGGTGCAGGCAGACAACCATGGGGCTTCGGGTTCACCCCACGTGAAGGGAAAGGACACCGTCAAGAGAAGCTACAGCCCAGACCCCGAAGAGGTGGACAACCAGAAGAATGCCAAAAGATTCAAGATCGGAGGTGAGCGTTACGCTTATGTAAAACGTTTCAAGGGGCGCCCCTACGTTAATATCAGAGAGTATTATTGGAACATGAACAAGACCCGATTGCTGGCTGGGAAGAAGGGGTTGAATCTCACCACCGAAGAGTGGATGATGCTGGCCGGACAGAGCACCGACATTACAAAAGCCCTGGGAACGATGTAAACACAGCTATTAACTTTTTCTTTGTTTACTACTCATTCCAGGAGACATTGAATCACCCGCCAGTGTTGATATCGTAGAAGACGCATCACCCACCAGAATGGTTATCAAAAGAATTCTGACCAAAATGGTTACGGATAACATACTAAAGGTCGTGTATGATGCTCAGGAACAACGAGGGTGTAAAGGATGTGAGGATAACTGGCCGAGTCTGTATGATCATGAGTGTGCGTTTTTCGGTATGCATCCACCATGCCGTCTTTATGACTATGTATCTGATTATTACGAAGAAGCGGTGGAACATGTAGACGCGGACAAAGTTATTGACGTTCTTGACGCAGTCAACACCTATCTAAATGTTAGTGAATCAAGCGACGAGGGATTGGACATTGATAAACATTCTATGATTAGGGAAATCCTAAATGAGTGGAGGGCGGACCCTGACGATGTTGCCCGTTCGTTCTACTCTACGTTTTTTAACAATTTAACTGAACTGATTGGTAGCACTATTGAACAGTTGAATGCATAATGTATAATCTCCTTTGAGATAATTATTTCCATCGAACAAGTTTATTGTGTGAAATCGTTTTTTTAAATTTGTTTTATTTTATTTTATTTGTTTATTTATACTGCTAATGGATTGATTTGAATTAAAGTGTGATTTTTAATGTAATATTGTAATTGGTTTTGAAAATATCAGTGATGTCCTTTAAATTAATAAATAAAATCTTAACATTGTGTGTATTACTTTTGTTGAAATGGTTTAAAAAATAAATGTGAAGAAATGTAACATTGTTTATGTGTGTGTTTTATTTTGGTGTAATTTTATGTAAAGACCCAGATTAGTGTTTGTGTCGGGAATGGATACGGTAGAAGAGGGTAAGGGTTGAATTGGATAGGGTTAACGATAGGAGTTGGACAGGGGTAAATATAAACACACATAATAAAAGACGACAAGAGGTGCCTAAAACCAACCGGAATTCATCAGAATTCCTTTAGTGGTCAACGGGCGATATACAGTTTCAAGTATTTTATTCATCATCAAAACATACAATACAAATTTATCAAATGGTGATTATCAATAACGTTTATAAAGAACAAAATTACAACGCATCAGCTAACTACGATTCTTTAAACAAAACAAAACCCTACTTGGTAAAAGATTCTTTCTGAAACATCTGGTCTTTCATCATCACTCTTCCTCGTTCTCTTCATCCTCATTTAGTTGAAGTAGTCCGTCAAATTTGGTATGGAGTTTAGGCATTACTCTGTTCAGAGCTTTGTTTACTTCCATGCCTTTATTTACTTTTTCTTCGAGATCTTCCGCAATATCCTGATGAGTGCCATTATCTTTCAGATGTAGGTAACTTGACAAAAAATCCTTGTATTTGTTGAAAAAGATTCGCTTGACTGCCCAAAGGGTTTTCCTATTGGCTTTTTCCTTGGCTTGATCTTCACTCATACCCCCGTTGACGTACTTTTCATATTTTTCACACCACATCTCTTCAGTAGCCTCTTTAGCCTCTTCCAACCAGTCTCGAAAAGTGGCATTGTCTTCCAATTCAGAACTAGACTCATCCTCTTCCGATGATTCGTCATATTCCACCTCCGTATCGGATTCTGAATCATCTTCCTCGAAATTTTCGTCGTCATCCTGCGTAGATTCAGTTTCACAAGTTTCTATTTCCGAATCTTCAAATCTACGCTTTTTAAAATCGGGTTCAGAATTATCGACGTCAGAATTGTTAGATTGGATAGCTTTAATTTCAGAACCATCGTCAACTTCATCCATTTTAGATTTCTCTTCATTATGTACATGTTCTGCATGCCTCCGTAGGTTATATCTCCGTCCAAAGCTTTTGCCGCACTGGTGACAAGCATGGGGTTTGACAGCAGAAATAGCATTCATGTTGAATCTCTGATGCTTAATCTCCGATTGACAAGAAACGGAAGAAATAGTTTATATATAGGCCTATAACTACTCATTTTGCTGCTCATTTGCTCATTTTGCTGCTCATTTGCTGATGTTGCTGCTCATTTGCTAATTTCGCTGCTCATTTGCTAATTTCGCTGCTCATTTGCTCATTTCGCTGCTCATTTGCTAATTTCGCTGCTCATTTACTCATTTCGCTGCTCATTTGCTCTTTTCACTGAAATACAAACACGAAAGGGTATCACAAATGAGCAGCGAAATGAGTAAATGAGCAGCGAAATGAGCAAATGAGCAGCGAAATGAGCAAATGAGCAGCAAAATGAGCAAATGAGCAGCGAAATGAGCAAATGAGGTTGGATGAGACAGTCAACGTGATCATCTATGCAGAGTTCAACAACATTCTGGAAATAGACCAGTCTCGCAACATCATCTTTGACTACGCCAGTTAGGTCAAAACGGACCGAACATCATGAATAGTTTGGAGATAAGTTCTATTTTGAAACGAGACCGGTTCACCAAGCATTTCTTCAGAGGACTTTTTGCCTGTGACCAACTTCCGAAGCAGTTTGTTCTACGCCCTAGCGCTATTGTCATTAACACAGACCCTGCTGATGATAAGCCAGGAGAACACTGGTTGGCAATCTACATTACACGAGATGGTGTGGGTGAATATTTTGACTCATACGGACTACGTCCCAAGGTACCGCAGATTGAACATTTCCTTCAAAAGAATGCGAAATACACCATCTATAACACTCGCCGTCTTCAGGGACCTTTGTCAACCGTCTGTGGACAGTACGTCATCTTCTTCCTTTTACATCGATGCCGAGAAATGAGCATGAACAAAATTAGCAAATTGTTTTCGTCGGATACAATGGATAATGATTTGGATGTAAATAACTTTATTAGGAAACACTTTCCTCGTATTAAAACAGAAGTGTATGACGAACAATTTCCGATTTCGTTCGAAAAAGAAGCAACATTTTTCTAATGTACTGTTATTGCAATTTGGGCATGAAGTATCGAGAGAAATAATGGCGTAATTCAATTTAATAGTAAAAATTATGTATTTGTTTTGTTTGTTTCGTTTAACGGGTAGTGTTTTTGTTGTGTTCAATTTACTTACTTTTGTTGATTCCATAAATATATAAGAATTTAAATTAACGAACCTTATTTTAATAGCACCCCAACTAATCCTAAAATGAATTACCAAACTTTAGCACGCACGACCTAAAAATATAATAAAATAAAACATAGAATAATACAAATTTCAAAATAAAATGCTAAATAGAAATATAAAAAATTAAAACAACATTATAATACAACTGTAAAATTGAAGAATACTTGAAAAATTATTACTCTTAATCATGTGTTTCGATGTTATTGTGGGATAATCCCATCTACAGTATAAAGCAGCACTGTTTATAACTAAACTGAGTAAATGAAGTATCAACCAAAATTCTAACTCGGCGGCGATGTATCTGATGTTAGCGTAAAAACAGAGTTGAAATTAATTCGACAAGACAACCTCGTCTCTAAAATATGGATGAAGACGCAGTCAGTTTTATTATAGAAAATACTGTATTTGTTGAAACGTTGAAGCATTAAAAGTAACACGAACTTTACATTAAGTTCATGGGATGTTTCATTCAGCATTGGAAAATCGACTCTAAGCCCGAAAACCAACTGTGAACGTGTACCAGTAGTACTATACGAATAAATCCTTTACACAAAGAGGACTGACCACCGATCGATTCGTCAACAAAGGGGGTCCGTGACGCAATGGCCAAATTTGTCTTATCCAAAGATTAAATGTTGCGGGTAGGCATATAGCAACTCGATCGTTTGTGTACGTGTATAAATCTTGGTACAATGTCCGAATGTGTTTTTCGTTCGAAAAAGAAGCAACATTTTTCGAATGTATTGTTATTGCAAATTGGGTATGAAGTATCGAGAGAAATAATGGCGTAAGAGGGATCGAGGAAATTACAATGCCGTCAATGGAGGGGCCCACGGAAACATGTTGGATCCCGCGCCATCTGATTTCGGTGAGTTTATTTCCATGCAAAGTGTGGTGATGTATAACCAACTAGATGAGGCTTGCTGTAGAATTTATACAGGACTATTTCATAATGGACAAACAATCAGCTTACAAAGGTTACATTACATGGTTATTGGACTTGAGTGGAAGTATCGCCGTAACTTGTCTCAACACGAACGGTATTTGTTATTGCCGAATTGCTTTTTTTATTGCGTGTTTGCTCGTTCGTTTGTTTTGTTTTAAAGAAATTTATTACAAATCTCATTGTATTATATTATAAACCGCTGAATCATGTTACTGAAAAGGAACACACTAACGGGTTCAACGAAATATGTGTTCCAATATGAAAAAAACATAAACTACACAAAAGACCCACCCTCCATTTACCCTACATTTCCCTACCAAACCCCACCCTCAATTTCCCCAACATTTCACCCACCACCCCTCCACACTCAATTTCCTCACATTTCCCCACCGGCTCCCACCCTCAATTCCACATTTCCCCACCGGCCCCCACCCTCAATTCCACATTTGCCCCACCGGCCCCCACCCTCAATTCCACATTTGCCCCACCGGCCCCCACCCTCAATTCCACATTTGCCCCACCGGCCCCCACCTCAATTCCACATTTGCCCCACCGGCCCCCACCTCAATTGCCCCCACCAAACGGGGTGTCTGCAGCTCCTCTCCTTACTACTGACGATAACAGGTGCCAATAATAGGTTTAGTTTTTGGGAGCCAAATACATTCCAAATGAGTATTGTACAGGTCAGGTCTTGGATTGAAAGCCAAGTCATTCCTGATGAAAACACATACCCCACCACTGCTTCTGGATCTATCTTGTCGCATGATGGAGTAATTTTTGATCTTAATCTCCTCATCTGGAACAGAGCTATCAAGCCAAGATTTGGAAATACCGATGACAGCAGCTTTTGAATCTGCAGCTCAGCGTCTCACTTCTGAAATTTTGGGTATTAAAGATCTAATATTGACGTGAATGAAATGACCTTTTTGCTGAAAGCAATGGAAATGAGACGGTTCTGTGCTTGCAACGTAATGTTTAAATGATTAGGTTGAACAGGTGCTCTATCATCAAAGCTGACAGTAGGCTCGTCAGGCATGACCGGATTATGAAACTTTGGGAGCTCATCAAAGCAGCATTTGTTGCAGACATAGCTAAATGTAGTCTTGTCTGTAACAAGTTTGTCGTAGGCGGAAGCAGACAGGAAACCAATATTTCTGCTGTGAACCCAGTTCTTACACGAATCACAGCTAATTGCTCGACTTCTGCTCACGACACCAATCCCGCAATGAATACATGTTTACGTAGGTTTACGTTGGCAAATGCTTTGGATGGGTCCTGGATTAGGATTAATATCCCCACTCAGCAGTATGAAATGTGAGGTGACCAGGATTGATAAATCAATATCAGAATGACTGGATGTGTTACTAGCAATATATCTCATAATGATTCGAAGATCTCGCCTGGACTTCAGAGGCACACGAAGGCTGGACAAAAGAACTAACATTTGTTGTTTACCAGAGTTAGATGAAATGAAACTATGTTTACCGGTACTGAAGAGCCATCCATCAAAGTCCTTTTTGGAAACTGTTTCATTAAGAGAACAGATCTGCTGGAAGTGATGCGCTATGGTTCGGTAAAGCCACAGCATGAAAATTGCTGATAGTAACATGTTACGGATGGATGCCATCTTTAAATCAGATCAGGGCGAACAGTCAACATAAAATGAAGACAAAAATTCACCAATTTCTAGAAGAGAAATCCCGTAAATTGTCAGATTGATGCTATCCACGGTTTAAATTAAACTGAGTTTTGGTTAAAAAAAAGAACAGGATGATGGCTGAAAAGGTGGATTACAATGGATTTTAAAACATCGAAATGGAGAGAAAATAAAACAACATAATTTTTGGCTTTGAATAGGAAGATTATGCTTGCCTCAAAGTCCAGAATGCAAACTGACATCATTCCTGACATACTGCCTCGTACTAAAATAGTATTTGTAGCGGCAGCACTTCATCAAGTTCGAGCTGCAGTCTTCTTGGTGTATACATTGTGCTACTGGTAGGGGTTTCGCAAAGGTCGCAGGTCACATCTAGGTCAGAGGTTGATGACTAACTTAGGAGTAAGCAAGGGTCTCTACAGAAGCCGTTGATTATAACAAGTAAAGTTTTGATGTTTTATTCTCTCAGTTATTCGCACTTTCTCAGTGAAATAATCCGCAGTGGCTCCGTGAAAACTGTGAATAAACAAAGTAATACACGTCCTTAAATTCACAGAGTATTACATCAATTATGAAAACATCGTATATCACTTGACTAAGATAACAGTTTTAACATATGCTTATAGTTATAAGAATACTACCGAAGAAATCCTACTCACTTTGAGCTATTTGAAATGGTAAGGGAAGCACAGAATTATCTCTTAAGACAATCAAATACGAGGTTAATACTTCTTTCTCAAGGAAAATATGAGTCTCTAAATTACCTCCTTGCATCCTTTCCTTCTTTACAAGAGTTTGTCGAGTCCAAAAAGGGGGAAAACCTCTCGTGATTATTGGAAAAACATGACTAAAGTCTGATAAAGATGTCTGCCATGAAGGATTGTTTACATGCCTCATGCGCGTGTACGTGTTCGTGGCTCAATTGTTTTCTCCACTCGGTAATCTTACAGAGGGTGCCATACTCAAATGCAAACTTGTGAATACATTAACAGTATTAATGACATTCAATACAAATCACTGGTCTGCAAAAAAAAACATTTGTTAAACGAGTGGTTGTACAATATTTAGTTAATAATAACTCTATAATAAAAGACTTGCATATTATTTAAGCTGTTCAGTATACTCTCCTTAAGACGATATACTGATACTGAAGTATACTGATCGAAACGTCAAGTTCCTCACCGGTTCTTCTCAGAAGAGATTGTTTACATGGTGCCAACCTTACTTCTAATGATATGTATGTTTGTTTGTTTGTTGTGCAAAAGATGCCGTTGTGATGGCATCGGCCATTCAAATACAAATAACTGATCTACAAAAATATCATTTGTTATATGAGTAGTTCTACAATATGTAACATCAAGATTACATTTTCATAATTTCACAATTCAACTTAAAACAGATTTGATCTAAAATATCACTAGAACCCCCCTCCCCTGTTTCTAGAGGGGGAACATTTTTGCCGCTGCAATCACATCAGGTCAAAGAAACAAAACGACAAATAAAGTGATGTATGTTTATTCAATTAAATTTCTACTGTTTCAATTAAAATTGTGCATTAATTACGAAGCAACTTAAAAGCAGAACATAGCTGTTTATGACTGTTTCCAAGGTTTCTGAGGTTAGATCAGTTGTTAAAATGTATCTATATACCACGTGTTGTTATTGCCAAGAATAATGTTTAATACTTATTAGGTTTTTAGGATTACTCCCAACACCTATTTGAAATTGTTTGTTTTAATTTCTTAATTTTCTCTATAGGCAAACACATAGTTGCAGACATCACAGAACTATAAAACTTAACACATACACGGAGTTGGTCCTTAACATATTTTGACATCAGGATGACTTTATCAATCATGTACTCAAACTAGTTGACATTTCGTAAACAGACATGACCTCATTTTGATCTTTTCTTCAACTTCAACAAATATATTCTGCAGCACTATTATAGGGTCTGCACACTGCAGCCAAAGTGATATGGAATTTAAATATGACATGTGACATTGTCATCACAGATCATGCAGAGTGCCCTCTAGTGGCAGTTTAAAAAAGAAATATCGAAATGTCAGAAATTATCAAACAGAATTTCACCAGATTTAGAACGATGATGAAAGACATTCAATGCATTACCATTGTGAAGTATAAATTCAATCACACGACTGAACTGGAAGTTAAGATGTTCAGCACATTGTATGTAATTCTAATTATTATTATATTATACAAAATTATATTTCCTGAACCAAACGAGGTACCAACATTATTTTTTTCATGATCATAAGGAACAATTATTGTGTCTAAACATTCTTGGGGTGACAGATTTTTTGAAGTTGTGGCTCCGAAATACTTTCGGAAGTCGTAGTTGGTAAACTTATTTTTTGCAGCTGTATGCGATGTAATATACGTTGTAATATGCTTAATGTAAGAAAAGTACCACAGTAAACAGTTGTAGCATTCGCCCTCCCATAAAGGTATATCATCAAAATAGGCTCAGTGAACGTGACCCCAACGTTTTCATAAGTTTTTTGAAGGGTTAAAGAAAAATAATGGATGTCTTATTTTTGGTTATTCCTACTTAGAATTACTTATTTTTTTAAATAGAGTTGAAAATATTTGCCATTTTTATGGTCTTTAAGTTGATGTGATGAGGTTCATAAAAAGAGCTTAAAAAATTGCATATGGCAGTTGTTTTGAAGACAATTCTGGTATCAAAATGTTAGAGAAAGTTTATATTCCAAGGAAATATGAGAATTTAGGCATTTAGGAATTCATTATGCAATTTTTGATACAATTCCTCACAAAGCCAATTTATAATTGATTTATTTTTCATAAAATGTTGACTTTGAACTTGTTTTACTTTAATTTTCATGACGATAAATATAAGACCGCAATGGCAATTTGATTATCTTACCAGAAACGGGCTTTTATGACAATTTTCAATGAAGCTTATTTTGCTCATAAAATAGTACTACCATGACATAAGCAACATAACAATTTATAAATTTGCTAGATTATACTAAAAAAACTTCCTTGTGATTATGAAGAAACGTTAGGTTCTGCTTTGGTTCAATATATGAGGGGGTGCTCTGACGTCATCAAACAAACTTTTTAAAGATAAGATGTCACTAATCACTTTATTCACAGAAGTCATATTCAAATTTCCTATGGTTTTTGAGATAGAAATTTTTATTTCTAAAAATAATAATAATAATACACGCATTTATAAAGTGCATTTTTCCGAGGGTTACAATGCGCTATGTACAAGAACAATTCCAGGTGGTAAGAGTCCTTAAGAGAAAAACAGATTTTGAGATGTATTTCGAGATGTGATGATGTCACCACAACGTCACAGCTTTACCTGAAACTACATGTCATAACGTTATTCACAACTACATGTTATGGTCTAAGTATGTGTCAAGTTTGAAGGCTCTGTGAACTTTGGAACTATGTTTTTTTTTGTTCAACAAGCCTCATCGAGAAGAACGAGAAGAAAAGAGAAAAAAACGAACAATTTCAAAGACACAAAAGACACTGCTAGGTCATTGTTATGCACATATTTGCTTCCATAACTTTTGAATAATTTACTTTTGATTACAATCAGGTTGGATAGATTCGCTTGGTTTACATCCGAGTGATACTATTTATGTAGGTAATAACTATTACAATGTACTTCGAGCTAGAAAAACCACCAACAATTACAATGTTGTTTGACTGACACAAATATCACTGAGGACTTACATTAACAAAAGGGAAATACATGTAGGTCCTCGGTTGCTGTCACAATGGAGAAAAATACATCCTTGGTTTTTGGAGCAATATAGGAGAACAACAGTAACAGTAGGTGCACTTTGAAGGCGTTTACACAGTTTGGTGTGTTTGTGTGTCACACTCAGGCAATGTGCACAAGGTTTACAGTTTCATGTCCATGTATATAATAATAATAATAAAGATTTATAGCGCGCACATATCCACCCTGCTGGGCGCTCAAGGCGCGGAAACAAAGATAAAAACATGAATACAAACAATATACAATGATAACATAGGGAAAAATTATGTACTGAGATACACGTACCTACAATGGAATTACAAATATACATCATCTTTGAAGAATTGTGACATAAGATGAGTTTTAAGCATCGACTTAAATCTAGTTATACTATGACAAGATTTGAGTTTAGTTGGAAGATGATTCCAGAGTCTCAGAGCCGCGACAGAAAAAGACCTATCACCCCAGTTCCGTTTTGAAGTTGGTTCCTTTAGGAGTGACATGTTGCTGGAGCGCAAATTGCGTGATGGAGTGTAGACTTATAAGCAGTTCAGAAATATAAATTGGAGCAATGTTATTAAAAGATTTGTGAACAATTAGCATAAGTTTAAAAACAATTCTCTGTGAAACAGGAAGCCAGTGCAGTTCTTTCAAGATTGGCGTGATATGGCATGACTTTTTGGACAAAGTCACAACACGAGCTGCTGTGTTTTGTATGTTCTGAAGACGAGATATTTGATTCTGCGGGAGACCGTAGAGTAGAGCATTCCGTTATCGAGACGTGATGTGACAAACGCATGAATAATTTGTTCAGTAGCACTTTTATTCAAGTATTTCCTTATTCGGCTGATATTTCTGATATGAAATGATGATATACGAACAATGTTGGAGATATGAGGTTTTAAAGTCATTGTCGAGTCAAATATAACACCCAAATTACGTGCTTGTGATGAGGGGGTTATCTGCGAGTCACCAATTGCAATAGATGGAAGAGAAACTTTAGACAATTGCTGACGTGATCCAAATAGAACAAATTCTGTTTTTCGTCGTTCAATTTCAGGAAGTTTGTCGCATCCAACTTCGAATCTCTTGAATACATTTCTCCAGTGTTGTAATGCAGGAATCGGCAGGTTCTTGAGAAGATTTAAAGTAATGTAGAGCTGCGTGTCATCAGCGTAGACATGGTAATTTAAATTATACTTCAAAATGATATCACGAACTGGAAACGTATAAACAGTAAACCACTGTGGGCCGAGCACGGAGCCTTGGGGTACAGAATAGTCAAGAATAACAGGCTCGGAGGTGGCATTACCAATACAAACATGCTGAGGCCTATTTAAAAGGTAGGACTTACACCAATCCAGGGCTGTGTCATGTATTCCAAGATGATATTGCAGGCGGGAGAGAAGGATTTTGTGATCGACCATGTCAAAAGCGGCGCTTAAGCCTAACAAAACTAATGCAGTGATTTTTCCATCATCCATGGCAGATAAAATGTCATTGTTGACGCGGAGAAGAGCAGTTTCCGTTCCATGAAATGGTTTATAGGCTGACTGAAATGTATCCGACAGGTTATTCACACGAACATGGTCAGAGATCCGTGATGAAACAACTCGCTCGATTGTTTTTCCAAGGTACTTTAAATTCGCTACCGGTCGGTAATTTTTGAAAACTTCCTTGTCCAAATTGGGTTTCTTCAGGAGTGGTTTAACATGAGCAATCTTCTGGCTATCAGGGAAACAACCGGAAGAAAGAGATCTGTTTACAATAATTGTGATATACTTAGCAAACACATCAATATTTTGTTTTATTAGCGAATTTGGCACTGGATCAAGTTCACACGATTTTGATGGCGATTTCATGATGAGTTTCTTGATCTCCGTAACACTAGTAGGCTCAAACATAGACAGTCTACATTGTGGATCCTTGCGTGATGGTGTTTGTGATAGAATGACAGGTACTATATAATACCAATGCATGCAGGAAGGCTGCATGTGAGTGTACACGGGGGTGGACGATATCGTAACGATATGATATTCAAAGAATTATCGGCTAAATCAGTTTTGGTTTTTAAGATATCGAAATATAGCCATATTGAAGATATTTAAAAAATATTGCCAATGTTCCAAAAATATAGCTGATATAACATTTATATCGCTCTTTTTAGTTATCACCGGAGTGATAAATTGTCTCCAAATGTTGTGTCAATATACGGTGATATCAACGAAGTTACGGTTCAGTGAAGAGCTAAAAAACATTTCGAAATCACAACCGCTCATGTTCCCACTACTTGCGTACGTGGTCTTGTTTCGTGCGTTGTGCTAACTACCGGTTGCCGCGTGTGCCTTAACTAAAGGCTAGTCCCAGGATCACATGGTACGCTCTCCTGGAATAACCGTGGTGGTGTACATTGTGAGATTGTTCATATTCAGTAGATGTCGGATACCAGAGGTTAAGACGTCTGCACTAGTAAACAGGTCGTGGGTTCGAATCCCGCCGGAGTCGCCTGTGTAGTTTTTTTCACAGACACTCGGAAAAGCACTGAACATACAGTGCTATACACACGTCGGTGTAGGGCAAAATTAAATCAATTGTTTATCTCCGACGCAAGAATTTCACCAACCTATATAATGTAAATCTAGGCATTATATTTCATCAATTATTTTCTTTATTTTCAGCTTGTCAATTGTCCTGTAGGAATGGAGGTACACTTAACAGGGATACTTGTGAGTGCTCATGCTATATTCAGTGGACTGGTACTACATGCACTGGTATGTATTCTGTGGATTACATATAAGATTTCATTCTATTGAGGTACATGTTTGCTTAAAGATTTTGCAATTTGGATGTGAATACAATGTGAAAAGTCCAGTTCAATAACCCTCCCAATAACCCCCTCCCCAAATAAGGAATAAAATACTAGTGCATTATTTAATACATTGAAGAAAGGGAGTTGGCCTGAATAGAATATTTTGACCCTGAATTTATATTGGTGAAAATACAATTGTGGATGAGAAAAGTCTGATAAATATATTTATATATGCATGGCACCTTCATACGCTAATCTGTTTATGTCTAACCTTGAAAACAGATTGCTATCTTCTGCCCCCACCGCCTTCTAGTATGGTGGATATTTATTGACGATATTTCCTCCATTTGGTGTGGTGGTCAAGACAGCCTAGATGAATTCATCAACTACATTAATTTATTCCATCACACCATCAAGTTCAAAGCTAATTACTCGCCCAATAAGCAATGGCCTACCGTCAAGCCCTCCGTATAAGACGTATCTGTTCCACTGATACCTCGTACATGTAGACGGTCGTCTGAACTGAGGCAACACCTTGTATCTAGGGGTCATAGCAAATGCAGGGTCCAACTAGCAATCAACAGGACCCGCTGTACCCCCCCCCATAGCACCCTTTTGGCTACCCCAGGTAACAAGAAAAAAGAAAAAAAGATTTCCCCTGGTCACTAATTATCACCCCAGATTACCCAGACTTGACTATTTAACACTCTTCTGATAGGTTACGCTGAGCCCCCTTTGATTGCTTTCTATCGGCCCCGCAACCTCGGCGATATATTGGTTCGGGCTAGGCTCCCTAGCACCAACAGTGACCTTAACGTTACTGATCATGAATCACCACAGGAGTGCTTTACTTGTACCTGCTCGAGATGCAAAACCTATTTCTATCTCAAACCTGCTCAGAAGGTGAAAAGCCACAGTACTGGCCTCACCT
>CM055820.1:6454761-6538558 GCA_029582265.1 Zoroaster sp. YZ-2022
CCAACAGATCATGACGGCCTTGCAGTCTTGGTTTCCTTTCTCCATACGTCTGCATCAGTGCCTCCAGAGTGATGGCATACTGCTGGCTGATTCTCCTGATTTTGCAACGTGTATAAAATCGTGTCATAGGGGACGAAGCGGGGTTGTCTTCCCGAACCTCCAGCAGTTCCAAGAATGCTGCCTCTGCTGTCGCTCCAGAGGGCGCCCTGCTCTCAAGGTTCAGCACCACGTCTCGGGCTCTCCTCCTGTGCTCCGGACGACCTCGTGAAATTGTACACGCCTGGGACACTTCCTTTTCGCCTCCAACAGGTACCTCATGTCCCGCACCCAGTCTTCACTCGTATGCTCTTCTTCCCGGCCGGTGAAAGTGGAGACCCTTCACCTGGTGTGTAGTGATGGTTCTTGGATGGATTCATCGCAGGGGTAGCTACTTCTGGAATCGGGTCGAAATCGCTGAGCTGTTGTGGGGTCAGCTGGTGTGGTGGTGGGATGGCCGGGCCATGCGGAATTGCCTTAGCTGGGTACGGTGTCAGCACGGGCGGAGTGTCCGGCATCATGAATGTGAAGTGTGGTGGACTGGAAGTTGCTGCCATCGTGTAACATCAAAGTTTCCTATCCCAAATACTGTGTTGGTTGACCAGATTTGCCTTTGACTTTGACCAAAACAAGTAAAACGACCAGTTATCCTATCCCTACTCCAAAACAAAAATATCTAGCTAAGTTCCTAAAGAACAGTAATCCCTACCCGGATTTTCCACCCAAAAAAATGTAACCTGGTAAATTGACACACTTGAAATAAATGATAACAAAATCAGAAATAAAATGAAAGAAAACACTAACTACTCATGAAAAACCTGATAAAAACGGCAATGGGGAAACTCGCTTGAACAAAAAATTACACTGTGGGGATTAACCAAGAAAAATTAACAAAGGATCGAATAGGGAGGAGTCGCGAGATAATTTTAAAAGAATGGAGATGATAGGAAACTGGTGTTTGGTTTCAACAAGAAAAAAAATAAAATAAAAATGTTTATTTTATTCAACAAAATTTGGAAATAAGTGCTTTAAATAAATTTAGTAGATAAAAACTCTGTACTGACTTGATGACCAAAAACGTTATGACCAAAAATAACCCAAAAGCCTTGAAACCAATTTATGAAACCAACAAAATTTAGCTATAAACCAACCAAAAACCAAGTAAATAAATATTTAAAATATATATATATAAACTAAAACCAAAACTAAAAAAACTTAAACCTTAAACTTAAACCTTAAACCAAAACCTTAAAATTAAACCTTAAAATTAAACCTTAAACGTAACCAACACAGTATCCAAGAAAAGTCACAAATCTACTACACTCAAGCTTAAACAACCAAGTCCACTGCAGGTCTAGTCTTCAGGGCAGACTTGGACACCAGTATTGTGTGTGTTAACTCATTGACTGCCAACCTGCTTACTGACCATGAGGCTCCAGGCATACCCACAGTGCATGGCCAAGGTCCTTTGTTTACCCATGGCATTACAGGGGTACACACAGTTCGATTTAAGAATGGTAAGAAGAGGGTGCTACACCTATAATAATACATGTTATACAATAAAAAGACTAAGTAAAATTCACCACTACTACACTGGCATACCTTGTATGAAATTGGTGACGATATCAAACATACTGGGAATTATTTATGAAGTATTTTAAATTTAGAGAAAATAGGCAAACATTTAAATTTACCAAAGTTTTTTTGGTTCAAAATCTGACATTCACAATGTTGTAAAACAGCTGGGAATGATCAAACATGGCACCCTAAATTTGATCACACTGTTCATTATGACAAACTTTATGGAAGTGGGCCATGTGATCAGTATGCAAATTAGGCTTATTTAGATTAGAATGCAGTGTGAAATGGTCTATTGTGGCCAATAATATTGTGTGAATGTGCATAACATCATTTTACTGATAATAACAAAAATTAATAGATCAGAATGTAAAACGTTTGGTTACCATGTATCACTTGATATCGATTATGCATTGTCTATAGTCCTTTAACAATCATACTTACCATACCATAATCGGAACAGACTATTTGAGAAGAACAATGGGCTGAGTGGGAACCTCTCATAGACTGAAGCTACACTTGGACTTCTCACATCATAGAGAAGATCACATGTGAATAAATTGTAGCAACACTGTGGGCCTGGGGTACCAGGAAATTGAAATCTTCGCACAAAGCATACAGCAACTGTTATTTGAATAAAAACGTTCAACAGTAGTCAATTTACTAGTTATGTTTTAGGATTCTTGGTCATTGAACCTCTTCACTGCCAGGTTGTTTTATTTCAGCTACCAGAGGTTATTTTGGGTTACCATACAAAATACAACTACAGCTAATTACCTACATTTATTTTCTAAAATATTCTCATTTTGTCCTCCCTAAAATGTTGAATCTACATATACATGTATGTCATGAGTAAAATGTGCAAAAGCACTCACAATTTTTACAGAAAATACATTTAGCATGTCTGGTGTTATCTTTGAAATGAGAGCACTTCTGAAGGAAAGAAAATTCGGGATGATTCAAGATTGGTACCTATACCAACTTCACATCATGTTAGCTTTCAGATAATAATTTGTTCATATTGTTATCAGGTAATAACCAATGATATTCAACCTAAAGTGTAATTATAGGCCTACTCACCATAGCCGGACTGTCTTTGTTTGGGAAGAACATACGAATAGGTGATTGGGACGAATCGTCTGTCAAACCTTGCCATGAACAAACTACAAGGACACGTGTGAGCATGTACAAAGTAAAAAATGTAATAGAAAAAATCAAATCGGCGCTGAGTACTGTGCCAGTTTCTGCACTGAAGCCGTGGATTTACAAAGTTAGCTGGGAGAGTATCCACTTGATAAACCCAACGTCCTCTTAATCCTGAATTCCCAATGACACTACCAGGACGGAATAGTTGATTACTCGGTACTGGCAAATAGACTTTTGGGCCTGACCGTCCACAAGTGAAACCTTGGATAATATTCTTGTTGTATAAGAAATCAGGATTCCACTTCATATTGCAAGGATCGTAGTTGAAGATGACAAAACCATGGATGGAATCTGTCACAAGTACGGCTTGGAATGTGTTTGTCCCCTGCAAAGATCAAACGGAAACAATTAAACATATCACCCATGGTATTTTATTAACGCAATTTACAGATATGTCATATGAGCAATGCTACTTTACTTAAGGAAAAACAACATGCATTTTAATAACACATTTCTCAAAATATTCATGAGAAGCATTTACCATTTATCCCTAAACGAACTTATTGTGGGTCTCATCATTATTTTAGTTGGGCAACTTTAAAACTGTAAAAACAATCTTCTGACATATATATTGTGAAATATCTCACTTCATCAAAGTATTTGTTTTCCTTTTTAAAAGGATATACTGTAATCACTCATCTGATAAAATCACCGGTAAGATAAAAAAAATTGTTAAATACATGTATATACATCCATCAAAGTGACGGTGCAAAAGTGGTATTTGATAGTGTCCATTCATATCAACCATCTAGTGTTCAAGAAATATATCACAATACTCCCAACCTGTGAAAATGTCATGTTATTGGGTATTAAAGTTTTTGATGGAAAAAACCTGTTACACATGAACATGTTATTTTCTGTTTCTAGGATTTACAAAAAAAAATTAAACATAACAATTCACATTTTATCTCAGATGAAAACACTTTATCAAAATAATTTATCTTTTTTTATTTTTTTATTTTTATTTTAGTATTGTTTTTATATCTCAAAGAGTGCCTAAAGCCATGTTGTTTATTGTTCTTTGTGTGATTCAATGTTTGTTTACTTCCTAAGTGGTACTGGTAGCATCAGGAGATCAACTCGACAGTAATTTAGTTTACGTTTTTGTAATCCTTACAGGGGTGCTACCTTTGTTTCTGTTTCAGTTAATTTAATGTAAATTTGTGTTTATTTGTTTTTCTACCTGTGAAATCAATAAATGAAATCAATAAATGAAAAATGAATCAGAAGTCTATCTACACAAAGTATGCCAGCCTGCTATAAACCAGTCCATATCATTGTACTACAAATGTAGGCATCCATAACCTTCCATTGGGGTATTTAGCGATAAGTGCTCGATGCAACCTTAATGAGACTGAGATGCAGCAATGAGTCACTGGTACGCATATTAAATGCACATGTGTTAAGTAGGCCTACATCTTATGCACTCCCAAGGTGCACTTTTGTGCATCTTTTTAAAGACCTTGTGCATCAGTCTGTGGAATACAACATCAAGAATGACCCATTCCATTGTTCTGGAATACTATGCTGTGGACTATGTTATTACATGTCTGACACACTTTGTGTTTGCAAAAGATTTGGATAATTAAATTAACTGATCAATGAATCTGGCAAACAAATGTCAATATATCATCATAAACAGGAAGATGTCTGAAACATTATTGTAACAGACAAAATGCCAGAAACAGTTAGTATAACAATGGAGATAACATTTCATACAGAGATTTTAAACCCTCCTATAGGATTGGTGAGTAAGTACAACCGATAGTGCACTAACCTCCTATAGGTTTAACAATCAAAGACAATCAAAATATGTATGTAACTCCCAACCAATTGAAATTGATCAGAGAACTCAAATAAATGCAAGCACATTTGTCTAACGTAGGAGGTCAAAACAAAACCACTGACTGTACATGTAACTTATGCAGTACATACACAGTTCTGTGTGACTCTGCATATAACTTGTAAGACATACACAAGTGTGTTGACTTTGCCACTATCTCCAGCAATCTTATACACATGTGTGAACAATTGGCAATGCAACCAAAAATACTCAAGTGACTGTCTGTGGGTGCGGTGCTTACTGGGCCAAATTTCAGCCTGGGCATAGGAGGGTTAAGCATATAATTACCGTGTCTATTGAAACTGCTTGTACATTAGTCCACGTGACAACGATCATCCAGCGTGCAGCAAAGTTCCTGTATTGCGATCCTAGACTAGGGTGAGTTGACACAACAGTACTGACAGAATCCAACATGTGTTGATTAACATTAAAACTATACTTGTCATACACCTGCAAATAATAATTTGTAACAATTAATTATTACGTTATGGCAATAATTAGTTTTTCTTTACATTAAAAGTAATTACTAACATCTCATGAGATATATGTAATACTTACACTTCTACTTACCTGGTAAAAAACGTTACTTGATCCAGAAAAACGAAAGCTTGCAACATCAGACCAGAAGGGAGCAATGATCTTCTCATTTCCAGTGAATCTGTTTCTATGAGCACTGGGAAATGACCGTTTGTATAGACTTTGCTCATTAGATAGAACAATCACGCCGTTGTCAGTGAACTATAAAAATAAAATGATTTAAACACGTTAAACTAAGCAATATCAATTTCATATTCAAAAGACTTCAATTTTGAATTAGAATGTGTTGAATTTGAACTTCCTGTTTGGACCGGAAGTAAAGGTCAGATCAGGTGATTTAAAGGTCTTACATATGACCTCCTAATGATCATGAACAAAATAACGTTAATACCTGCTTTGGTTCAATTTCTGAGATTGGAAAAAAATCCTTGTTAAAACTGCTGGAAGGGGGTGCTCTGAACTTTTTATGACATCATCGAACAATTTAAAAAAAAGATAAGATCTATGTCACTAGTCACTTTATTCACAGAAGTCATATTCAACTTTCCTATGATTTTGTTGATAGAAAATTATTATTTTTCTAACTCTGTCGCCAGAGGGCACTGATATAGGTAATGATGTCATCAGACACATTTAAAAAAAGTTCACATGTCATTAGTAACTTCGTCCACTGAAAGCATGTTCAAGTACCATATAATGGACCCTATAAAAGTGCTTCAGAGGTCAGATTGTGTCATGTCCGTGTACGATATGTCACATAATTCAAGATATGTAAGATAATGCAATGAGTGAGTAAATATATTTTGTGGATCATGAGATGACTTTTTTGAAATATTCAAATTTGATTTAGTGTAATTTGATATCTGATGCATCACCATGATGTCGCAATTTTACCTGAATCTACATGTCACAAGTTTGAAGGATCTGTGAACTCTGCAACTATGTTTTTTTTTATTCAATAAGTTTTGCGAGGAAGAAGCCAAAATAAAAACTAAACAATTTCAAAGAGGTGTTTGCACTGTCACCTACCGAAAAAATCCCCAAGATTCGAAACGTGGCAGTCGTACATATAACCCGCTGTGCCACCAATGATTTTTGAAACTTGACGCATGCACGCACGCACGCACGCACGAGAGTTAATGCATTACATGTACCTCCAACTGACTTATGTCGGCGGAGGTAATAAAAGTTTGCCAAATAATCCTAATAATGATAGCAATAATAAACTGAGTGAGACAAGAAATTCATGGAGCATTTAATAATACAAACAATATACTTACATACAACTTTTCATAGAGATCATTGCAGAAGGGAAAGAAGTCAGGCGGATAAAATGTTGGTGATATGTAATCATACACGTAGTAGAAGAACGATGCCTAGAAATCAAGAAGAATATGAAATTAGACATGTGACATTGAATAAATGAATGACTATTAAACCATTCAATGCCCAGTCCAGTGTATCACACACCTAAGACAAGGATACCAGTAGCTCTTTGCTCCAGGCATTGAAAATATTGTTCCTGCAAAGGAAGAGCAATCTTTATGATCATGTTGCGATCATCATGTATACAACACACCGCATAGCACAAACACACCCATATGGACTTACATACACCATTTCCAATATGGCGGAGCAATGGGCAAGTCTTAGTTCAAGAAGTTGCTCGTTATCTCGCTACTATTGTTTTCCATTGAATGCACTACATGCACAAATCACCGAATGCTAGCGGGCACTTTCATAACAAACTGACCATAAATGTGATTGCCTTAAGGGTAGATTAGATTACATTAAAATTAACCAAGACAAGTTTAATCAATAGAGCTTCTGAAATGGTAACTTGGTGGATGTTCAAGTAAAATTATTTAACATGAGCTGTAATTTACTATGCCGTATTATTTTTTTAATTTAAAGTACAACTCGATCAATCAAAAAGTGGGAAGACGAAATTTATACTGTACAATGAAGTACTGTAGCACACAACCAATCAGAATCCCATGGCTATAATAAAGATGACACCAAAACAAAAGAACATTAAATATTTAAACAAACTAAATTGTTCACCTTTTTGCTTGTTTCGGGATATACATGTACCGCACCCCCTCCCCCACCTTTCCCTCTTCCACCACCCACCCCTCCCACCACCCATCCCCCCCCCCCCCGGCGCGAACTTACGCCCGAGGGTAAAGCTATGAATTGACACTAAGACAATACTTCTAATGTTACTGATGCTTACACAATGATTAAATTCCCTCAAAACATTTAACTTTAAAACAATACATACCTGATAGTATGCGTATGACAGTAGTCGATCTCCAGCTGAAACACCGTGTGGAATGAAACTGACCACTGTTAAGCACAAGAATTACACACAACAATTTTCCTTTAGTTTATACATGTAGGTCCAACTTTTGTACAGCACTTTATTCAGCTTTTCTGTCTTAAATTTTTTCACTGTATGCATAAACTCCTAATTGAAAAGCAGTACCTACATTCTACACTTCTACATCACAGTAGCTACACTAATGACAGAGCTGGCTTCTACATCACAGTAGCTACACTGATGACAGAGCTGGCTTCTATATATATCACAGTAGCTACACTGATGACAGAGCTGGCTTCTACATATATCACAGTAGCTACACTGATGACAGAGCTGGCTTCTACATATATCACAGTAGCTACACTGATGACAGAGCTGGCTTCTATATACATCACAGTAGCTACACTGATGACAGAGCTGGCTTCTATATATCACAGTTGAGTTTAGTTGATGACAGAGCTGGCTTCTACATCACAGTAGCTACACTGATGACAGAGCTGGCTTCTATATACATCACAGTAGCTACACTGATGACAGAGCTGGATTCTACATCACAGTAGCTACACTGATAACAGCTAACTTCTACATTACAGTAGCTGCACTGACAACAGAACTCACTTCTACATTACAGTACCTACACTGCTGACATATAGCTCACTTCTGCATTACAGTAGCTACACTGATCTAATGATGACCTCTAGTGCAGTTGTGAGTTATAGAAAGTAATAGTCTAAAGCAGACATACCTTGTACAGTGACAGTAAACGTACACATCCCTTGGTTTGAAGCTGCATCGTACACTGTACATGTGACTCTCGTGTCACCTACTGGATAACGGCTACCTGATGATGTCACTTCATTATTGGTATTATCCACACAGGTGATGTCCGTGATTAAACCATCAACATTGTCATAAGCAAACGGTGTTTGTGGCCAGAACACCACAGCACTATTGGATTCTGTACATGCTTCAATGTCTGATGGACACAAGATATATGGACGTATCAAGTCAACATATTCTGTAATAAAGTCAAAAACATCAAAACTAAATCATTATTGACGTTATCTTTACATACTGTAAACATTTTATTTGGAATATTCTGATGCTCAATGCTGCAAGCTTAAAATTTCTGATCACTGTTATACAGTTCATAACAAAATAAAATTCATGATTTCATTTAATATAATAATGAGAATACAATTGATCAAATAATTCCATAAAGGTCGCCTTAGAACAGTTTATATGAAGAAGGAATCACAGAATTCAGTCAAAGCATCATGCAAGATCCACATCAAAGCAAGATGCAGAACAACGTATGTGTCGGACGTTTGTCTTTCAGTCGTCTTGTTCACGAAATTATGTTCCATCCTTACAAGATGCAGATGCGACACGGGTTAATCGGAACTATCAACGGCGGGTAGTAACGCCCTATTCACACACCATTCCCTTGACTTCAATGCTGATGTTTGAACGGATGTTCGGGATGCTTTACATTGCTGGTGCGGAATTACAACTAGAGGAGACTTGCTCAGGCCGAGATTCTTCGTGGGAAACATGAATGGACAGACGTATCTTGAACTTATTAACAAATTCGTGCTGCCTGAATGCGAGCGTCTGGGAATGGACATCAATGATCAAGATGGGTGTCCTGCTCATAGGACAAGGATTGTGCGTGATAGGCTTCAGGAGCTATTCCCTGGTAGAGTTGTGTCGATTTCTTCTTGTGGGGACATGTGAAGTCTGTCGTGTATGTGTCACCCTTTGCCAGAAATCTAAACGCTCTCCAGGAACGATTGGAAGAGGCATTAAGAATTTTTCCTAGGGATATGATCATTCGTTCTATACAGGATATGAACAGGAGGGCGGAGGTATGTGTATGATTGGGAGGACACATTGAAGGACACATTGCTAATTGCAGGACACTGCTGCCGAAAAGAGGATACTGGGGAAAAGAACTGTGCAGGAAAGATAACAAAATGAACTAACCCAGATGTGCCATACATGTACGACGTTAAGTTTCTGTTGAGTTTAAGTTGGATTTTTATGTTATACCTTCACTTCAGTATTTCTTTATTCATTACGCAGAATAAATCCTATTTTTAAACTCAAGGACACGCTATCATGATTTTAAGACCCTTGGGTTGAAGTCAGTGGAGTTATTGCATCCAATGTGATTCCCTAAGCTTGGGATGTGTGTCATCGCCAGTGCAGACCTCAATCACAACATGCTTAATACTATGATTAGGGTTGTTGAAGTGGATTGCTACAGGGTAGGCTTTCTGGATTACAGAAGAGCCAGGATTGGCAAAGCGGAGACACAATTTGGTCTTTGTCTCTCCTACATATTGTATACCACATCTTTTATTGGGTGTGTCACATTTATTTCTGATCGTGTAGGTGAGGCCAGTACTGTGGCTTTTCACCTTCTGAGCAGGTTTGAGATAGAAATAGGTTTTGCATCTCGAGCAGGTACAAGTAAAGCACTCCTGTGGTGATTCATGATCAGTAACGTTAAGGTCACTGTTGGTGCTAGGGAGCCTAGCCCGAACCAATATATCGCCGAGGTTGCGGGGCCGATAGAAAGCAATCAAAGGGGGCTCAGCGTAACCTATCAGAAGAGTGTTAAATAGTCAAGTCTGGGTAATCTGGGGTGATAAGTGACCAGGGGAAATCTTTTTTTTTTCTTGTTACCTGGGGTAGCCAAAAGGGTGCTATGGGGGGGGTACAGCGGGTCCTGTTGATTGCTAGTTGGACCCTGCATTTGCTATGACCCCTAGATACAAGGTGTTGCCTCAGTTCAGACGACCGTCTACATCTACGAGGTATCAGTGGAACAGATACGTCTTATACGGAGGGCTTGACGGTAGGCCATTGCTTATTGGGCGAGTAATTAGCTTTGAACTTGATGGTGGGATGGAATAAATTAATGTAGTTGATGAATTCATCTAGGCTGTCTTGACCACCACACCAAATGGAGGAAATATCGTCAATAAATATCCACCATACTAGAAGGCGGTGGGGGCAGAAGATAGCAATCTGTTTTCAAGGTTAGACATAAACAGATTAGCGTATGAAGGTGCCATATATAAATATATTTATCAGACTTTTTCTCATCCACAATTGTATTTTCACCAATATAAATTCAGGGTCAAAATATTCTATTCAGGCCAACTCCCTTTCTTCAATGTATTAAATAATGCACTAGTATTTTATTCCTTATTTGGGGGAGGGGGGTTATTGGGAGGGGGTTATTGAACTGGACTTTTTCACATTGTATTCACATCCAAATTGCAAAAATCTTTAAGCAAACATGTACCTCAATAGAATGAAATCTTATATGTAATCCACAGAATACATACCAGTGCATGTAGTACCAGTCCACTGAATATAGCATGAGCACTCACAAGTATCCCTGTTAAGTGTACCTCCATTCCTACAGGACAATTGACAAGCTGAAAATAAAGAAAATAATTGATGAAATATAATGCCTAGATTTACATTATATAGGTTGGTGAAATTCTTGCGTCGGAGATAAACAATTGATTTAATTTTGCCCTACACCGACGTGTGTATAGCACTGTATGTTCAGTGCTTTTCCGAGTGTCTGTGAAAAAAACTACACAGGCGACTCCGGCGGGATTCGAACCCACGACCTGTTTACTAGTGCAGACGTCTTAACCTCTGGTATCCGACATCTACTGAATATGAACAATCTCACAATGTACACCACCACGGTTATTCCAGGAGAGCGTACCATGTGATCCTGGGACTAGCCTTTAGTTAAGGCACACGCGGCAACCGGTAGTTAGCACAACGCACGAAACAAGACCACGTACGCAAGTAGTGGGAACATGAGCGGCGCCGCGTTGTGATTTCGAAATGTTTTTTAGCTCTTCACTGAACCGTAACTTCGTTGATATCACCGTATATTGACACAACATTTGGAGACAATTTATCACTCCGGTGATAACTAAAAAGAGCGATATAAATGTTATATCAGCTATATTTTTGGAACATTGGCAATATTTTTTAAATATCATCAATATGGCTATATTTCGATATCTTAAAAACCAAAACTGATTTAGCCGATAATTCTTTGAATATCATATCGTTACGATATCGTCCACCCCCGTGTACACTCACATGCAGCCTTCCTGCATGCATTGGTATTATATACATGGACATGAAACTGTAAACCTTGTGCACATTGCCTGAGTGTGACACACAAACACACCAAACTGTGTAAACGCCTTCAAAGTGCACCTACTGTTACTGTTGTTCTCCTATATTGCTCCAAAAACCAAGGATGTATTTTTCTCCATTGTGACAGCAACCGAGGACCTACATGTATTTTCCCTTTTGTTAATGTAAGTCCTCAGTGATATTTGTGTCAGTCAAACAACATTGTAATTGTTGGTGGTTTTTCTAGCTCGAAGTACATTGTAATAGTTATTACCTACATAAATAGTATCACTCGGATGTAAACCAAGCGAATCTATCCAGCCTGATTGTAATCAAAAGTAAATTATTCAAAAGTTATGGAAGCAAATATGTGCATAACAATGACCTAGCAGTGTCTTTTGTGTCTTTGAAATTGTTCGTTTTTTTTCTTTTCTTCTCGTTCTTCTCGATGAGACTTGTTGAACAAAAAAAAACATAGTTCCAAAGTTCACAGAGCCTTCAAACTTGACACATACTTAGACCATAACATGTAGTTGTGAATAACGTTATGACATGTAGTTTCAGGTAAAGCTGTGACGTTGTGGTGACATCATCACATCTCGAAATACATCTCAAAATCTGTTTTTCTCTTAAGGACTCTTACCACCTGGAATTGTTCTTGTACATAGCGCATTGTAACCCTCGGAAAAATGCACTTTATAAATGCGTGTATTATTATTATTATTTTTAGAATTTTTTTTTCTATCTCAAAAACCATAGGAAATTTGAATATGACTTCTGTGAATAAAGTGATTAGTGACATCTTATCTTTAAAAAGTTTGTTTGATGACGTCAGAGCACCCCCTCATATATTGAACCAAAGCAGAACCTAACGTTTCTTCATAATCACAAGGAAGTTTTTTTAGTATAATCTAGCAAATTTATAAATTGTTATGTTGCTTATGTCATGGTAGTACTATTTTATGAGCAAAATAAGCTTCATTGAAAATTGTCATAAAAGCCCGTTTCTGGTAAGATAATCAAATTGCCATTGCGGTCTTATATTTATCGTCATGAAAATTAAAGTAAAACAAGTTCAAAGTCAACATTTTATGAAAAATAAATCAATTATAAATTGGCTTTGTGAGGAATTGTATCAAAAATTGCATAATGAATTCCTAAATGCCTAAATTCTCATATTTCCTTGGAATATAAACTTTCTCTAACATTTTGATACCAGAATTGTCTTCAAAACAACTGCCATATGCAATTTTTTAAGCTCTTTTTATGAACCTCATCACATCAACTTAAAGACCATAAAAATGGCAAATATTTTCAACTCTATTTAAAAAAATAAGTAATTCTAAGTAGGAATAACCAAAAATAAGACATCCATTATTTTTCTTTAACCCTTCAAAAAACTTATGAAAACGTTGGGGTCACGTTCACTGAACCTATTTTGATGATATACCTTTATGGGAGGGCGAATGCTACAACTGTTTACTGTGGTACTTTTCTTACATTAAGCATATTACAACGTATATTACATCGCATACAGCTGCACAAAATAAGTTTACCAACTACGACTTCCGAAAGTATTTCGAGCCACAACTTCAAAAATCTGTCACCCCAAGAATGTTTAGACACAATAATTGTTCCTTATGATCATGAAAAAAATAATGTTGGTACCTCGTTTGGTTCAGGAAATATAATTTTGTATAATATAATAATAATTAGAATTACATACAATGTGCTGAACATCTTAACTTCCAGTTCAGTCGTGTGATTGAATTTATACTTCACAATGGTAATGCATTGAATGTCTTTCATCATCGTTCTAAATCTGGTGAAATTCTGTTTGATAATTTCTGACATTTCGATATTTCTTTTTTAAACTGCCACTAGAGGGCACTCTGCATGATCTGTGATGACAATGTCACATGTCATATTTCAATTCCATATCACTTTGGCTGCAGTGTGCAGACCCTATAATAGTGCTGCAGAATATATATTTGTTGAAGTTGAAGAAAAGATCAAAATGAGGTCATGTCTGTTTACGAAATGTCAACTAGTTTGAGTACATGATTGATAAAGTCATCATGATGTCAAAATATGTTAAGGACCAACTCCGTGTATGTGTTAAGTTTTATAGTTCTGTGATGTCTGCAACTATGTGTTTGCCTATAGAGAAAATTAAGAAATTAAAACAAACAATTTCAAATAGGTGTTGGGAGTAATCCTAAAAACCTAATAAGTATTAAACATTATTCTTGGCAATAACAACACGTGGTATATAGATACATTTTAACAACTGATCTAACCTCAGAAACCTTGGAAACAGTCATAAACAGCTATGTTCTGCTTTTAAGTTGCTTCGTAATTAATGCACAATTTTAATTGAAACAGTAGAAATTTAATTGAATAAACATACATCACTTTATTTGTCGTTTTGTTTCTTTGACCTGATGTGATTGCAGCGGCAAAAATGTTCCCCCTCTAGAAACAGGGGAGGGGGGTTCTAGTGATATTTTAGATCAAATCTGTTTTTAAGTTGAATTGTGAGATGATGAAAATGTAATCTTGATGTTACATATTGTAGAACTACTCATATAACAAATGATATTTTTGTAGATCAGTGATTTGTATTTGAATGGCCGATGCCATTACAACGGCATCTTTTGCACAACAAACAAACAAACAAACATACATATCATTAGAAGGTTGGCACCATGTAAACAATCTCTTCTGAGAAGAACCGGTGAGGAACTTGACGTTTCGATCAGTATACTTCAGTATCAGTATATCGTCTTAAGGAGAGTATACTGAACAGCTTAAATAATATGCAAGTCTTTTATTAATAGAGTTATTATTAATAAATATTGTACAACCACTCGTTTAACAAATGTTTTTTTTTGCAGACCAGTGATTTGTATTGAATGTCATTAATACTGTTAATGTATTCACAAGTTTGCATTTGAGTATGGCGCCCTCTGTAAGATTACCGAGTGGAGAAAACAATTGAGCCACAAACACGTACACGCGCATGAGGCATGTAAACAATCCTTCATGGCAGACATCTTTATCAGACTTTAGTCATGTTTTTCCGATAATCACGAGAGGTTTTCCCCCTTTTTGGACTCGACAAACTCTTGTAAAGAAGGAAAGGATGCAAGGAGGTAATTTAGAGACTCATATTTTCCTTGAGAAAGAAGTATTAACCTCGTATTTGATTGTCTTAAGAGATAATTCTGTGCTTCCCTTACCATTTCAAATAGCTCAAAGTGAGTAGGATTTCTTCGGTAGTATTCTTATAACTATAAGCATATGTTAAAACTGTTATCTTAATCAAGTGATATACGATGTTTTCATAATTGATGTTATACTCTGAATTTAAGGACGTGTATTACTTTGTTTATTCACAGTTTTCACGGAGCCACTGCGGATTATTTCACTGAGAAAGTGCGAATAACTGAGAGAATAAAACATCAAAACTTTACTTGTTATAATCAACGGCTTCTGTAGAGACCCTTGCTTACTCCTAAGTTAGTCATCAACCTCTGACCTAGATGTGACCTGCGACCTTTGCGAAACCCCTACCAGTAGCACAATGTATACACCAAGAAGACTGCAGCTCGAACTTGATGAAGTGCTGCCGCTACAAATACTATTTTAGTATGAGGCAGTATGTCAGGAATGATGTCAGTTTGCATTCTGGACTTTGAGGCAAGCATAATCTTCCTATTCAAAGCCAAAAATTAGGTTGTTTTATTTTCACTCCATTTCGATGTTTTAAAATCCATTGTACTCCACCTTTTCAGCCATCATCCTGTTCTTTTTTAAACCAAAACTCAGTTTAATTTAAACCGTGGATAGCATCAATCTGACAATTTACGGGATTTCTCTTCTAGAAATTGGTGAATTTTTGTCTTCATTTTATGTTGACTGTTCGCCCTGATCTGATTTGAAGATGGCATCCATCCGTAACATGTTACTATCAGCAATTTTCATGCTGTGGCTTTACCGAACCATAGCGCATCACTTCCAGCAGATCTGTTCTCTTAATGAAACAGTTTCCAAAAAGGACTTTGATGGATGGCTCTTCAGTACCGGTAAACATAGTTTCATTTCATCTAACTCTGGTAAACAACAAATGTTAGTTCTTTTGTCCAGCCTTCGTGTGCCTCTGAAGTCCAGGCGAGATCTTCGAATCATTATGAGATATATTGCTAGTAACAAATCCAGTCATTCTGATATTGATTTATCAATCCTGGTCACCTCACATTTCATACTGCTGAGTGGGGATATTAATCCTAATCCAGGACCCATCCAAAGCATTTGCCAACGTAAACCCAAACATGTATTCATTGCGGGATTGGTGTCGTGAGCAGAAGTCGAGCAATTAGCTGTGATTCGTGTAAGAACTGGGTTCACAGCAGAAATATTGGTTTCCTGTCTGCTTCCGCCTACGACAAACTTGTTACAGACAAGACTACATTTAGCTATGTCTGCAACAAATGCTGCTTTGATGAGCTCCCAAAGTTTCATAATCCGGTCATGCCTGACGAGCCTACTGTCAGCTTTGATGATAGAGCACCTGTACTGTTCAACCTAATCATTTAAACATTACGTTGCAAGCACAGAACCGTCTCATTTCCATTGCTTTCAGCAAAAAGGTCATTTCATTCACGTCAATATTAGATCTTTAATACCCAAAATTTCAGAAGTGAGACGCTGAGCTGCAGATTCAAAAGCTGCTGTCATCGGTATTTCCAAATCTTGGCTTGATAGCTCTGTTCCAGATGAGGAGATTAAGATCAAAAATTACTCCATCATGCGACAAGATAGATCCAGAAGCAGTGGTGGGGTATGTGTTTTCATCAGGAATGACTTGGCTTTCAATCCAAGACCTGACCTGTACAATACTCATTTGGAATGTATTTGGCTCCCAAAAACTAAACCTATTATTGGCACCTGTTATCGTCCAACCAAGTGACTATTTTTTTTGAGCACTTGGCAGTTACCTTATCCAAAATTCGATTGTGAATTGATGCTTTTAGGCGATCTTAATGTTAATTTTCTTAGTAACAAATCAGGTCTTATTTAATTGTAAACAACTCATTGACACACCAACTCGGATCACTAGTTCCTCCTCTACTATATTAGATCATATTATCTGTAATAACTCCGACAAGTTTAGTCAGTATGGTACTGTGAATATCAGCCTCAGTGATCATTTTATCATTTACTGTACTCGAAAGGTACTTCGAGGTCAAATAAGTCGTCACAATGTAATTAAAATTATAACTCTTCTCAACTTCTGTCTGATATGGCTGTTACAGATTTGTCAGAGGTCTTTAATTGTAATGACGTTAATTTAGCTTGGACTAAATTTAAGTCTTTGTTCATCAAAATATTAGATACATGTAGGATTGCCCCTATTAAATAAATTCGACTGAAGGGAAGAACTGAGCCTTGGATGAGTACCGAGATCCTAGATAATATCAGACATCGGGACAATCTTCTGTATAGATTTGTTTTAAATACTGCTGATACCGAATTGCACCGTAGTTTTTGCAAGATCAGAAATCAGATTCAAAGGGACATTAGGTGGGCTAAAGCTGACTATTTCAGCAACAAAACTGACCAAAAAAAATCAACCTAAAAACTATGGCAGCAATTAAAATCTCTTGGATATTGCTCTACATCCAGGGCTCAGTCCAGAGTCGTTCTTAACATTGATGATGATTTATGTTTTAATTCATCGAAAGTTTATGACCATTTCAACAGCTTTTTTACTACTGTCGCTTCTATTCGTTCTTTCTTTGGGGAGTGGTGGTACCTTGATTTGTTTTTGTCTTTCTAATTTGCAGATTGTATTTGTATTTTTTGATGTTTCGATGCAAGGACCCCAATGGAAATAAGCCTATATATGTTATTGGCTTTTTGGGTTATCCTTGGATAAATTTGGTATGCTTTTCTCTTGTCTTTGTAATGTGTTTTGTATTTTTGTCATCTTTTTATCCGAATAAATTCAATCAATCAATCAATCAACCAATAAGTATCCATTGGTCTACGTACCAGAACAGTCATTACCGGTCCAGTTCGGCTCACACATACACTGACACGTACTGTCATCCCGAGTACCTCCATTGTTGCATGTCAGTTCACATTCTGGAAAATATAGTTGGGTTTCATTAATTATAATAACTGATATGAAAGTTGTTAAGTCAGACTTTGAGGCAAGCATAATCTTCCTCTTCAAATCAAAAAATTATGTTAATTCACTGCATCACTTTAAGTGTACCCCTTTCAAATGTAGAATCCTCATTTGTAAATTGCAACATATGGAAATTGTGGCACATATGTGCTTCATACAAGTTTTCAGTAAACTATTCTATACAAAACTACCACCAATATGTCTACATTGCTCTACGTACCAGAACAGTCATTGCCGGTCCAGTTGGGCTCACAGATACACTGACACGTACTGTCACTCCGAGTACCACCATTGTTGCATGTCAGTTCACAATCTGAAAATTATATATATAGGATACGTAAGTGATAATAATGCTCACAAGGTTGATATCAGCTATACTATCCTGACTGTGAGATACTTTTATCCTGTTTGAAACCCTCTTCTTCTAATGAGGATACCACATAGCCACCAGTTGGGAAACAGTTTGACAGTTTTATATTAAAAAATACAACCACTATGTATACATTGTCTACTTACCAGAACAGTCATTACCGGTCCAGTTGGGCTCACAGATACACTGACATGTACTGTCATCCCGAGTACCTCCATTGTTGCATGTCAGTTCACATTCTGGAAAATATAGTTGGGTTTCATTAATTATAATAACTGATATGAAAGTTGTTAAGTCAGACTTTGAGGCAAGCATAATCTTCCAATTGAAAGCAAAACATTATGTTAATTCACTGCATCACTTTAAGAGTACCCCTTTCAAATGTAGAATCCTCATTTGTAAATTGCAACATATGGAAATTGTGGCACATATGTGCTTCATACAAGTTTTCAGTAAACTATTCTATAGAAAACTACCACCAATATGTCTACATTGCTCTACGTACCAGAACAGTCATTGCCGGTCCAGTTGGGCTCACAGATACACTGACACGTACTGTCACTCCGAGTACCACCATTGTTGCATGTCAGTTCACAATCTGAAAATTATATATATAGGATATGTAACTGATAATAATGCTCACAAGGTTGATATCAGCTATACTATCCTGACTGTGAGATACTTTTATCCTGTTTGAAACCCTCTTCTTCTAATGAGGATACCACATAGCCACCAGTTGGGAAACGGTTTGACAGTTTTATATTAAAAAATACAACCACTATGTATACATTGTCTACGTACCAGAACAGTCATTACCGGTCCAGTTGGGCTCACAGATACACTGACATGTACTGTCATCCCGAGTACCTCCATTGTTGCATGTCAGTTCACATTCTGGAAAATATAGTTGGGTTTCATTAATTATAATAACTGATATGAAAGTTGTTAAGTCAGACTTTGAGGCAAGCATAATCTTCCTCTTCAAATCAAAAAATTATGTTAATTCACTGCATCACTTTAAGTGTACCCCTTTCAAATGTAGAATCCTCATTTGTAAATTGCAACATATGGAAATTGTGGCACATATGTGCTTCATACAAGTTTTCAGTAAACTATTCTATACAAAACTACCACCAATATGTCTACATTGCTCTACGTACCAGAACAGTCATTGCCGGTCCAGTTGGGCTCACACATGCACTGACACGTACTGTCATTCCGAGTACCTCCATTGTTGCATGTCAGTTCACAATCTGAAAAATATATATATAGGATTCGCAAGTGCTAACAATGCTCACAAGGTTAATATCAGCTATACTATCCTGACTGTGAGATACTTTTATCCTGTTTGAAACCCTCTTCTTCTAATGATACCACATAGCCCCCAGTTGGGAAATAGTTTGACAGTTTTATATTAAAAAATACAACCACTATGTATACATTGTCTACTTACCAGAACAGTCATTACCGGTCCAGTTGGGCTCACAGATACACTGACATGTACTGTCATCCCGAGTACCTCCATTGTTGCATGTCAGTTCACAATCTGAAAATTATATATATATAGGATATGTAACTGATAATAATGCTCACAAGGTTGATATCAGCTATACTATCCTGACTGTGAGATACTTTTATCCTGTTTGAAACCCTCTTCTCAAATGTAGAATACCTCATTTGTAAATTGCAACATATGGAAATTGTGGCACATATGTGCTTCATACAAGTTTTCAGTAAACTATTCTATACAAAACTACCAACCACTATGTATACATTGTCTACGTACCAGAACAGTCATTGCCGGTCCAGTTGGGCTCACAGATACACTGACACGTACTGTCACTCCGAGTACCACCATTGTTGCATGTCAGTTCACAATCTGAAAATTATATATATAGGATACGTAAGTGATAATAATGCTCACAAGGTTGATATCAGCTATACTATCCTGACTGTGAGATACTTTTATCCTGTTTGAAACCCCCTTCTTCTAATGGGGATACCACATAGCCACCAGTTGGGAAACAGTTTGACAGTTTTATATTAAAAAATACAACCACTACGTATACATTGTCTACTTACCAGAACAGTCATTACCGGTCCAGTTGGGCTCACAGATACACTGACATGTACTGTCATCCCGAGTACCTCCATTGTTGCATGTCAGTTCACATTCTGGAAAATATAGTCAGGTTTCATAAATTATAATAACTGATATGAAAGTTGTGAAGTCAGACTTTGAGGCAAGCATAATCTTCCTCTTCAAATCAAAAAATTATGTTAATTCACTGCATCACTTTAAGTGTACCCCTTTCAAATGTACAAATGTAGAATCCTCATTTGTAAATTGCAACATATGGAAATTGTGGCACATATGTGCTTCATACAAGTTTTCAGTAAACTATTCTATACAAAACTACCACCAATATGTCTACATTGCTCTACGTACCAGAACAGTCATTGCCGGTCCAGTTGGGCTCACACATGCACTGACACGTACTGTCATTCCGAGTACCTCCATTGTTGCATGTCAGTTCACAATCTGAAAAATATAGCCAGGTTTCATGAATTATAATAGCTGATATGAAAGTTGTTATCTACATAATTGTGTCTTTATAAATCATCACATCAGTAATGCTGACTTCAAATAGAGCACATCCTCCTACACTAAAAGATTTCAACTATTCAACTATAATTAGAGTATAACCAGAGTAGAACAATTTATCAAATATACATCAATGTGACAACATAGAGAATCTGCTCAATAGTTTCTCAAAGATTTCAGATCAAACTATATATTAACCTTATTTTGTAAAATATAGTTTCATATGATTTAATAAACAAACACTGTTTAAAAATATCAGTCGAACCCACCCCAACATTGTTCATAAAACATAATTCGACATTGAAGTTCATTTGTACGGAAGCCCATTGGTGCCACGGTGCGTTTCTCTTTCAAGTGGGAGTGTTTCTCTTTCACAGCAGTGCGTTTCTCATTCAAGTGGGAGTGTTTCTCTTTCACAGCGGTGCGTTTCTAGTTCTCATTCAAGTTGGGGCGATTCTCTTTCAAGTGGTAGTGTTTCTCTTTGATCTGGTTGCCGCCCCTTAAATAACTGGCGGCCGCCACTTAGTTAACTGGCGGCCGCCACTTAATAACTGGCGGCCGCCACTTAATAACTGGCGGCCGCCACTTAATAACTGGCGGCTGCCACTTAATAACTGGCGGCCGCCACTTAATAACTGGCGGCAGCCAGTTATTAAGTGGCGGCAGCCAGTTAACTAAGTGGCGGCCGCCAGTTATTTAAGTGGCGGCAACCAGATGAAAGAGAAACACTTACATGTGAAAGAGGAACGCACCGCTGTGAAAGAGAAACACTCGCACTTGAATGAGAAACGCACCGCTGTGAATGAGAAACGCATTGCGGTGAAAGAGAAACACTCCCACTTGAAAGAGAAACGCACCGTGGCACCAATGGGCTTCCGTACATTTGGAGTCCGTGATTGGAGAAAGAATTTCGGGGTAAGTACTTGAATTCTGGCAATGACATGAATGTGCTGTTCAAACGTACAATGTACAGACTGACATGTTTGGTCAACAGAGGGCGCTAATTACTCGCTCGTTTTTGTCGTTTCTGGTTGAAGATGCCATAGCTAAAATGGATTTTTCCGAGGCAAGGAGGCATGGCGGCAATTTTGCGGGCGTTTTCTTTTATAGCCAAGTATTTAATCTACCAATTTATTAATAAAATAGGAAGATTCACCCAGTCCGTTAATGGCTGATTTTTAAAATGTGTAGCCGAAAATGTCTTGTTTTTTGGGGAGGGGGTTATTTTTAGTTGGAGTAGTCATTCTGTATTTATTGTACTTTATTGTTTTCCATATAAGCATCCTATTGAGACTCCCGAACTTTAAAAAGTTGTAACTTCAAAAGTATACCACCTATGTGAGTCCACTATAGCTTATTTTGAAGCTTAACATGCTAGCAATCCAATAGTGTAAAAATCTCACATATAAAAAAATTCGACTTTAGCCTGGTTTTGGGGTGGTGGGTCACAATTTATATCATTGGAAAGAGCACAAAATAGGCTACAAGACTATGGGAAATTTTTTCAGATCACATATAAATTTTGCATAACAGCGTCTTTATTGTTACTTGAAATGAACCAGTTTCAATAAGATCTAAATTTATTGATTTATTATGATTTATTATGTGCTGAGTAAGATGTACCAAACAATATATACAATTTTTTTAAAAAGTTATTTGGATTGGAAACTATCTGCTTAGATACAGCTGAACAGTTTAGAAGCAAAATCTTGAAAAATGTTTTTGGATGAAATGTCTGGGTCTTATACCACTGTGCATCTCCTTTGTGAAGAAGTGATTGGTTCACTCGGTGAATTAAAGGGATAGCTCGAAGGATAGCACACATAGACAATGGTATTGATTCGTTTGATTGTTCATTCGTAGAATCACATCAGGAACACATCATTGGTAAATGACGCTTGATGGTTTGTGTGACCTAAGTTATCACTAGGTGATGCTGTCGTTGGATAACTGTGTTGGAAACAGTGATGTAAACCGTGGTTGTTCATTAAAGGACGCACGGAATTAGGTAAATTATGGTAATTTGGGTCACAATCACAGTCAATGAAACAATGATTACATAAAATGATTACAAGCGTGAATGTACAGACTCTTGAGGGCGCTGTTTACTTTGTCCGCACAACGAGAGGCTTTCTCACATCCTTCATATCCTGTAGCGCATACACAGGTAAAACTGCCGTCCGTGTTTGTGCAGACTCCATGTAATGTATCACAGTTATGAGTACCGATGGTACATTCATCAACATCTTTAACAAAATTTACAGCAAGTAATTTTAAAAAAAATGTTATTGTACAAAAATAGTCTCAAATGTAATACTATTGAACACTTCTATTAAATAATAACACCACCCCAAAAGAGGATATTCCAAGGTTTCCAGAAACAATTAAAAAAACAAGCAAACGAGCAAGCAAGCAAACAAGCAAGCAAACAAACAAAAAACGTTGCTTTCATCATTTATCCGTAGGCCCATTTCCTTACACAACCGGAATCCTCCAAAATCCTTTAGTAGTAAAGCAAGCACATGACATGTGTTTCTAATCTGTGATACATGTACATGTCCAGGGACCCTCCCTGCATGCATGGAGCAATAAACAGCGGCAACTGACCCAAGCACTGACCTTGCAATCACTACAACAAACATGGATGTAGATGTACATGTACCATGGAAAGGGAAAAATGCCTAATAACCTCAATCCTCCAAAATCATTCACTTTATAGCAAAGAGCATGTAGCATGTAACCTCAATCCTTCAAAATCCTTCACTTTTGCAAAGACGATTTTGGATGATTATGGAGGGTTAGGGTTAAACAACTTTGGACATGCTTCAGCAACTTCCAACTGACATTCAAACATGTCTCTTTCAATGAAGTGCCAAAGTAAAGCTGGTGTATGATTCCAACTGAAATTCTTTAGCTAATCGATTAACAACACCAAATTTATTATCGAGCAACTTGCAACTGACATGGTGACTGAATTTGTTGAACTTAAGACATATTTTGTTATCCCTCACCAACTTGCCTTACAGTTTTTAAGTTTTTAAATTTGTTTTCATTATAGAAATATTTTGTATTAATATTTATATCTATTATCGAATATACATGTATAAATATATATTATAATTGTTTTATGTTCCCATTTCAAGCTTGGATAGACAGGCTTTCGAGCCACAGTGTTTGAGTACACTTTTTTTTATCCTGGCCAGCTTAGAATGGGTTGCCTTTGTCCTTGTCCCCATTCCTCTCTCCACTTCCATCCCTATCCAATCCCAATTCCTCTCTCGCCTTCTATCCCTATCCAATCCATCCCCATCCCCCTGCATCATAGTCATTCCATCTTCTTTCTATTACATTCATGTACTTGTATGTATTAATGTGTGTGTTTCATTTTTATTTAGGGAAAGTGTTTGTATGTATGTTGTTTGTACTTTGATATATGGCTGAATAAATAATAATAATAATCGTCTATGCAAAATCATCTTGATGATTTATCTAGCTGGTGTAGAAATAATGATTTGCTCCCCAATCCTGTCAAATTTCATACCATGACAGTTAGTTTTTTTGAAGCGTAGAATACCTGAAACTTCAGTTTCTCTTATTTCAATAGATCTTAAGTGTGTAACATCAATTCAATTGCTTGGCGTAGGTTGTACACTTTGTGCATTTTTCGTAAATCCAAAGTACCTGTAGCGGCTAAACTCTGATTTCTTCATTAGGCCCCCCCAAAAAAGATGTTGAGTTGCCCTCCACCGACCGACCCAAAAGTGCTGAAATCTCGGGTCGTTTTTTTTTTTTTTTTCCCCGTTATTCATAGACCTATTTGGCTGTTCCGAGAGACTCGGAACAGCCTTTGTTTCTGTCGAGATTTTTTATATTTTTTATTATTATTATTATTATTATTATACTTTCTTTCCCGCCAAACCTCATTGACTTAACATGTGACTTTTCTGACCACCAAATGTCCTTCTTTGAATCATCATAAGTATATAAATCATATACCATATGAAAGCTTATGTCTTGACTTAGATTCTAAATTAATTTGACTAGGATTCTTAATTAATTAGCTTAGTTATAGTCACATGAATAATTAATTAGGCAATCTTGTAACGAGCATAGCTCAATAAGTATACACCCGGTCATCAAACTTTTTTCAGTTATACATTTGTGGGGTACTGTAGATGTGCCTTTTGTAGATGTACAAAACACATGCACTGTGTGACCAAGTCGCTTCATTAATCGCTAGTGAATCTCAATATGTCTTTGTACATAGTACACGCACAAATATCACGGTGGGCTGAAGCGAGTCTAATTAAAAACGATCTCTGAACGACGCGTAGTTTTCGTTATTGGATTTTTCCTCTCGGTAACCCACATACCAGCGGTTTGCCCCGGTGTGACCGCGGTGATGCACAACTTGTCCGTACATGTCAGAGTTGTGTCGTTGGTTTAACATACGTTAGGATTATTCGGTGAAGTGAAAGACGATCACCGTTTAACCCTTTGTTTACCGCCGGGACTTTCATTTGAAGGTATGTACACTTTCACATTTATTATACATGTATATTTGTTTTAGTATACAGCTAATAATGACTATACAAAACTAACGTTAACATTTTGTCATTAGTGTGCTGGCCATGTAAATGTGTATCGTCCATCCATGTACGTAATTCGCCGCACTCGTGAAATGACGCACCTACCTTTGGCTTAGCATTTCTCGGAAAACTTACAAAACTATGGCGTATTACTGGTTGCATAAACTTATCTAAGTCGTGCTTGTTCCAGAAATAAAAATTATAGTGAAATTGTATGATTTACTGGAAAGTTAGTGCTTGTGACGGTGGAAAAAGTTGTTTAACCACTGATTTTACTAGATACAAATAGTAAGAGATTTACATGACCTCAATTTTTTTCCACGAACATCTGTGATTTTATTGTTCTATGCCGTCAACAAGCTGTTGTCTGTGGAAACCAAAATATATGAATGCTTTGCATTTGCAATGATTTTTTTAAGAAATACTGATCCTCAAATTAGACACATTCCTTATAGAAGAAGCGAACGAAGACTACTTAATTCGTTGGTGTTTATTTCGACGGTAGTGGAAAATTATTGAGAAAATGAAACATTAATATCATGGTTATGAAAAGAAATCTTTTATTTGACAAAATGTTAACAGTAATTTTACACATTTCAAAGTTTTAAAGTACATTTTGCAAGAAATTTAACGACCTTCCATTTTATTTGTCTTTCAAGAATATTGATTAAAAGTTTTGAGAGCTTCTCCAAATTATACCATTTTATTTAAAAAATCGAAAACAATATTTTTATTTTCAAGTTTAAAAACAATTTTACAACCATCTGGGAGAAGATGAAACATGATTTCAACTGTTTTTCTTCTTGGGTACATTTTCTGTGGCCCCATCAACTTTAACAGTTTGGGGTGAGTCATTATACCAACATCAATTTTCTGATGACCACAATTCTGTGCGTCTCAAAAAAACGGCACTCAAGACGTCCACGCGTATGATCATGCATTGAAATTCAGCATTTTACAAGAGAATCATTAACTGAAACACCAAACTCCCCCCCCCCCCACAGTAGTGTGGGCTGAGTCTACGAGCGAATACTTACCTGGAGGGCCATCTACCGATGCATATTTCCCTAATATAGCAGAACAATACGCTAAGACTTTCACACAATAGCGCCCTCTACTACCCATGCTGCCCTGCGGCATCACGCCACGTTTATCTTCCTCTTTTCTCGAGCGTTCATAGAACACCCCAGAGAGGTCGATCGAGCATAGTGGGGAAGGAGGGGGGAGCGCCCTCCAGGTAAGTATTCGCTCGTAGACTCAGCCCACACTACTGTGGGGGGGAGTCTACATCACTCTACTTACCTGGAGGGCCATCTACCGATGCATAGAGTACCACCGAAGATAGGCGGTGGGGAATGCGAGATGCTATTGTATGACCATGAGGCAAAGGCCATCGTCGATGGTCCCCATCCAAACCCACTCCACCGGAAGCGGTGGTAAGTAGGATGAGATGCCTCCAGTGATAACGATATGCGCCAGAACAAGGGGAGCAATCAAAACCACTGAGCAAAGGCCGGGCTAATGACAAGAAGCCCGTAAATACACCAAAAAGGGAGCGTCTGAAAGACGAGCCCATTAGTACAAAACAAAAGAAATATTGGGCTAACGCAATATTCCAAAAAGATACCGAAAGCGGCCCCGAAAGACTTGCGAATGCAAGACACCCGGGGAAGCCGGTAAGAACTCCTAACTGAGGCAAAAAAACCAGGAATAAATGGAGGGACGTACCGGACATCGGAACGTCACCAAAATTATCAAATCAATGTATGATGTGTATATGGATTACAAATCAAACAAAAACAATTGAAAAGGGGTATTCACCATTTCATAGTGACGGCTACACAGGAGGCTTGTGACGTCGGGACGAAACCGCCGCCGCACCCAGTACTGTCCTGCCAGCTCTACCCTCGGTCTGAACGACATCCTTGAGGTAACACTCCGAAAAGGTGTTGGCCGACTTCCAGCAAGCCGCCTTCCAGCAAGCCGCCTGGACGATATCTGCCATAGGGACGCCCTTAAAGTAGGCCCATGACGTCGACGCTGCGCGGATATCATGGGCTCGGAAGGGTGTGTTATCCGCCTCCGGCCACTCACTCAGGGCCGAGCGGATAGCCGTAATCAACCAGCGTGTAATAGTGTCCCGAGACGCTGGCCGGAAAGGGGGGACCGAAGTAATAAACAATTGTTTATGTTCGGCCCGAACCTGTTTGGTGCGGTGGACGTACCATTTGAGCGCCCTGACTGGGCACCAAAGCTTATCTGTGTCCACCGCTGAAAAGGACTTTAAGTCGGCAACAAAAATGTCTGGCGGCGAGAAGTCACTCGACTGATTTTTCGTCAAGAAACCCGCTCGCGGTATGAAACGGACCCCACCCGGTTCCCACCGGATGTGACCGTCCTCCACCGTCAAGGAATGTAGTTCACTACGGCGACGAGCCGTAGCGACCGCCAAAAGGAAAACCACCTTGATGGATAGATGGAACAAAGATGCGCTACCCATCGGCTCGAAGGGTGCCCTCGAAAGTGTATCTAACGTTTGAAACAAGTCCCAAGACGGCACGAGTTTACGTACGGGGGGACGTTCCACAAACATACCTCGAATAAGATGGTGGAGGGTGTTATTGTCAGACACTGACGAACCATCCGGAAAACCAGTATGGATTGCGGCAATCGCCGAACGATAATTTTTAACTGTCGTTACAGCGAGGCCGCTATCAAACAGATAGAATAAAAATTCACCCACCGCCCCTACAGAAGAATCGGCGGGACGATGAGAGTGGAGTTTACACCATCTAAAGAAATGACGTAGTCTGCTGTTGTAGACCTTCCTGGTGGAAGATCTACGGCCGCCTGCCGCCAACTCTGCAGCTCGGACCGAAAGGCCCGCTGCGCGGAAGGATCGGGAGACAATACCTAGTAAGTCAGGTGAAGAATCCCCGGAGCTGGGTGCAGGTAGCTCGACCCGGGCTGGAAAAGAATGTCCGGCCTGCGGGGGAGAACCACCGGCCCGTGGACCAGGAGTCGGAGAAGCCTGGGAAACCACGCCTGGCGGGGCCAAAAAGGAGTCACGAGGAAAACTTTGCAATTGTCCTGTTCTAACTTGGCCAACACCCTCGCGATCAGGGAGAACGGGGGAAAGGCGTAGGCCAGAAGGCCCTCCCACGAGATCGCTAGAGCGTCTGTCCGCCAGGCATTGGGGTCGTAAACCCTCGTACAATAAACCGGGAGCTGGTTGTTGTGCGAGGTCGCAAACAAGTCCACGTGAGGACGGTCGATCATGTTGAAGATCAATTGTATCACCGAGGGGAGAAGGGTCCACTCTGTGGGGACAACCCGCCCCCGCGACAGGGCGTCGGCCAACGAATTGTCCACGCCCGGGATGTGAATCGCTGACAAGGCAATGTTGTAGCGAATGCACCAGTGGAGAAGGTCCCACGTCAAGGCGCACAGTTGCCCCAAGCGTGTTCCCCCCTGGCGGTTGATATAGGCCACAACAGTGGTGTTGTCGCACCGTATGCGGACCGCTGGAAACGCCGGAGGGCCAGCGACACCGCTAACGTTGCCAACACGTTGATATGGAGAGACCGCTGATCGGTCGACCATACCCCAGCCGCCAGAAGCGGGGGCAGACTGGCCCCCCCATCCGGACAGCGATGCATCCGTCGTGAAGGCCACCGATGGTTGCGGGCGCTGAAAAGACCGGCCCTTCGTGAGGTTGTCGGAGGACATCCCCCAACGAAGGTGCGGGACCAAGAAAGGAGCGGTCGGCCTGCAAAAATCGATGAGATCGACCATGCTGGCCATTAGACCCAACAACTTCAACCAGGCCCGGGTTGGAGCCACCACCCCCGGCAGAAAAGGTGACACGCATTGGATGAGATTCGTCACCCGCTCCGGAGTTGGTCGGGCGAGACTCGCACAGAGGTAGAGCTGGGCCCTCAAGAAAGACGGAGTCTGCGAGGGGACCGGGTGCGACTTCTCGGCATTGATGATAAAGCCGAGATCGGCCGCCATCTGCCATGTCTGTGCCACTGCCGCGGCCGTTGCCTCGCGGGAGCGGCCCACGACAATCCAATCGTCCAAGTACATGAACACCCTTAAAGTCTGCATCCGGAAACGGCGCGGCCGGATGTATCGGTTGAGGGGCCGTAGATTCAGTATGGGCCGCCACGCTTCCACCCCCTTTTTGGGAACCAGAAAAAGGGTGGACATAAATCCCGCCTGCCCCGCCCCGACTGGGACTGGGCGCACGGCGTGTTTGAGGAGGAGAGACCTTAGCTCCCCCTCGAGAGTGTGGCGTTTCGATACGTCCGACGGGATGGGAGTCCGAAAAATCCAGCGCGTAACCGCGGTAGACTGTGTCGAGCACCCACCGATTGGACGTGAATCGAGCCCAGGACCCGCTGAAGTGGCGGAGGCGGCCCACCACGGGTACGTCGATGGGAGGCCGCCACGAGCTGAGCGTGTCACTTGCGCCAGCCCCCGGAATAGCGGGGGCCTGGTGCGCTTGAGCCACGGCAGGGCCGGGGCTGTTGACCCCCGGTGTAAGATTGATCACGCGGGCTGCGTGCCCCTCTATCACCGGAGCGACCCCGAAAATGACCACGAGCTGCCTTGAACGGCTTACGGCGTGGAATCTTGAAGGTCGTCTTGTCGGCCTTACTCGCTGATTTAGGCGCGGGCTGAGAGGATTTGTTTAAATTAATCTTCTCAGTGGCCTCGAGACGCTTCGCCTCCGCCTCCATCGACTCCTGAAATTTACCTGCGAAGAGGTCAGGGCCGAGGAGGGGGAGTGCCTCTAGACGCCTGCGCGCACCCTCCGACGGAAGGAATAGCGCATTCAACACGTTGGCCCTGCGGGCAGTAACTGCCAAGGTAGAGATACGTGAGAATTGGTCTAGGGAAGTGCGCAATCCATGGTCAAGGCAATGGAGGGCCGCCGTGAAGAGGTCCGCCGGGACGGGCGAATCCTCCTCGCAACCCAAGGCCAAGTACTCCGTGAGGAGCAGGAGGAATGACGACGCACGCAGCCCCAGACGTGAGGCTGTGTCCACCTTCTTGAGGGTATCCTCAAGCTTCCCCTTCGAGCGGTCAGAGAAAAGATTCTTCGCCGAGGAAGAACCCCCATCAGCCGCCAACTTGTCCTTCGCAGAGTCCGGTACTACCGGCGCTGTGAAAAACTGAGTAAAATCAGCCGTCGGGAAGCGGTAGTAACTCAACTCCCGCTTCCTAAATGGAGACCACTTTGTCGTCTCGGCAATGGAATTCATGCGTTCAACACACACCAAGTCGAGCGGTAGTACTGGAAAAACTGGTGTACTACCGGCCGTCGAACTGGTCATGTGCTTGAACGACTGACGGCTGGAGGCAGCTGTCACCTCCAGGGAGGGAAGCTGCAAGACTCGCACCATGTCGCGCTGTACCAAACGCAGTTCCGTCTCCATGATCGAGAGACGCTGCATGTGGACAGACTCGTCCTCATCCTCAGAGCCCGACTGGGAGGGACGAGTTGACACGGGCGACTGGGCCGAGTCCCCCGGCGGGACCACCGGAGCTGCCGGGGCCGAAGGGCCCACGGGTGGTACCAGGGCCGCCACGGCAGGTGGACCCACCACCTCCACCGAGAACTCCGAGGATGGATGGAGACTCAACGCAGGGGGAGAGGCGGGTGCACGGGAGACCGTGTGAGGTGGGCCCACATAAGACTGAGTCGCCCAATTCGGGTCAGGATAGAGACCCGGAAGTGGGGGACGAGCGGGGCCGAGTTGGCCCGGCAAACCGCCTGGGTGATAAGCAGACATGGCTGACACCGAGGCCGTAATGGACTGCATGGCGTGAAGAAACTCGGCCCGAGACACGGAGCTACGGCTCCGGCGTTTCTTACCGGTATGAGACCGGGCAGACGAGCCCGAACCGGACGAGGATCGATGGCTAGAACGTCCACGCTTCTTCCCTCTCTCACGAGAGCGGCTCCGGGTCGATTCTGAGGATAATTCAGTCGACCCTGGAGGCATCGGCACGCCCGACGGTCTGAAGAAATCGGACCCGGTGGACGGCTGAGACAATGAGGCCAGGCCGGGCGGTGACCGCCCGGTGTGCGACGCTATCAGCCCGGGAGAATGGGCCAGCAAAGCACCGGTCGCTGGACCGAGCAGACCACCCCCAGCACCCGTGGCGACTGCCACTGGACCGGGAGCACTCGGGTCGTCAGCGGGCACGGAATGGGCAGTGGGGCCCGGAGTCGGGACCTTACCCTTCCGTGGGCCTATTTTCTTGTAGGTCACCCTGGCCGAGGCGGATATTTTGGATGAAACCTTGCCAGGGGAGCTACCAGTACGTTTGCCAGTACCGCTTGAAATGGCCGGTACGGGGGACAAGATCTCGTCCCCCGTCCTACCAGCGGAACGGCCAGCACCACGTGCCTCCATCGGCACGAGGGGCTGGCCAGACGACTGCGGCGGTGGCGGGATAGAGCCACCGGAGCAATCACCCGAGGTCACGGTCCGTCCCGGGGAGAGGAAATTCTCCCCGGTGTTGACGGACTCGGCCCTCACCAAACGTTTAGCCATCTTGAAAAAGACGAAACTTGACGAAACTCTACACTGAAGAAAATTCTCTAAAGCACACTAACTCGGTGCTAGCACAGTTATCTTAGTAGATAAATTGTCTTAACGCAAAGCCAAGAAACTGGAAGGAAAACTGTCTGTTTGCCGGAGCAAATCAAAACGTGACCTACCAGTCCTGCTGCGCTAGAGAAAAGAGGAAGATAAACGTGGCGTGATGCCGCAGGGCAGCATGGGTAGTAGAGGGCACTATTGTGTGAAAGTCTTAGCATATTGTTCTGCTATATTAGGGAAATATGCATCGGTAGATGGCCCTCCAGGTAAGTAGAGTGATGTAGACTGCTAATTTCATTTGTAAATTACCGTCCAGTTGATTATGTATCCTTAGGTGCGTCATTTAGGGTAAATTGAGGAATATGTGTGTACGGGTTGACTGTATGCTAGCTAGTGTACAACCCATTGTCATTGTTCTGTACAATGGATGGAGGGGTCATCATGATATGTGGACATGATCGGTTCGCTATTTTATTAACAAAATACACACACATGGGGGATGTTACAGTACTACTAACGTTACTAGTAGGTAAACCATCTACAGTTTACACTATGGATGATGAACATCATGTAAGTTTTTCTGCACTCAAACAATTATTCATTAACTTTTGATGAATCTATGCCCCCCCCCCACACAGAAAAAGAAAAGCATTTTATGGGCAGATTTAGTGTGGAAAACTAATATTACTGTGCATTTTTGGTTATTTCGCACCAAATTTTTTAAACGATGTGTTGTCGCTCAATTCCTAGCATGTCTTGAGAAAGCTTAAAATGTTTATTGTTTCTTTTTACATTGAATAATTGATTAATTGGCCATCAATTCTTAGGCATGTATCATCACCATCTAAGCTGAGTTTGTATTAGCGGAACCTTAATTATGAATAACAATTTACGAATTTCAATATCTAGAAAAACTTAAAGGGGACTACACCAATATTATATACACTATCAGTATATATTGAATATATACATGTATCTCAATTAGTGTAAATAGTACATGTAATTGTCTACAGCCCATCGTATCATAACTACACACAAGTATTAATCCTTCACACTTGTAAAATAAAGTTTTCCACCCTTTTTACTCCAGATTGAAACCAAAGAACACTTGCTACTCCTACGAGGTGTGTCAGAGTCTGTATAACTTTTCGATCCAGTGGCCAGGAGTTGAAGTCGATTCTTCAAAAAGGAGTTAATGTATGTTTCAAATTAATTTATATGGATCTATCCAATCTGTAGAAGTCTGTACCTTCATGAGAATTGTTTTCAGTACCTTAAAACACATCTAACTAATTTAAGGTATTTTTTTAACATGTTAGAACAATCATAGTACACAGGAAATGTTTTTGGACTAGACCCAAAATTCCCCACACGTGTAGTTATTATAAAACAATATCTGTTGTGTGATCTAGTAAAATGTATATTACTGAGAGTTGGGCAATGTAAACATAGTAAACATCCCCCACTCTTGTCAGCCTTGCTATACATTTTGTCAGATTATCCAATTGAAGGTCATAGTTATTTTTATGCAAGCATTTAGGATAGTTGAACCCAAGTACTGACCATCAATCCCATAAACACAAGTTGGTGTAAAGATATTAAAGGGACAGTATTGCCACAATCAGAGCAGACTTTCTACAGGGCATGGAATCGGTGTCCTTGTTAAAGATAAACACATTGACTGAAAATTACTGGCTCATTTATGCAGCAGCAACACGAATATGACCTTATCATGTGAATATTATTTTCAGTCACTGAGTTCATCTACAACATGAACTCTAAAAGCCACATTTAAACAATAACTTTACAAAGACTATTTATGAACATGTATTTTCAACAGTTACAGAGAAATAAATACATAAAACAATCAGATCATTTCATTATTGTTTGTTTCTGTTCATTTTACAGTTATCCTTCAAATTACAATGTGTTGTCTCCTAGGCCATCCTAACAAGGTAAGCATGTGTTCCTTATAAAAGATGTACTTATTTATGGCAATTTTCTATGGAAATTTTACAGTTTAAAGGTAATGATTCAGCTGAATGTTACATAAAAAACAATGACATTGTTTTATTTGATTTCTTGCCATGGATAAGGCTTCTTAATACATGGAATACATGCTTATTTCATTAGACCCAGAATCCAGGTCAACATTAATCAAAAATTCATATCTTCTGAACCACATGGCAGAAATTGATAATCTTTGTGGCATATTCTCGGATTTTATCCATGTTATAGTTCATCAAAAGAATGACCCATATTGACTTTTACTTCCGGTTCAACAGGAAGTCTGACTAAAAATCAATATTTTAGGGGACAACAACGATGTAATTAAGATTTTTGTTAAGTTTGTGCGTCAGATATCAAACATGAGGTCCAAAGTCTTAAAATTATAGATTTACTCGCGTATAGCGCCCCTCAAGTGACCGGTTTTAAAAGTGGCATAACATTGTTCCCAGCAAAGATTGTGAGTCTTAATACATTGACGTTGTGTAGTTTCAGTTAAAAGGTTTACAATGTGTTGTCTCCTAGGCCATCCTAACAAAGGTAAGCATGTGTTCCTTATAGAAGATGTACTTATTTATGGCAATTTTCTATGGAAATTCAACAGTTTAAAGGGTAATGATTCAGCTGAATGTTACATAAAAAACAATAACATTGTTTTATTTGATTGCTTGCCATGGATAAGGCTTCTTAATACAATGGAATACATGCTTATTTCATTAGACCCAGAATCCAGGTCAACATTAATCGGAGCTGTGATTCCGGGTTGGGTATGACCCGACCCTTTCTGGGTCATTCTGACCCAGAAAGTTTTTAAACTGTATTGCGTAAAAAATTCATATCTTCTGAACCACATGCCAGAAACTGATAATCATTGTGGCATATTCTCGAATTTTATCCGTGTTATAGTTCATCAAAAGAATGACCCCATATTGACCCCTACTTCCGGTTCAACAGGTAGTCTGAATAAAAATCAATATTTTAGGGTACAAAAACGATGTAATTAAGATTTTTCTGAAGTTTGTGCGTCAGATATCAAATATGAGGTACAAAGTCTTAAAAAATATAGATTCACTCACGTATAGCGCCCTCAAGTGACCGGTTTTAAAAGTGCATACCCATTGTTCTCAGCGAAGAGATCGTGAGTCTTAATAGATTGACTTTGTGTATCATAAGTGTCAAGATCAGGGTTAGGCCTACAACTTAGGTTGAGGGTTGCATCATAACAATCATAATCCAACAACTGAACAGCCTTGTGTTCGTCCATATAGGACAAACACTAAATGTCTAGTTAGCTGTTTCGCAGCGAAGCGCAGCGAAACAGCTGTTGTTTTTGTTAAAGTTTTTTTTCTTTCTTTTTTGTATTTTTCAGCGCTTTCCGTACCGGAAGTGCATTGCAATAACACATGTTTCATTCTGAACGCCATTTTGCAGTGTTCCATAAATGCGATTGCAATGAAACTTAAGGGGACCAAAGGCAATAGTGCAATAGTGTGCATATTGCAATGACGTCATAATTACGTCATCAGGTGTCAAGTTACACTAAATCAAAGATTAATAATGAAAAACATTAAAAAATTAATAACTCCTGAACCACATACGCTATCAATTTCATCTATGTGGCATATTGTAGGTCGTTACCCACTCCGTATTTCGTGCACAGATATGACCCCATTTTGACCTTAGCTTCCGGTCCAAACCGGAAGTTCAAGTTTAAAGAGCTGTACAGCCAATATGATAAAAAATAATGCTATGATTTCTGTGTATGTAATCATCAGTAGGGTGTACTCTTTTGGATAGTAGGTTTGATGACGTCATCATATGCAAGAGCGCCCTCTAGCGACAGGTTTAAAAAGACGTTATTTTCAATTGTACACTTGCCAATGTCACATTACCACAAATGATATGTCATATTCTAGCATAGGAATCAACTTAAATATCAAAACAAATTACGTCATTATGACATCATCAGGTGTCAAGTTACCCTAAGTTAAAGATTAATATTGAAAAACTATTAAAAAATTTATAACTTTTGAACCACAATAGCTATAATTATGATCTTTGAGCCATATTGTAGGTCGTTACCAACTTGACAATTCGTGCAAATATGACCTTATTGTGACGTTTGCTTCCGGTCGAAAACAAAAGTTCAATTATAGCAACGTTGTTAGAGCTCTACAGATACCGTGTGCTGCAGAGAGAAAACAATTACACACGGCTGGCTGAAATAGCGCCCTCTTCTGGTTGAAGATCGAGTTCTAATGGTGTTCGTCATTGGGAACAGATGAAGGCTAACACCGTCTTTGGTGGTGTTGCTGCATCCTGCAGAAACACATCTTCCCGGCATTTTATTAGTTCCGGAAACAAAAATCACGGAATAAATGAAATCGACGCTACGTGTGTTAAACGTTTGTATGTATATGGACATCATGTACACATCGGATCTTCCCGACCTTACGTCACATATCTTATGCAAATGAAGCTTCCACCATGGGGCGGGATTGCCTCCCCAAATACTTCAAACATTGTTTTAAAATACTTGTACTCAGAAATCAATGATTAAATAGACACAGGTGGGTCTCAAAACAATATTTTATTACAAACGCCTTAAGTACACACACAATAAAGGATGTCAGTCCCCCTTTAAATTTTATATTTAAAATATCATAACTCAGTTACACTTTTGATTTTACAAATGTACATCATCAGAAGTAAGTCCTGTTTTGCATGGAATTGCCTTTTTGTTAAAGTGCACATATGGGAAGATGAAATTTAATTACATACATTTGAAGCAACTTTCTACTTTGACTGTGTGAAGTTATTTCTTTTTCAGAGAAGTATTGTAACCCCTCCCCCCCCCCCACCCCACCAGCTCAATGTTGAGTGATTGCATGTAGTCCCACTTTGTACGCACAGACCATAGAGGTAGGAATAGACAGCCTAAACATACACGCAATCCTCTCCAACATTGAGCTGGGGGCGCGGGGGGTACGGTCGACCCGTCAGACCACACTAGGACCGAAGTCCAACTATTGACCGAAGCCAACGGATCGTAATAGGGCCGAAGCCCAACAAACAAATGCTTCCCACTGCCGGCCGGTGACCTCCGTGGGTGAGCGGATGAGCTGTAATGATTCAGTCGTAGTTAGAATGTCCCGTTTTTATAAGGCCTGACACAATGACTCTCCAATGCATGCCTTCCTTTATTGTCCTAACAGTAGTCTACATAAGTCTCACACAAGTCTTCCATTCTCTCAAAGAAAAAGACCTTCAATGTGAAACATCTGTCATTATAGTGTATGCTTGTAAATATTCAAACATTCCTGAGTGCACGATACGAGCGCTTTACGGTGATTGGATGTCACCAGGGTTACGCGAAACAAACGGTAAAGGTTGACGGTTTACCATTTTGACAGTAATAAAGATTAAAGATTATCAGACCTTTACTTGAGACGGTTTACCAAATGGTAAACCGTGTGCATGTTTCTAATGGGGTTGGGGGTAAAGTATATGGTAAACCGTTACAAAAAGGGACCAGCCTAGTTCAGACAAATACTGCTTATGTTAACTCCCAACGTTTAGCTTTAATTTGACACCATAATTATTGTTATATATTAATTTTAGTACGGGTGGTTTCGTTCAGCTAAAGGAAAACCACTTTTCATATGGTGGTTTATCAGAGGAATTGCACGAAAAAAAACAGGGTGAAAGATAAGAGATTAAAGTCACCATATACGTATGGTGTTCATCTGCAGGAGTGCCAACATCATGTCCGGTGTACATTTACAGTTATTGGGGGGAGGGCGCCGATACAGCAAAAGTGGAAGTTAATGTGATAAAAAATAGCGAAACAGCTGGGTATTCGTTCACGAATACAATTGAGCTCTAGTTTTAATTTTTCTTTTTCAGCGCTTTCCGTACCGGAAGTGCATTGCAATAACACATGTTTCATTCTGAACGCCTTTTTGCAGTGTTCCATAAATGCGATTGCAATGAAACTTAAGGGGACCAAAGGCAATAGTGCAATAGTGTGCATATTGCAATGACGTCATAATTACGTCATCAGGTGTCAAGTTACACTAAATCAAAAATTAATAATGAAAAACATTAAAAAATTAATAACTCCTGAACCACATATGCTATCAATTTCATCTATGTGGCATATTGTAGGTCGTTACCCACTCCGTATTTCGTGCACAGATATGACCCCATTTTGACCTTAGCTTCCGGTCCAAACCGGAAGTTCAAATTTAAAGAGCTCTACAGCCAATATGATAAAAAATAATGCTATGATTTCTGTGTATGTAATCATCAGTAGGGCGTACTCTTTTGGATAGTAGGTTTGATGACGTCATCGTATGCAAGAGCGCCCTCTAGCGACAGGTTTAAAAATACGTTATTTTCACTTGTACACTTGGCCGAGCGGTCTAGCGCACCGAACTCAAGTTCTGGTGTTGCCAGCAGCAGGGTGTGGGTTCGAGCCCCGGTCGTGACACTTGTGTCCTTGAGCAAGGTACTTAACCATAATTGCTTCGTCCTTCGGATGGGACGTAAAGCCGTAGGTCCCATGTGTTGTATAATGCGTATAGTGGATTGTCGTATGTTCTAGCGCACTGAACTCAAGTTCTGGTGTTGCCAGCAGCAGAGTGTGGGTTCGAGCCCCGGCCGTGACACCTGTGTCCTTGAGCAAGACACTTAACCATAATTGCTTCTCTCCACCCAGGGGTTAAATGGGTACCTGTGAAGGCAGAGATGGTTTGCTCTATATGCGCTAGAAATGGCAGCAATTGAGCTGTATACTCCCCAGGGAGCTGAGATGGTTTCAGGAATGATTTATGAGCCTTATGAGCCTTATGAGCCTTATGAGCAGGGATAATAATATAATGCGCCTTGAGCGCCACTTAGTTGGTGGATACGTGCGCTATATAAATCTATACATTATTATTATTATTATTACACAAATTGATATGTCATATTGTAGCTTATGAATCAACTTAAATATCAAAACAAATTACGTCATAATGACATCATCAGGTGTCAAGTTACACTAAATCAAAGATTAATAATGAAAAACATTAAAAATTAATAACTCCTGAACCACATATGCTATCAATTTCATCTATGTGGCATATTGTGAGGTCGTTACCACTCCGTATTTCGTGCACAGATATGACCCATTTTGACCTTTGGCCTGGTCCAAACCGGAAGTTCAAGTTTAAAGAGCTGTACAGCCAATATGATAAAAAATAATGCTATGATTTCTGTGTATGTCATCATCAGTAGGGTGTACTCTTTTGGATAGTAGGTTTGATGACGTCATCATATGCAAGAGCGTCCTCTAGCGACAGGTTTAAAAAGACGTTATTTTCACTTGTACACTTGCTAATGTCACATTACCACAAATGATATGATATATTGTAGCTTATAAATCAACTTAAATATCAAAATAAATTACGTCATTATGACGTCATCAGGTGTCAAGTTACACTAAGTTAAATATTAATATTGAAAAACTATTTAAAAATGTATAACATTTGAACCACAATAGCTATAATTATGATCTTTAAGCCATATTGTAGGTCGTTACCCACTTGACAATTCGTGCAAATATGACCTTATTGTGACGTTTGCTTCCGGTCGAAACCAGAAGTTCAAATACAGCAATGTTGTTAGAGCCGCTCAAAGTGGAAGTTAATATGATAAAAAATAGCGAAACAGCTGGGTATTCGTTCACGAATACAATTGAGCTCTAGTTTATTTTTATTTTTCAGCGCTTTCCGTACCGGAAGTGCATTGGAATAACACATGTTTCATTCTGAACGCCTTTTTGTAGTGTTCCATAAATGCGATTGCAATGAAACTTAAGGGGACCAAAGGCAATAGTGCAACAGTGTGCATATTGCAATGACGTCATAATTACGTCATCAGGTGTCAAGTTACACTAAATCAAAGATTAATAATGAAAAACATTAAAAAATTAACTCCTGAACCACATATGCTATCAATTTCATCTATGTGGCAGTTTGTAGGTCGTTATCCACTCCGTATTTCGTGCACAGATATGACCCCATTTTGACCTTAGCTTCCGGTCCAAACCGGAAGTTCAAGTTTAAAGAGCTCTACAGCCAATATGATAAAAAATAATGCTATGATTTCTGTGTATGTAATCATCAGTAGGGTGTACTCTTTTGGATAGTAGGTCGATGACGTCATCACATGCAGAGCGCCCTCTAGCGACAGGTTTAAAAAGACGTTATTTTCACTTGTACACTTGCCAATGTCACATTACCACAAATGATATGTCATATTGTAGCTTATGAATCAACTTAAATATCAAAACAAATTACGTCATTATGACATCAGGTGTCAAGTTACACTAAGTTAAAGATTAATATTGAAAAACTATTTAAAAATTTATAACTTTTAAACCACAATAGCTATAATTATGATCTTTGAGCCATATTGTAGGTCGTTAACCACTTGACAATTCGTGCAAATATGACCTTATTGTGACGTTTGCTTCCGGTCGAAACCAGAAGTTCAAATATGGCAATGTTGTTAGAGCTCTACAGATACCGTGGTACAAGATGTCAAATATGGTTTTTGTGTATGACATTATCACTGGCGTGTACTCTATCACAATGTACGTTTGATGACGTCATTATATGTAAGAGCGCCCTCTAGCGACATGTTTTTAAAAGAGGTGCATTATATAAATTACACTTACCAATGACACATGGATACAAATGATACATGATATTGTGGCTTATGAGCCAATTTGAGTCAACAAAACAGGTTATGTCATCATGACGTCATCGGTTTTTGAATTACATTAGTTTGAAGTTTTTTCTGTTAAAATAATCATATCTCATGAACTATATGACATTAACTAACAATCTTGTATCATCTTGTAGCTAATTATTTGTATCACAATCCATTCAATGATGTCATAACATTTCAAAAGTCCTCACGGCTCAAAGTGGACGTTAATATGATAAAAATAGCGAAACAGCTGGTATTCGTTCACGAATACAATTGAGCTCTAGTTATTATTATTATATTTTTACCCCAAACCCCATTGACTTAACATGTGACTTTTCTGACCACCAAATGTCCTTCTTTGAATCATCATAGTATATAAATCATATACCATATGGAAGCTTATGCCTTGACTTAGTTTTTAAACGTCATTACACTAAAATTTTAATTAATTAGCTTAGTTATAGTCATGAATAATTAATTAGGCAATCTTGTAATGAGCATAGCTCAAGAAGTATACACCCGGTCATCAAACTTTTTCAGTTATACATTTGTGGGTATTGTAGATGTGCCTTTTGGCCTGCAATGTCTTGGTGACGTCATTATGACATCATTTATAGCGCGTTTTGTATCTGTGTACAAAACACATGCACTGAAAAGTGGAAATTTTGATTGTGACCAAGTCGCGTCCTTATTCGGTAGTGATTCTCCATATCTTTGTACATAATACACACATACATGTATATGATGCTGTGACTTTTGACGAGTCTAATTAAACCACAATGTCTGGAACGCAATAATAATACATAGATCCCTTATATGCTAGTCCACACGTTGTGTAGTTATTTCATTCCTAAGTAAATGACATGAAAGCAGAGTGCGTCCGATTCCTTTCAGTTTCATTTTTGATAATTACAATGAGTCCATTACATTGGCGACGAGGATGAAAAGCTGATTGAACTGTCACCGGTGAGCATTCTTTTCAAATGATAGCATACATTTCTAGCAAAAAGGAAAATTGTAAAGAGGGCCGGACATTTTCGTAACGTTAAGTCCCATTGTGTTACGTATATGTAAAGTGCAGCAATATACACACCGTATGGCGGAACAACACTAGCAGTGACTGTCGTTACATACGGGTATGTCTTCACATGCTAATTTCTCTTAAATACCCAGAAGATGTCTTAGTTTTGGCTCATAACAATCCAAAAGGGGTTAGGGATGTAAATGAAAAGCATTTGAGTAATTATTTAATTCTATTATCACTTTCCTGTCGATTTTCAAACAAATGTCTGTCCATAAGTTACAAACATCATGTCTTAAAGATGATCCTGTAATTTCTTAAGTACCAATATTATTTTCTTATTATTTGTTATGCACAATCATTAAACGCTAAGGAATGTTCAGGACAGATTAGGACAAAATAGTTGCCATTATTTGACCCTCCCATGTCACACTCAATAGTTATCATATGTATACCCATTAGTGTGGAAAGACCCACTTATTATTTATTTTGTAAGTTCTTTAAAACAGTTTGCTATATATATTTAATGAAGAGTTGTACTTTTTACAGATTTTTGTGTCTCACTCCTTTACCACAAGTTTTACTTTCCCCAAACCATCAATTGTCAACTTTTGATCAACTGTTCCTCAATTCAGCTATGCTTACACTAGCACGACAACTTGAGCACCTGTAGTGGCTGTCTTCTATAGCCTGTGCATTACCAGTCAACAATTCTTAATTTGGTAGTTGACAAATCTAAGACCTGTCCACCATAAAACTCATAAAGTGCCCTCAAGTCACCGGTTTTAAAAGTGAGGTCCAACCATTGTTCTTAGCGTTGCAAATTACAGTGTACAATGCAAAGGGCCAAAATTTAACTTTATTGTATTGGGTCACACTATACACCAAATTGTAGATAATCAAAAACGTAACTATGAAAAACTAAATTTCGTCATCGTGACGTCATCCGGTTTCCATTTACAGTCTCATGAATATTTAATTAGCAAAATCCATTTGAACCTTAACTCAAGAAGTATACACTCGATACTTAACCTTTTGCAGTTATAGACTTGATGGGAACTGTGAATGTGCGCTGTGGTATTGTGACCTCATAATGACCTCTACTTCCGGTTCAACAGGAAGTTTGAATAAAAATCAATATTTTAGGGTACAAAAACAATGTGATGAAGATTTGTTTTAAGTTCGTGTGTATCAACAGTGAGGTTCAAAATTACAAACAATATAGATTCACTGACGTCGCCACATATTATAGCACCCTCAAGTGACATGTTTTAAAAACTGGCAATATAAAGCATTGTTCTCCAGCGAAGATCGTGAGTCTTAAAATTACAGATTGACTTTTATCATAAGTAAGTGTCAAGATCAGGGTTAGCCTACAACTTAGGGTTGAAGGTCGCGTCATAACTAATCATAATCCAACAACGGAACAGCTTTTGTGTTCGTCCATATAGGACAAACACTAAATGTCTAGTTATTAATGTAATTACCAATTGTCTTTGTATAAACACATAATACGTTTGATTTGTGAAATTTTCCACCTTTTTTTACCAGTAAATTTACCGGTACCCAAGACTCAATCTACATGTTTTCAAATCGAATAGCCCCAGCTTTGACCCTCATGGTGCACTGCCTTTCGCACACACTGTGTGCCAACGATTGCTACTCAAATCTACACGTTTTCCAATCGAATGGCCCCTCACATGTTTTCCACTGGCTAGCGCACTGTTTTGTATGTCAATGATTGCGACTCAATCTACGTTTTCAAATCAAATGGCCCTCACACGTTGTGCACTGGCTCCCCGCACTGTACGTGTGTCAACGATTGCAAACTCGATCTACACGTTTTCAAATCGAATGGCTACTCACATGTTGCATGCTGAGAATTGCACGCAATATGGATGAATTTGCTATGTCAATCACAGCGAAAATTACAACAAAAATGCTTGGCACTCCTTGCTGATAGGTATACAAATGAAAAACATGGTATGTGGTTTCAGTTCCAATGCATTTCAATCTTAAAATGACAGTCAAGGAGAAACAAAAAAAACAAAAAAAAATCCCGACCGACCCCTTCAAATATTTTCACTGGAGGGCAACTCAACAAATTGTTTTTGGCCTTATGTCAAATGAGGGCGCTGTACCAGTTAAGCAGTAGCGAGTTTTCCAGAGCAACATGACTTCAGAATTTTAACGTTACAACTTGCAGCTATTTCTTTGCCCAAAGTAATTAATCCCACCAAGGTTTATTAAACGGTTTGGTACATTAGTTTAAACCAAAATCATAGAACTCATTTATTGATTATTGTGCTATTTAGTGCTGTTTTTTGTTTAAAAGTTGTACGTTTGTTAATGCTTTTGTTGGTTGCTCATGTAGTTGTGGAACATGTTACTGTTAGGAACCACATGTATGTTTGGTGTTGGTTTACATTATATATGTAGCATAAACCCTTCCTCCTGCCTGCATTTAGACACCAAATATTCTTTAAATACAGATTGGCTATGAGTGTAAATGTTGTATTGACACTAGGTTTATAGGTCACAGTTGGTAAACTTGTATCAGTCTGTCCATGTACTTTCATGTATAGGTATAACATATGAACATTGCTTTAGTCATGTGCATATTACTCAGGTATAGTTCTGTTTTAAATCAAAAGATTACACAAAAACTGGATAGTTTCTTATGATATATATTTTGTTTCTATTTTATTGTAGTCAATCTGTGCCTGATCATCATGTACAACTACATAACAACTGTATAACGGAAGTTTGTACTACCTAATAGTTGATAATTGATCTACAGCACAGCATTGTCGTCTTTCAATCTTTTGGCAGATTCATCATTGACCGTTTAACACCAGGATGGATACGGGCAGAAGACCTTACCGCGCAAGGAGCTACATGTCATGAACATGAGAAAGTTGACACATACAGTGAAGACGCTGCTTATGAATCATCGAGGCAAGAATGCAAACAGAAAGGGGTTTGCCACCAACCGGACATGAAAGCAAAGTGTCACAGCTGTTCAGGCAACAAAGTCAAAACTTTAAAAGCTTGAACTTCTCACAATAATAAGCATGACCAAGGTGAAGTTCGCGCTGAAAATAAAGAATGGATGTCAACTTATGAGGACTTGATTAAAGAGGCAGCGAATACTGTACCTTGCTGTCCAATGAAGAACCATACATGAGTATTTGGAAAACAGTTGGGACAGTAGAGATATCTACCTGAAAAACTTCAAGGTGTATTACTCTGACTGGGAAACAGTCCAGTCACAGAAGAAGCAAGCCGTTGGAAAACAAAGCCAACGCCATGGAACCAAGGACACTGAAAACATGACCAGCATATCACGCATGACTGGAAGAGGCTTGAGAGCTTCTATTGCCAGCGAAGTATCATCAGCACGATTCAAGGCGGAACAGGAGAAAGCAGCTTTGGAGGCAAAAATGAAAGCGCTCAAGAGGAGACAAGAGATAGAGATGGCCAAGTTGAAATTGAGACTGGAAGAAGAGGAGCTGAATTTGACCACAGAACTGGACATTGTTCAAGCAAAAGCAAGCAAGTATTGGATGATATAAGTTTTGAGGGCTTTGCATGGTGGAATATCGATATTGTTTCGGTTTGCGTAACACCATGTGTTTATCTCAACTAACGTGAAGCTGAGGTACAGGTTCTGAAAAGAACCGTATCCGCACAACTCCTATCTCAACCTTCGTTAAGTGAGAAAGGTTCAAGGAGAACCAATTTGCAACTCGTTTTTCTCTACTGTCGCTAGTGAGAAGAAATATGGTTCAAGGAGAACCATGGGGACTTCATGGGTTATTCTCAACGTTTCGATTAGCCTGCTCTAATCTTCGTCAGGAGAAAGTTGCAGTCAAATACATCATTAAGAAGGGATTCAAATTCAGTTAAGCAGTTAACAAATTATGTGTCCATAGCACAACCGAATAACCAGTCAAACTTGGTAGACCAGGCAAATAGTGGTCAGTCCGCACTAAATGCGACTGCTCATTGTTTTGGTACCAGAGTCAAAACCAAAGTAGTAGTGTACAAGTACCAGGTGCCAGAGAGTACCATAGAGTACCAGAGAGTCATAACCAAAGTAGTGTACAAGTACAATGTAAACATAGTTGTAATAGTTCGTCATGCCAGTGTACCAGTACCATTGCATGTCAATAATAACCATTCTGTTTCAGGAGAAGGTGACAGGCACTGTGTCAACAACCGAAGTGAAAGTATCATGTCAGGCGACAACGTTCTTCTCGCCAAGGCATCAGGCAGCTGAAAAGGCCTCCCCTGAGATCAAGTGGTTTAGTGGGGAACCAGCTAACTACCGAAAATTTATCCGGCAGTTCAACACCAAGGTGGCGGTACACACTGAGAATGATGATGAGCGAATGAGCTACTTGAGCAACGTACTATTGGAGAGGGTGCATATAAAGTTGTCTCAGGTTTCAGCCATCTTCCCGCTGAACAAGGGAACCCAGCAGCTCTAAAAGAATTTGAGTCTAGATATGGAGACGTGCATCTCATGGCCCACTCCTTCATCAATAAAGCGCTCGAATGGCCATGTGTTTGTCCTGACAACCCCAAGGCACTTAGTGACTTCTCAATTCTGCTGCTTGAATGTGAAAATGCTGTGAAATGCATCCAAGCAGTGAAGGTCCTCGAGTACCCCGACAACATGAGGAAGTTGGTAGGAAAACTACAATTTTATCTCCATGACAGATGGAGAAACATCGTTCGGCAAACTTCAGACAAAGGCAGACTGTCCAATTTAGCTATCTGGTTCGGTTTGTGAAGATGGAAGCAAAGAAAGATGGATCCGATGTATGGGCAAAGAGGCACTGAGCCAAAATGTGAAAGGCACAAGCGCAAGATCGTCACCAAGCACACAAATCGTTCAAAGGTAGTTTCGCAACCGGTGTCTCAAGTGGCGAACCCGGCAAACAGGCCGTAACAGAGAAAGAGATAAGAGGTCGACAGCAGTGAAGTCTGGCAATCAAGAAACAAAGTAGAGAGTGCATATGTTGCAGTGACACAGGCCATCTCACTGACAAGTGCGTAAGCAGTCTAGTTTGGCCTCTGTCTTTAGGACAGAGTTTGTAAAATCATGGTCTATGTTACGGATGTCTCAAGCGTGGTCAAGCAGCGATTGTCGCCATAGATCTACTTGTGACGTTTGCAAACGTCGACATCAACCTGCCTTTCATGATGAGAACAGAGTTCCTAATCCTGAGTCAAAGCTATCTCCAGAGTGTGCAAATTTCAAAAGCATGCAGGTGGAAATACGAGGGCAGGTGGAAATAATATACCGGTAAATGGGGGTCAGTGCACCATGGCAATTGTACCAGTTAAAGTGGGATTGAGAGATGGTATAAAAAGCTGTACAAACGTACGCATTCATGGATCCTGGAAGCACAGTTACCTTTTGTAGTGAGAGTCTAGCACGACAGTTGGGCGCAAGTGGTCCATGTAAGTTCATCACTTTGGACACTATGGGGAAGTTCCTTCTCCATGAAGACGTATCTCATCGATGGGCTTAAGGTCAACGACTTGGACATGGTATTGAGATTGATTCACCAGTCACGTACATGTACACCAAAGACACAATTCCAGTTTCCAAGCACCATATCCCAACGACTGATGATATCTCCGAGGTGGGACCATCTTAAAGACATCAGCTTGCCAGAAATAGATGCAGACATTGGACTCCTGATTGGTAACAATGTGGCAGATGCCTACACAATGTTTGATGTGAAAACTGGTCCAGCAGGTAGCCCTTATGCTGCAAGAACTATGTTGGTTACGGGTTTTGGAATGTGATAAGACGCTGAACAACTACAGGGTGACATAAGTTGTAGTTTCTCTGTAAACAAGGAAGTCAAGGCAATAGCAGAAGTAGAACAGCTCAAGCATCTGGATAGACTAGTCAGACAGACCATCAACATGGACTTCCCGAGAGGCTTATTGATGACAAGAAAGAGCATTATCAAGAGGACATAAGATTCTTGGCGTCGGTGAGCAAGTCTGTCACTCACAGAGATGGTCACTACTGCATGCCTTTCAAGGCAGAAGAGAAGATACTGTCACCTGACAACAGGTCTATGGCATTAAAGCGCCGTGATAGCCTGAAACACAAACTACAGAGAAACAGTGCATTCAACAGTGACTAGCAAGAGTTCATATGTCAAAGATTATGAGTGAAGGCTACACTGAACAAGTCCCAGAAGAAGACCTACAGCGTACAGATGGCAGGGTGTGGTACCCACACCATGCAGTTTACCATCCCGCAAGCCCAATAAGATTAGAGTGGTCTTTGATTGTGCAGCTATGTACCTGGGTGCATCTTTGAACAGCGCACGCTTCAAGACCCAGATCTCACAAACAGTCTGATGGGTGTACTTCTGAGATTGCGTCAAGAAGAGATAGCTATAATGGGAGATATATGTAATGGGATGAAATTGCAGGTTGCGTTTTCCATGTTTTTACTTTCTAGATCATTGCAAAATGCAGATTGCATTTGTCTTGTCTTCTGCACTGAACTATATTTTCCTTCAATAGATTTAATTTAATGTCTACATTACCCAATACCATTAGAATGGGTACATTCATCTTTACATTATGTTCTGAAACTCCTCCTAAGGTTTCTCATTTTCCTTTCACATGTTTTAGTGCACATGTATATTTTATTATTTCATCACCATGCCTTTACTGTGTTTCTCTGGTCACATAATCACTTTGAGTCAATGCATTGAACAATAGCTTGTACATCAGTTTTTAAGTGTTGTGCATACACAGCCAGTTGTCCTTACTTTGTCCAGAACCATATGTTATTTAAGGTTACATCCTTGGGCAATTTGGTCCATCTTCCACCTCAACTGGCCTTGCTAGGTTGAGTGATTTATTTGTTTCAATGTTCCAAGATTTAGAAACATTATTCCAAATCTGACTTTTTTATTCCTTTTGAGGATTATTATAAAGGCAAGGACTGGTTCTTGCATTATAAGTTTCTTGATTTAATTGATTTCTGCATTTATTCAAGCCGATATTTAGTTTGTGCTATGATTGAAATCTCTTTGATTTTACTTTATTGTTTTCTTTATAACCTTTTGATATTCACTTTGATTCATAATTCACTGGCAAGTTAAACTAATTCATTGTGTATAATAATGACTTAAAAGTAAAGCCATATTTTCATGTTTTAATAGTTTCATGACTTGTTTTTGGTGTAGTGCTTTGCAACACTAATTTGATTATAACTCATGACTGGTCATTTGCCTTGGGGACTGGTCTTGCTGAAATGTCCTTGTAACCACTTTACTGACTAGTGTGGAGTGGCTATAGGACCACACACATTTCGCAAGCAAGGTTACTTTTTATTTACTTGTTTGTTTCAAGATTAGGCCTAAGCTGTATTATCTTTTTTATTGTATAATTTTTAGTTCTTATTTTATTAAGTTAAGATTTTATATGACTTGGCCACTGGACACCGACAGAGGAGTATATATTTTCTTCACCGTTAACAAATTTTACCTCTGTCGGACAACTTCATTTGGATTGCGCCCGACCTACATCATCACTACTTACATATATATTTATCCCGTCCTGCTCTAGGCCGAGCAAATCTACAAAGAGCCTGCAGGACAGATCATCGTTCATCAATTGATAATTCATGAAAACAACTTCCTATCCCTGATCAAGGATAAGGAGCTGTTTTCGCTGCGTCATCTTAACCCTCCTCTGCAACTAAAGCCCACAAGCCCTCCTTCCCCACAAGAACTGTTTCTGTCGTCCAACGTTTGGTCTTCCAGCCACCATCACCAAATTCGACACCAGATAGGCTATTTCATTTATTTTATTTTATTATATTTTCATTGTTGTATTTCATTGTTGTATTTTCATTGTATTTACATTTTTCATTGTACTATTATTTGATTTGGGGTAGTTTATCAAAAACACCTATCCCACTTATATTATATACACTGTTAATCGTATCCTCTTCACGAGTAGCGGAAAAAGAATAAACAAATTATCCATTTTACATACAAGTCAAAGCGTCACCTTGTACAAAATTAATTATGTCCTGGTGTCGAAAGTTAGCTAATCGCGCTCGTACCTGTTACACATAGCTACAATGCTTTACCAAGGCTACATTCCAGAGAAGACCGTGACTGCCTTCCGATTCTTCTGGTGGCCTAATGCAAACCTCAAAGAACAGCCGGTTGCCCATCGCCTGGAAAGTCCATCCCTTTGGAGCAGTGTCATCGCCGAGCTGCTCAAGCTTTACCTAAGCAAACTGTTGAGGATAATGGTGGTCTGGCTGGAGAGGCTTCATGTGAAATAGTAAAGAAGAGAAGCTTCTATGTTGACGAATTCTGCCCTGTTGGGTACAGAGCAAGAACCAGCTCATCTGACTCATGAGTACCACAGCCCTGTGCAAAGAAGGCGGCTTTCATCTGGCAAAGTATCAAATAGCCACGACGTTGTGCAGACGGTGCCAACAGAGGAGCGGGCGAAAGACATCAGAGAGTTGTCAATGGAGAATCAGAACTTTCCCAATGAGCAGAGCTCTGGGGTTTATTGGTTTGTTGAATCAGACAGCTTGGGGTTCAAGGTCAACTTACCAAAGCAACCTGCAACACGACGAGGAATACTTTCTATCACGAGTTCGGTTCATGATCCCTGTATTGCAGTCTATTGTATTGAAGGCAACAAGATTCTCTTGCAGAGTCTAAGACGAGACATAGGATGGGATGAAGAGATCGAAGGAGAAGATCTTAGAATTCAAATCAGTGGCTTAGTGAGGTAAAAGACCAGGGACTTGCTGAAGATCAGGAGATGCTAAGAAAACCTTGGGTTCAATAGTTGTAAGCTGTCAGCCTACATCTTTGTGACAGATGACGTAGGTTACGAGTGGCTGCCTATCTCTGGCTTTGTAATGAATCTGGGCATACTCAGCTGTTCACTTGTGACAGGCAAAGCAAGGTTGCCTTTGAAGAAGATTACTATCCCGTATGGAATTGACAGTGTTAAACATTGCAGTCAGACTTGGAAAATTGCTTACTCAGAGCTAATTTATATATACGGCAATTTATTACTGGACAGAAAGATGATAGTATTGGTGGTACTCCTAAAATGAGAGTTGTCGATTCAAGACATTTGTTGTAAATCGCATTGCAATTATCAGAGATGCCTCCTGCTTGCAGGAAGTACGTGAACACCAAGTCCAACCCCACTGATTGTGCAACACGTGGTCAGTCAGTGAAGAGATTTCATTCATTTGGTTTGAGGGTCCTTCGTCTCAGCAAGATGCAGATTGACCAAGCCACCAGATAATGATGTTGAGGTGAAGAAAACAGTATTGACGACAACAGAGACATCTATCAGTCCAATTGAACCAGACTGAAACGGGCGGTTGCTTGGATTCTGGTGTGGATGAAACGCCATAGGTGGCAGAGCAAAGAAGTTGAAACAGGAGTCAGTAAAGCAAGAGTTGAGCAACAACCAATCCGCTGCACCGTCCACAGAAGCCGAATCAGACCAGAGCATAAAAGTTCAGAAGCTCTTTCGTCAGATGCCAGAGTAGGCCTTAAACATACCTGACTTACCACAGAGAACCTTGAGTCTGCAGAGGGCTTATTGTACGCACCAGCAGAAACATTGGAAGGATGAAACTAAATTGCTCAAAGAGACCGAGGGAAACCCATCCTCAGCAGTCCTCTTCGTTGAGAAAGCTTGACCCTGAGCTAGTAGATGGCCTTCTACGTGTCGGTGGTCGGATTACAGAGTGACCTGATCTTTAGTCCAAGCACCAGGTACTGAATACAACAAAGGACTCACCTGTATCCAGGCTGATTCTTCAGCATATACAAGTCAGCTGGACACTTTGGGCAAGAATTTATCCAAGCAGAGCTCACGTCGACATTACTTGACAAAACGGTATCGTCTCAAGGTGTGTCATTGTAGGAGATACCAAGCCCCGGCTGAGCAGCAGAAAGGCCAGTTTGCCGCAGAAACGACTTGCACTGAATGAGCCTCCATTCAGTAAGGTTGGAATGGACTATTTTGGTCCTTCGAGTGGGCAATATTGGAGTCATATTCACTTGTTGATCCGCGAGTGTCCACTTTGGAGTTGGCGCATTCATTTGATACAGATTCCGTATCAATGCTATCCGCAGACGTAGTCGTCGTGGACTGTAAAAGAGCATTCTCTGACAATGTAACCCAATTTAGTTATGCAGAAACATGAGATCCACGACATTGGAAGTGAAATGGACAAAACCCCACGAAATGAAAAAGATACAGGACACAATCACTCACTTGAAAGCAAGTGTGAATACTCATCTAATTCCACCTCCTGAGGACGACTGAGCACATTGATCAAACGTCGAGTTGTACCCCAGTTCTTTCAGAACCATCACTACTCAATTGAGATTCCACATGGTGTCACCCGCAATTAGTCTTGTTTTATCATCCCCACCATGCAAAGCTACAAGTTTTACTCCAATCACTTAAATCAGGCTGGAACAGTACCATGCAGAATCATTTCTGTGTCTTCAGGTTGAAGAACACCCTAATGAAAAATACCGATGACGTTATGGTGGAACTAGTATCCAAGTACTAAGTTTCAAACTGAACCCATCAGATAATGATCGGTCCCATCGTGTAGGAAAGAAGGAACAAGATAAGCCAAGGGCCATCTACATATGAACGAAGTCACCAAACTCGCATTAAAGAAGATCTGACAAAGGTAAATCAACAATTACTACAGGCCACGAAAAACAAACCCACTTGTCAAATCAGCTTGGTCTCACGATGGCAAATAGTTGCCCTGGTATGCAAGAACAGCAATGAATTTACTCAAAGAATCTGGGGCCCAAATGACCTTCAACGTCTCTAACTGCAAGCTAAACTATAACTACTAAAGTGCAAACCAAAGGATTAATTATTTGTATCCAGGTTTTAATAGGCCTACACATATTTATTCATATTTTGTATTTTTGTATTTGAAGATAGAAAATGCTGTATTGTTATGAGTGCAAAATCATCATAAATGAAGCTAATTATGTAAATGTATTAGGGCTCCCAACAATTCGTCTGCATATTAGTTGTTTTGATAACAGTGACGTATGTAAATACTGGACTTGTGACTGTTGCAATTCTAGTCTTCTTTTAATAACTTAGCAAATCGTATGAATTCATTGAAGCTAAATTGAGGAACAAATCTTTTGTATATGAAACATAATTCTAATATTCAAGATGAAGACGATACAAATGCTCCCTATGGACACATGTTGTTATTTCGATATAGATTCATTCAACCAGCCCACCTGATTCTTTTCTCTCTGTCAATAGCCGAACTCAACAAAATTTTGATTCAATTGTTGACTTTCTGTCTCATAACCATGAGTTTTTCTGCCACAGGCTTAGTGATCAATGATATCATTAATTCAATCCTGACCACTATACTGTAGAAAGTTACAGACAAAGAAAAGGGGAGGGATATGCATCTTTATTTCAAATACACATAGTTTCATAAAAAGGAGTGACATCTCCTTCTTCAATTCAGTGATTGAAAGTCTTTTAGCTGAGATCACCGATTTGAATGGAAAGAGTGGACATTATAGGTGTGGTTATAGACCTCCACAGAGTTCCATTTCTTCTTCAATGAGTATATAAATACTATCATGAATAAGATTTATGTGAAAACAAACATGGTTACATTATGGGCGATTTTATTATTGACTTACTCAAGAGTGGGTCTGCTGATTTCATGAATACTGTATTTTGCAACAACTTTTCCCCACAATTACAAAGTCTACTCGAGTTAGTGATAGTTCTGCCTCTTTAATTGATAGCATATTTACAAATAATAAAGGTGATTTCATTCCTGGTGTGTTGATTTCAGATATATGATCACTTTCCTATATTCTTGAGGACTTCTATCAACCATAGTGATGCTGATAACGGCTACTACACTCAGAAATTATTCTACCATTAATACTGATCAATTCATTAACACTACAAAAGGCTCGACTGGAATTATATATATTCAATTGAGGATGTGAACCTTGCTTATGATAATTTTACTTCAGCTTTTCAAAGAGAATTATGACGAATGTTTCCCGTTAATATATATCAGTAACTCTAAACGTCGTAAAAAGCGCCACCCATGGATAACGATGGTATCTTACAGTCTATTAAACGCAAAATAAGCTGTATCGTAAGATTTGTTGCAAAAGCGTTTGAATAAACTTCATCGATCACCAGATTTTATTAATGAAATTATCACATTATGGTATTAGAGGTACCAAAATTGGATTCAAAGTTATCTTTCTAATAGAATGCACCATCATTACCTTAAGAATGGATTCAAATCCATTGAATATTGCAGTGTGGTGTTCCACAAGGTTCAGAATTTAGGACCGTTGCTCTTTCTTATTTATGTTAATGATATTTATCAAGTTTTCAGAGAAATGCTCCCACCATCTTGTTTGCGGACGATACAAATATTTTCTTTACTGGCTGTAATCCTATTGTTATGAATGATACAATTTGTCAAGAACTTGTCAATTTACGCATGGTTTCTGCTAATAAACTATCTCTTAATGTGAGTAGACTAAGTATATTGTTTTTAATAATAATAGAGAGACATTGTGGGTGTGTCGTGGCCGAGCGGTCTAGCTTACCCGATTCAAGTTCTGGTGTTAGCAACGGAATGTGGGTTCGGATCACGGCCGTGACACTTGTGTCCTTGAGCAAGACACTTAATCATAATTGCTTCTCTCCACCCAGGGGTTAAATGGGTACCTGTGAAGGCAGAGTTGGTTTGCTCTATATGCGCTAGAAATGGCAGCAATTGAGCTGTATACTCCCCAGGGAGCTGAGATGGTTTCAGGAATGATTTATAAGCCTTATGAGCCTTATGAGCCTTATGAGCAGGGATAATAATATAATGCGCCTTGAGCACCACTTAGTTGGTGGATACGTGCGCTATATAAATCCACATTATTATTATTATTATAATTATTGTTAACGTGTCATTTAACATTAAAATGGACGGAAAGTGTTTAAATAGGTGAATTAGTTATACAACTTTTTAGGGATTATTATTGACTCTGGCCTGACGTGGAATAATCATATCAAGTCCATTTCGACAAAGATTGCCAGAGGTGTTGGGATCCTTTCTAAACTGAAACATTCATTACCTAAGTATGTTCTTCGTTCATTGTACTTTACTCTTATTTATCCTCACCTGACTTATTGCATGACTGTTTGGTCTGGTACAACGTATTCTAATATTAAAAAGCTTTTGACTCTCCAAAAAGAGCAATTCGCCATATATCGTCTGTTAATTTAAATGATCACACTAGCAAGCTATTTGCTTCATTTTAATATTCTCAAACTTCCCGATCTAATCAATGTTCATATAGCCACTTTTGCATACCGTTCTATAAATAATCTTAATCCTTCCATATTCACATATTTTTTTGTGTACAACAAAGACATACATGTACACAATACGAGACAGGCCGATAATATGCACAAACCACGTCCTCGGACTAACATTGTAAAGCAGAGCTTACGTTATCGTGCTAATACTTGTTGGAATTCTTTGCCTAAAACTATGAAAAAATATGTTTCACCACACTCATTCAAAAAGAATCTTAGTGCATATTATTCAAGTAGCTATTAAGTATGCTTCTTATATTATGTTCTGAATTTTGCTATATATATATATACCTTATTTCAGTTGATCTATCTATCAATCTAATTAATCTGTTATTTATATTATACTATTATATTTTTCTTCTGCACAGGGAGTGGCTCTACTCGTTAAGCCTATCAAGGTTTTTTAGATCACTTTCTCTTTGTATGTAACATACTATATAGTGTTAATTAATACATCGAATATCACATTGTATGTACACTGGAGAAGAAACAAATAAATGAAATGAAATGCGTGAACAGATGAAAACTGGAACCAGCAGAAAATCCATGACAACTTGCTACAGAAGGGCATATCCTGGCAATTCAATCCTCCAGCGGGATCACATTTTGGTGGAATATAGGAGCGTTTGATTAGAAGTACCAGGAAGATCCTCTACTCCCTGATGCGAGAGCAAAATGTCCATCTGAGCGATGAGTCTCTCCAAACTTTGTTGTGTGAAGTTGAGGCTATCATGAATGGACGACCACTCACCGAATGCCCTAACAGTCCAAATGACCTAGATGTCCTGACTCCGAATCATCTGCTTCTTCAACGGTTGGGTGAGAGTCTGCCCCCTGGTTTGTTTGACAGGCGTGATAAATATCCTGTTAAGCAATGGCGTCAAGTCCAGTACTTCGCAGACGTCTTTGGAACAGGTGGTCAAAGGAGTACCTACCTTTGCTTCAAGAAAGGCAAAAGTGAACTCACCCCAAGCAGAATGTGACTGTGGTAGACATTGTGTTGGTGGTGGACTCTACTCCAAGAAACTCATGGGCACTTGGGAGAGTACTTGAGGTTGTCAAGGACAAGAATGGATTCGTCAGAAGTGCCAAGTTGAAGACAAAGACTTCCACTTTGGTTCGTCCTGTAACAAAGTTGTGTCTACTAGTTGAAGGCAATGTTGAGTAGTTGTCAGTGTTTAGACCTATTTTTATGCGTTGCATCCATCAAGTGTTCAAATGTTTGTTTAAAAGTTTTATAAAGTTTGGCCTTGTTAGTTGATATTATGTAATTGTTTATTAATTAATAACCATTTAGAGGGCCGGTATGTAGCGGCCAAACTCTGATTTCTTCATTATGCCAAATGAGGGCGCTGTGCCAGTTAAGCAGCAGCGAGTTTTCCAGAGCAACATTACTTCAGAATTTTAAAGTTGGCAACTTGCAGCTATTTCTTTGGCCAAAGTAATTAATCCCACCAAGGTTTATTAAACGGTTGGTACATTAGTTTTCTTTTAACCAAATCATAGAACTCATTTATTGATTATTGTGCTATTTAGTGCTGTTTTTAAGCCTAAAAGTTGTACGTTTGTTAATGCTTTTGTTGGTTGCTCATGTAGTTGTGGAACATGTTATTGTTAGGAAACACATGTATGTTTGGTGTTGGTTACATTATAGGGTGTAGCATAAACCCTTCCTCCCTGCCTGCATTTAAACACCAAATATTCTTTAAATACAGATTGGCACAGCATTGTCGTCTTTAATCTTTGGTAGATTCAGTACCCATAACAGATATGGTGACTGTCTATACTTGTTATATGAGGCCTATTTTGGAATACGCCAGTCAAGTTTGGCACAGCTCCATTACTAGATAGCAGGTCATTGCTGTTGAAAATGTTCAGAAGCGAGCTGTCCGCATTATACTTGGTCATCAATGTCATTCCTATACTATGGCACTTGAATTGTAAGGTATCCTACCCCTCAAGTCCAGGAGAGAAAACCTTTGGGTTATAATTTAATAAATTTAGGAACATGCTCCTCCTGAAAAGTAACTAATCTTAATAGGGAACTTAGAGCTAGTACCTTATAACTGGTCTTCGCATGCCTAAATGCCATACTGAAAGGTATACTCAATCCTGTACTTTTGCACTGTTTAGAGCATTTGTAAATGAAATAGTTATATTAATAATTGTAATGTGTTTTAATTTAATGTATTTTTACTGTTTACAACTTTCTTTTTTTGTAAATTTGAATATTTTCGGCCCTTTGGCCGCTGCAATTCAAATTAAAAAACAAAAAACAGAATAAATAAAACAGACAACATTGATTTGAGAAAACAACTGTGGATCGGCATACAACACACTCATACTGCTTAAAATTGTATGAACAAATATTCTATGTTATAATTATGGTTAACAAATTGTAAAGAAATAAATCAAATTATGTTCAGATCAGATAGCTTCATTGCCCTTCTTATTAAGTAGCAATGAAGGAATTAGCATAAGGGTCCATGCATGTACAATGCGTACCAGATATCACTATTACATGTATAAATTTGCTGCTAGTTTAATAACTTAATATCTTTGTGATCTACAGGATTATCTACATCTTGGTTTAATTGAACATCCCAAGTAAACACCACTATATTTGGTAACACATAACGGCAAAAACATATAGGAAGGCTGAAATTGGTTGACTAATTTAAAGATTATGCCTCCTTAATCTAGTTGTTCAAAATGCAGGAGAAAAATCATATCGACACATACAGGATTATGTTTGTTCCTTATGATCATGGAAAAATAACGTTTGTTCCTGGTTTGGTTCAGGAAATATGATTTTTCAAAATTAGAATTACATACATTGTGCTGAACATCTTAACTTCCAGTTCAGTCGTGTGACTGAATTTATACTTCACAATGGTAATGCACTGGATGTCTTTCATCATCGTTCTAAATCTGGTGAAATTCTATTTGATAATTTCTGACATTTCAATAACTGCCGCTAGAGGGCACTCTAATCTATGATGACGTCATCAAACATAAGATGCAGTGTTGGAGGTCTTGACCAAGGTCTTGGTCATGAGACCATATTTTTTCAGGGCTGGACGATTTTGAGGGTCTGGACGATTTTGAGGTCTCGAAATGTTGAGGTCTCGAAATGTTGACGAGACCCATTAATTATACTACAGAAAGTATATAGGCCATATGAGCGTCTTCACAAGTTTCACCTTCATCAGTAGATTGCTGAGCATTCTCCACTTCGCCATAGCAATGTGAACTTTTATGTCTTCGGTGCATTTGCCATCTGCTTGCTTAATGGAGCCAAGGTATTTAAAATTCTCTACTTTCTCAATTATTTCATTATCAATAACAACATTTGGTTTATCTGTGAAATTTCCAACCGTCATCAAATTAGTTTTCTTAGCATTTAGCTTTAACAGTCTCTTCTTCCCCGATTCGTTAACCTTTTCTGTAATTTGCGTTATATTCTAGAGGCTGTTTGATACCAGTGTCACCAATAGTTATTATCAGATTTTCAATGTCTGCGCCATGCATAGCGGTCTCAGTATATAGAAAGAAAAGGGATAGCGAGGCAATAACAACCTTGTTGAACACCTTTATGTATAGCGAAGAGGATCGCTGTACTTTCCATTCCACCTTATAACAGCTGACTGACCGATATATAGTCTTTTGAGTATGTCAAAGAGCTGAACTTGACTGATGAACAGCTTTAAATGTTTGTGTGTTTATTATTGCATCCGTATATGCAATGTACATTCTGTGCAATTATCCATAAAAAAAGGAATAGTACATGTAAATAGTTATGCCGACATCTCAATAAGTTCATATTGAACCCAGCACGTATAATTTAGGCAAGTTGTATGGTTGTGCTTCCTATGAGTATGCTTAGTGTCCAAAAAAAGTTGCTTACAAATGAACAGCAAGTTATGGTTACTGTCAGATTGTTTAGTTATATGAATGCTGATACTGTGTAATCGATTAGAGTGCAACCATGGCACAATACAAAATTATCACAAGTCTTGATTTTCAAGACCTAAAAATTTGGACACACCATTGGCCCAAGAGCAAGACGAGACCAAGGCCAGAGAAGACCAACACTGAGACCAACAAAAGTGGTCTTGAGAACTACAAAACTGTTCAACATTTACATTATACGTTACATCAGCAAACATTCTGTAAATAAGTATCGCTTATTATTGTGAATAAATCTTTAAAATCTTTCGTTCGTTAATAATGGTAAGTTACAACTTCATTCATTTTGTTATTAATTCATCTAGACTTTTCTTCAAGCTTTAAGATAATAATCAACACAGCATCAATGCATCTTGGAGTCTGGCTGCAGAACGACCTTCGATGGGAGAAAATATCAATGAAATTTCCAAGAAAGCCAATCAAAAATTGTATATGCTCCGTCTGCTCAAGAGGTTTGGATTCAATGATGATGAGCTCGTATCAATTCTACAAATGTTATGTGAGACCTGCTGCTGAATATGCTGATGTTGCTTGGTCTTCCTCTATTACTGCTGCTCAGAAGAGAATCCTGGAGCATCTGCAAAAACGCGCATGCAGAACCATTTTGGGACAGCGCTATACTTCATATGCGGATGCTATGCAGCTCTGCGGGCTTGAGTCTCTTGCTGATAGGAGGGGGGAGAGTCATTGTCTCAGGTTTGCCGAAGGGCTTGCCAATTCAGAACGTACAAGACAGGAGTCTCATGCCCGCAACCTGCGCAATGCACACCATTATTCCCACTTACGCACCAGGACAACTCGGTTCAAAAACAGCCCAATACCCTATTTTATCAGCTTGTTGAACAAGTAGAATCTCTGTGATCAACTCTTTATTAATTACGTTTAAGCCAGCAAAACTATGTGCTGATAGGAGGGAGAGCAATTGTCCGAAGGGCTTGCTATTTCAGAATGCACAAATGATTCTCTCCCTCCTGCCAGACGGGAGTCTCATACCCGCATATTGTGTAGTAATGCGCATCAGTTCACACACTATGACAATTTATTTTTCAAAACAGCCCATTTCACCTTTTTATCATTTTGTTTTAATAGGTAGTCTTTGTGTGCAGCTTTTTAAAGATGAGAGCCAGACAGATCTATGTGCAATATAATAATTCCATTTTTCTTGTGTCTTAACCAATCAATTTAAATGTTCTTTCTATATATTATTTGTTTAATGTTTACTACAGTTTGATGTTTTTAATATTGTAAATTATCATGTAATTTGACCTTTGGGTCAAAATGTGATGATGTTAATAAAATATACCATATACCATATATATATCAAAATTTTGCTTCTAATAACCAATACAATAACTAGTGCCATAAATGCTCACCTGTTTCCACAGACAGTTCTTTTTACAATTAACAGTTAATTTTTAACAATGATCTTAATTACAAAATGTTTTAATACACTCACCGGAACAGTTATCACCACTCCAGTAGGCATCACAGGAACACTGGCATGTTGTACTGTCTAGGGTACCTCCATTCTCACAGAACAGTGCGCATGCTATAAAACAATTTTTTGGAAGGTTCGATAAATCCATCAGAACTAATAAATTGAGGGGAGTAACTCTTGTATCCAATAATGAACTTCACCTTCATAGATATAAACATTAATTCTGTCACACAATTTCAATTATGAAGTTCTTGATGTAAATTGGTTGATATTTTACTATCAACGTGTTTCCACAGACTGATCTTTTACAATTAACAGTTATTTTTTAACAATGATCCTACGCCACCTTTTTAATACACTCACCGGAACAGTTATCACCACTCCAATAGGCATCACAGGAACACTGGCATATTGTACTGTCTAGGGTACCTCCATTTTCACAGGACAGTGCACATACTGTAAACAAACAAGTTTAAAGATTTGTTCAAATCATTTCAGGCAATAGATTGATGGGAATGGCTGCTGTATCCAATAAGTATTACTATACTTTACTTCATTTCAAACTGGCCAAAACATTAATTCTGTCAAACAATTTCAATTATGCAGATCTTGATGAAAATTGGTTGATACTTAACTATCAACGTGTTTCCACAGACAGTTCTTTTTTATTTTACAATTAACAGTTATTTTTTAACAATGATCTTAATTACATAACGTTTTTAATACACTCACCGGAACAGTTATCACCACTCCAGTAGGCATCACAGGAGCACTGGCATGTTGTACTGTCTAGGGTACCTCCATTCTCACAGGACAGTGCACATACTGTAAAATATATTTTGGAAGAATTCGATAAATCCATCGAGATTCTGTTGTGTAATCAGGAGTTACACAAAAAATTATTACAAAATATTACCAGTGTTTTCAGCGTCATTTACATTATAGTTACATCAGCAAACTTTCTGTAAATATGTATCGCGTATTATTTGTGAATTAATCTGCAAATCTTTCGTTCGTTAATAATGGTAAGTTACAATTTCATTCATTTTGTTATTAATTCATGAATGCTCACCTGTTCTTCCGACAGTCGTGGACTCGGTGGTCGGCTCGGTGGTCGGCCCGGTGGTCGGCCCGGTGGTCGGCCCGGTCGTCTGTTCGGTGGTCGGCGCGGTGGTCGAACCGGCTGGAGATCCTGTTGTGTAATCACGAGTTAATTCTGTTACACACAAATTATTACAAAAATATTACCAATGTTTTCTGCGTCATGGGAAAGACTTAAGTACTGTATGTGAAAAATGATGTTCATTGATGTAAATTGCTCATCATTCATTCACATAAAATACTCACTATGACTTTACCACCACAGGGTGAAGATCTTAGATGAATACTGCAATAATTTGGGTCGAGTTACTTACTCAATCTATACATGTCTGAGATGCAAATGTTGTTTAAAAGCTACATTGTATTTAAAATAACGGCATGATGAATTCCATCAAAACAACCAACGAACAAGAATCTTAGATAAAATTACAATGACATTGAAGCCACACATCGCAGTGTTGATTGCAGCATCAGATGTATAACATGTCACCAATGTGTCACCAACTTCAAAAAAGTCTCCTGAATTCACTTCTGGCCAATTCCAGCGTGACTCACGGGACAAAAGATGGCAAATTTGAATCTTTTAACTGACTGACAAAAATATAGAAGCAGAGTAACTACTGAAACTTCATTCAATTATAAAGTACTAATGATGCTATTAATATAGTAGAAAGTATTCAGAAATTCATCCATATATTTTGTGTGGAACTAAGGAAAAGGTTAGTGTGACTCACGGGACAAAAAAGGGCAGTGATTTCCATGTTCTAAATAAAGTTCGCAAACATTTTTCTGTTCTGATACCCTTAATATCCATTACTATATTGAAATATTTGCATGACTGTATCCTTTACAATATACAATAGCAAAAAAAAAAAAATCTTCCGCCATATCCAAGTTTTGCTAAATGAAGTAACGTGACTCACGGGACATGGGAGCGTGACTCACGGGACATTATCTATGAGCAGATACACATATATCTGTGTTAAGAGTTTTGTTGCAATTTTTGAGCTTAGAATTAGTGCTCCTGTGCACCTTGACATTGGTTTAACCCCTTGATGAATAAAATATCTCATAAAACTATAAAATTCAAGGGTTAGAGAAATTGATAATTGTAGGGTTAGGGTTAAAGTTGTAAAAACTAGAAATTAACAAGAATTAAAAAGATTATTTTTATACAGTTCAAAGTTGCCCTCTGTTTTGTCTCTCGGCATTAGTCTTAGCCATACTGTCACAAAGTTCATTAGCAAACACACTGATCAGTCATACCTCCACACACTATTGTTGTTAGAACACATACATTGTTGTTAGAACAATTCAGAATGAGATCTCCAAATCCAATCAGTGTATGTATGCAGTTCATTGACCTTTGCACTTATAAAATTCCATGAACCACATGTGGAAAATTCCATGAAATGTTTTGATTGTTTACAGTGGTTAGCTTGTCTGGCTCATTAATGTTTGGGATTTTAAAAGCTCAAAGGCCCTTTTCGCCCACCCCAATTATGTCAGAAATCTGCATTACTGGTTAGCTGAATGGATTATGTATGGAGCATTGACAAATACAGAATTAGGTATCCTGGGATGTGGAATTCTCTTGTGCACAAGAGATATGGGTCTTTAATGAAAACAGTGCAGTAGAAAGAAATTGTAATTGATTGAAATTAAGCATCATTATATCTTGTCAGAAAATCCATGAGAAAAAAAATCCATCAAACTTCCTGGACTATTCAGGATTTCCATGGTGTTAAATAGGGGAAGGGTGAGGGAGGGGGGGGGGTTATAGACCATTTAGCTTGAGTACATGTTGTTGCTTCAATAGCTGTTTTATGTGGATACAAATTTCCATTGAAGTGACCATTTCAAATAACAGAGATTGGCCTGATATTGTGAATCATGCAACATTGTGACTCACGGGACATCGTGACTCACAGGACATATTTTGGATACTCATACTTTGTAAAATAGTAATAAAAAAATCTAAGCAGTACATGTATGGTGCCTGATTGAGATGAAGTCTCTAGGAGATAGCCAAGAAAAAAAATGATAACCCCATTGCCCATCTTTATGAGAATCCACTTTTACCATTTTTTCGTGACTCACGGGACATCGTGACTCACGGGACATATTTTGGATACTCATACTTTCTTAAATAGTAATAAAAAAATCTAAGCAGTATGGTGCCTGATTGAGATGAAGTCTCTAGGAGATAGCCAAGAAAAAAAAAATGATAACCCCATTGCCCATCTTTTTGAGAATCCACTTTTACCATTTTTTCGTGACTCACGGGACATTGTGAGGGGGGGTCATACATCAATGCTCATAATATTAGCAGTGTGTTAAATATATGTACAAACAAATTATTTTATTGTTTAACATATTACTAATTGTTCAGAAAACAATATAAATTAATATATTTCAGTTATTCTAATTATTTATTTGAATCTTTAAGTTTTCATGAAAAATTACAACAAAAATACACAAGAACAGAATTCCGTGTTCAATGTGTGATAATTTTGTGCATAGACATCCTACAGATGACAAAAAAGTGTTTTTGGATAGTCTGATATGTATATTGTTAGGGATCAGAAGCATTAGAGGATTAATTTGTTTTAAAAATTTGGGGCATGTGGAACCTTTCTATGGAATTGACCTTCTACAGTTTCATTATCACATCCAATCCAGCAAGTGGTATTGACAACTCCATCAACAATGTCAGATGCATTGACCATCCAGTATACTGTACTTCCGTTGGTTCCCATGCTCGCATTGACAGTAATAGCAGATGGACAGTATATATTTGGACCAATGCCTGTTCAAAATATTATCAATAACAACATTTGGTTTATCTGTGAAATTTCCAACTGTCGTCAGCTTAGTTATCTTAGCATTTAGCTTCAACAGTCTCTTCTTCCCCGATTTGTTAACCTTTTCTGTAATTTGCGTTATATTCTAGAGGCTGTTTGATACCAGTGCAGTATCATCAGCATTTAACGCAGAATTGTGATGTTTTCATCACCAATAGTTATTCTCAGATTTTCAATGTCTGCGTCACGCATACCAGTCTCGATATATAGACAGAAAAGGGATGGCGAGGCAATACAACCTTGTCGAACACCTTTATGTATGGCAAAGGGATCGGTGTACTTTCCATTCCATCTCATAACAGCTGACTGACCAATATATAGTTTTTGGAGTAGTGCGACAATACACTTGTGATATCCCATATTGATCAGCATGTCAAAGAGCTGAACTTGACTGATGCTATCGAAAGCTTTGCTGTAGTCTACGAACAGCTTTAAATGTTTGTGTGTTTATTATTGCATCCGTATATGCAATGTACATTCTGTGCAATTATCCATTAAAAAGATATATATATATATATATATATATATATATATATATATATTTTTCACTAACTAAACTTAATAGGCATAGTTAGGTTACAGCTACTTCATCAGTTGCATCTGATGAAGTAGCTGTAGCTATAAAGCTTATGGCTATTTTAAGTTTAGTTAGTCTTAAAAAGTGCTACCATTTATATATATCTCTTATTCTACCTGACTAACACGGCTGCATACAGATCCATTAAAAAAGGAATAGTACATGTAAAGAGTTATGCCGACATCATCTCAATAAGTTCATATTGAACCCAGCACGTATAATTTAGGCAAGTTGTATGGTTGTGCTTCCTATGAGTATGCAGTGTCCAAAAAAGGTTGCTCACAAATGAACTGCAAGTTATGGTTACTGTCAGATTGTTTAGTTTTATGAATGCTGATACTGTGTAATCGATTAAAGTGCAACCATAGCACAATACAAGATTTTCACAGGTCTTGATTTTCAAGACCTACAAATTTGGAAACACCATTGGTCCGAGAGCAAGACGAGACCAAGACCATAAGGAGAGAAGACCAAGACCATAAGGAGAGAAGACCAAGACTGAGACCAATAAAAGTGGTATTGAGACCTATAACACTGTTCAACATTTACATTATACGTTACATCAGCAAGCATTCTGTAAATAAGTATCGTTTATTATTGTGAATAAATCTTAAAATCTTTCGTTCGTTAATAATGGTAAGTTACAACTTCATTCATTTGTTAATAATTCATCTAGAATTTTCTTCAAGCTTTTAGATAATAATCAACATAGCATCAATATATCTGATATCAAAATTTTGCTTCTAACAACCAATAAAATAACTAGTGCCATAAATAAACCATTTTGCTTCTAACAACCAATAAAATAACTAGTGCCATAAATAATCACCTGTTGTTCCCATCGTTGTTCCGACAGTGGTCGGCTCGGTGGTCGGCTCGGTGGTCGGCCCAGTGGTCGGCCCAGTGGTAGGCCCAGTGGTAGGCCCGGTGGTTGGCTCGGTCGTCTGTTCGGTGGTCGGCCCGGTGGTCGAACCGGCTGGAGATCCTGTTGTGTAATCAGGAGTTAATTCTGTTACACACAAATTATTACAAAATATTACCAATGTTTTCTGCGTCATGGGAAAGACTTAATTACTGTATGTGAGAAATGATGTTCATTAATGTAAATTTCTCATCATTCTTTCACATAAAACACTCACTATGACTTTACCACTACAGGGTGAAGATCTTAGATGAATACTGCAATAATTTGGGTCGAGTTACTTACTCAAATCTATACATGTCTGAGATGCCAATGTTGTTTAAAAGCTACATTGTATTTAAAATAACGGCATGATGAATTCCATCAGAACAACGAACAAGAATCTTAGATAAAATTACAGGTATAATGATGAATACTACATTTAATTTTACCTATGACAGTGACATTGAAGCCACACATCGCAGTGTTGATTGCAGCATCAGATGTATAACATGTCACCAGTGTGTCACCAACTTCAAAAAAGTCTCCTGAATTCACTTCTACAGTTTCATTATCACATCCAATCCAGCAAGTGGTATTGACGACTCCATCAACAATGTCAGATGCATTGACCATCCAGTATACTGTACTTCCGTTGGTACCCATGCTCGCATTGACAGTAATAGCAGATGGACAGTATATATTTGGACCAATGCCTGTTCAAAATATTATCAATAACAACATTTGGTTTATCTGTGAAATTTCCAACCGTCGTCAGCTTAGTTTTCTTAGCATTTAGCTTCAACAGTCTCTTCTTCCCCGATTCGTTAACCTTTTCTGTAATTTGCGTTATATTCTAGAGGCTGTTTGATACCAGTGCAGTATCATCAGCATAACGCAGAATTGTGATGTTTTCGTCACCAATAGTTATTCTCGGATTTTCAATGTCTGCGTCACGCATAGCGGTCTCAATATATAGACAGAAAAGGGATGGCGAGGCAATACAACCTTGTCGAACACCTTTATGTATGGCAAAGGGATCGGTGTACTTTCCATTCCATCTCATAACAGCTGACTGACCGATATATAGTTTTTGGAGTAGTGCGAAAATACACTTGGGATATCCCATATTGATCAGCATGTCAAAGAGCTGAACTTGACTGATGCTATCAAAAGCTTTACTGTAGTCTATGAACTGCTTTAAATGTTTGTGTGTTTATTATTGCATCCGTATATGCAATGTACATTCTGTGCAATTATCCATTAAAAGATATATATATATATATATATATATATATATATATATATATATATATATATATATATATATATATATATATATATATATATATATATATACATGTATATAAAATGTGCACTTTTCAGACTAACTAAACTTAAAATAGGCATAAGCTTTCGTAGCTACAGCTACTTCATCAGTTGCATCTGATGAAGTAGCTGTAACTATAAAGCTTATATGTAAGACTAGTTAATCTTAAAAAATGCTACCATTCTATATCTATCTCTTATTCTACCTGACTAACACGGCTGCATACAGATCCATTAAAAAGGAATAGTACATGTAAAGAGTTATGCCGACATCATCTCAATAAGTTCATATTGAACCCAGCACGTATAATTTAGGCAAGTTGTATGGTTGTGCTTCCTATGGTATGCAGTGTCCAAAAAGGTTGCTCACAAATGAACTGCAAGTTATGGTTACTGTCAGATTGTTTAGTTTTTATGAATGCTGATACTGTGTAATCGATTAGAGCGCAACCATAGCACAATACAAGATTTTCACAGGTCTTGATTTTCAAGACCTACAAATTTGGAAACACCATTGGTCCGAGAGCAAGACGAGACCCAGACCATAAGGAGAGAAGACCAAGACTGAGACCAATAAAAGTGGTATTGAGACCTATAACACTGTTCAACATTTATATTATACGTTACATCAGCTTAAGCATTCTGTAAATAAGTATCGTTTATTATTGTGAATAAATCTTAAAATCTTTCGTTCATTAATAATGGTAAGTTACAACTTCATTCATTTGTTAATAATTCATCTAGAATTTTCTTCAAGCTTTAGATAATAATCAACATAGCATCAATATATCTGATATCAAAATTTTGCTTCTAACAACCAATAAAATAACTAGTGCCATAAATAAATCATTTTGCTTCTAACAACCAATAAAATAACTAGTGCCATAAATAATCACCTGTTGTTCCCATCGTTGTTCCGACGGTGGTCGGCACGGTGGTCGGCCAGTGGTCGGCGGCCCGGTGGTCGGCCCAGTGGTCGGCCAGTGGTCAGGCCCGGTCGTCTGTTCGGTGGTCGGCCCGGTGGTCGACCCGGCTGGAGATCCTGTTGTGTAATCAGGAGTTAATTCTGTTACACACAAATTATTACAAAATATTACCAATGTTTTCAGCGTCATGGGTATGTGAAAAAAGATGTTCATTGATGTAAATTGCTCATCATTCTTTCACATAAAACACTCGCTATGACTTTACCACCACAGGGTGAAGATCTTAGATGAATACTGCAATAATTTGGGTCGAGTTACTTACTCAAAACTATACATGTCTGAGATGCCAATGTTGTTTAAAAGCTACATTGTATTTAAAATAACGGCATGATGAATTCCATCAGAACAACGAACAAGAATCTTAGATAAAATTACAGGTATAATGATGAATACTACATTTAATTTTACCTATGACAGTGACATTGAAGCCACACATCGCAGTGTTGATTGCAGCATCAGATGTATAACATGTCACCAGTGTGTCACCAACTTCAAAAAAGTCTCCTGAATTCACTTCTACAGTTTCATTATCACACCCAATCCAGCAAGTGGTATTGACGACTCCATCAACAATGTCAGATGCATTGACCATCCAGTATACTGTACTTCCATTGGTACCCATGCTCGCATTGACAGTAATAGCAGATGGACAGTATATATTTGGACCAATGCCTGTTCAAAATATTATCAATAACAACATTTGGTTTATCTGTGAAATTTCCAACTGTCGTCAGCTTAGTTTTCTTAGCATTTAGCTTCAACAGTCTCTTCTTCCCCGATTTGTTAACCTTTTCTGTAATTTGCGTTATATTCTAGAGGCTGTTTGATACCAGTGCAGTATCATCAGCATTTAACGCAGAATTGTGATGTTTTCATCACCAATAGTTATTCTCAGATTTCAATGTCTGCGTCACGCATACCAGTCTCGATATATAGACAGAAAAGGGATGGCGAGGCAATACAACCTTGTCGAACACCTTTATGTATGGCAAAGGGATCGGTGTACTTTCCATTCCATCTCATAACAGCTGACTGACCAATATATAGTTTTTGGAGTAGTGCGAAAATACACTTGGGATATCCCATATTGATCAGCATGTCAAAGAGCTGAACTTGACTGATGCTATCAAAAGCTTTGCTGTAGTCTACGAACAGCTTTAAATGTTTGTGTGTTTATTATTGCATCCGTATATGCAATGTACATTCTGTGCAATTATCCATTAAAAAAGATATATATATATATATAAATGCTAGCACTTTTCAGACTAACTAAACTTAAAAATAGGCATAAGCTTTCGTAGCTACAGCTACTTCATCAGTTGCATCTGATGAAGTAGCTGTAGCTAATAACTATGGCTATTTTTGTTTAATTAATCTTAAAATCTACCATTTATATATATCTCTTATTCTACCTGACTAACACGGCTGCATACAGATCCATTAAAAAAGGAATAGTACATGTAAAGAGTTATGCCGACATCATCTCAATAAGTTCATATTGAACCCAGCACGTATAATTTAGGCAAGTTGTATGGTTGTGCTTCCTATGAGTATGCTTAGTGTCCAAAAAAGGTTGCTCACAAATGAACTGCAAGTTATGGTTACTGTCAGATTGTTTAGTTATATGAATGCTGATACTGTGTAATCGATTAGAGTGCAACCATAGCACAATACAAGATTTTCACAGGTCTTGATTTTCAAGACCTACAAATTTGGAAACACCATTGGTCCGAGAGCAAGACGAGACCAAGACCATAAGGAGAGAAGACCAAGACTGAGACCAATAAAAGTGGTATTGAGACCTATAACACTGTTCAACATTTACATTATACGTTACATCAGCAAGCATTCTGTAAATAAGTATCGTTTATTATTGTGAATAAATCTTAAAATCTTTCGTTCGTTAATAATGGTAAGTTACAACTTCATTCATTTGTTAATAATTCATGTAGACTTTTCTTCAAGCTTTTAGATAATAATCAACATAGCATCAATATATCTGATATCAAAATTTTGCTTCTAACAACCAATAAAATAACTAGTGCCATAAATAAATCATTTTGCTTCTAATAACCAATAAAATAACTAGTGCCATAAATAATCACCTGTTGTTCCCATCGTTGTTCCGACGGTGGTCGGCTCGGTGGTCGGCTCTGTGGTCGGCCCGGTCGTCGGCTCGGTGTTCGGTTCGGTGGACGGCCCGGTGGTCGGCCCGGTGGTCGGCCCGGCTGGAGATTTTGTTGTGTAATCAGGAGTTAATTCTGTTACACAAAAATTATTACAAAATATTACCAGTGTGTTCAGCTTTATTTACATTATAGTTACATCAGCAAACTTTCTGTAAATACGTATCACTTATTATGTGTGAATAAATCTGCAAATCTTTCGTTCGTTAATAATGGTAAGTTACAATTTCATTCATTTTGTTATTAATTCAAGAATGCTCACCTGTTGTTCCGATCGTTGTTCCGACGGTCGTGGACTTGATCGTCGACTCTGTCGTCGGCTCGGTGGTCGGCCCGGTCGTCTGTTCGGTGGTCGGCCCGGTGGTCGACCCGGCTGGAGATCCTGTTGTGTAATCAGGAGTTAATTCTGTTACACACAAATTATTACAAAATATTACCAATGTTTTCTGCGTCATGGGAAAGACTTAAGTACTGTATGTGAAAAATGATGTTCATTGATGTAAATTGCTGATCATTCATTCACATAAAATACTCACTATGACTTTACCACCACAGGGTGAAGATCTTAGATGAATACTGCAATAATTTGGGTCGAGTTACTTACTCAATCTATACATGTCTGAGATGCAAATGTTGTTTAAAAGCTACATTGTATTTAAAATAACGGCATGATGAATTCCATCAAAACAGAACCAACGAACAAGAATCTTAGATAAAATTACAGGTATAATGATGAATACTACATTTAATTTTACCTATGACAGTGACATTGAAGCCACACATCGCAGTGTTGATTGCAGCATCAGATGTATAACATGTCACCAGTGTGTCACCAACTTCAAAAAAGTCTCCTGAATTCACTTCTACAGTTTCATTATCACATCCAATCCAGCAAGTGGTATTGACGACTCCATCAACAATGTCAGATGCATTGACCATCCAGTATACTGTACTTCCGTTGGTTCCCATGCTCGCATTGACAGTAATAGCAGATGGACAGTATATATTTGGACCAATGCCTGTTCAAAATATTATCAATAACAACATTTGGTTTATCTGTGAAATTTCCAACTGTCGTCAGCTTAGTTTTATTAGCATTTAGCTTCAACAGTCTCTTCTTCCCCGATTTGTTAACCTTTTCTGTAATTTGCGTTATATTCTAGAGGCTGTTTGATACCAGTGCAGTATAGTCAGCATAATGCAGAATTGTGATGTTTTCGCCACCAACAGTTATTCTCAGATTTTCAATGTCTGTGTCATGCATAGCGGTCTCAGTATATAGAAAGAAAAGGGATGGCGAGGCAATACAACCTTGTTGAACACCTTTATGTATGGCAAAGGGATCGCTGTACTTTCCATCTTATAACAGCTGACTCACCGATATACACAGTCTTTGGAGTAGTGCGACAATACACTTGGGATATCCCATATTGATCAGCATGTCAAAGAGCTGAACTTGACTGATGCTATCAAAAGCTTTGCTGTAGTCTACGAACAGCTTTAAATGTTTGTGTGTTTATTATTGCATCTGTATATGCAATGTACATTCTGTGCAATTATCCATTAAAAAAAGTAATAGTACATGTAAAGAGTTATGCCGACATCATCTCAATAAGTTCATATTGAACCCAGCACGTATAATTGAGGCAACTTGTATGGTTGTGCTTCCTATGGGTATGCTTAGTGTCAAAAAGGTTGCTCACAAATGAACTCCAAGTTATGGTTACTGTCAGATTGTTTAGTTATATGAATGCTGATACTGTGTAATCAATTAGAGTGCAACCATAGCACAATAAAAAGATTTTCACAGGTCTTGATTTTCAAGACCTACAAATTTGGACACACCATTGGTCCGAGAGCAAGACGAGACCAAGACCATGAGGAGAGAAGACCAAGACTGAGACCAACAAAAGTGGTCTTGAGACCTATAAAACTGTTCAACATTTACATTATATGTTACATCAGCAAACATTCTGTAAATAAGTATCGCTTATTATTGTGAATAAATCTTAAAATCTTTCGTTCGTTAATATAATAATAATGGTAAGTTACAACTTCATTCATTTTGTTATTAATTCAACTAGACTTTTCTTCAAGCTTTTAGATAATAATCAACACAGCATCAATATATCTGATATCAAAATTTTCCTTCTAATAACCAATCAAATAACTAGTGCCATAAATGCTCACCTGTTGGTCCGATCGTTGTTCCGACTGTTGTTGTACCAACAGTTGTCGGCTGGGTCGTCAGCTGGGTCGTCGGATCGGTCGTCGGATTGGTCGGCGGCTCGGTCGGCGATTCTGTTGTGGAATCAGGAGTTAATTCTGTTACAACTGCAATGAAAATACACCAGCCACACCAAAACTACACCAAACGCTGTGTTGTACGTAGGTGAACCTCTGCAGGCGACGATAGGGCGTAGAGGAACATCAGGTTTGTGAATCTTCGGCTGGCCAAAGAACCTAGGGCAGGATGAGCTGGATGGTCTGAGATGTCGGTAGAGTTGGGTGAAGAGGGCACCGGCACGGTGGAGGGCAAGGAGTTTGCTAGTGACTCTTTTCTCTATGGATGGGATGGGGTTCTTCTTGAGGGGGCGGTATGAATTGGATAACCAGCGACACCAGCAACACCCGAGCATCAAGTTCACCATGGAAACAGAAGAAGACGGCAAGATCGCGTTCCTTGATGTTGGCATTTCCAGAACCCAGACGGCTCCCTACACCACGACGTCTACAGAAATCCCAGGCACACAGATCGGTACCTGAACCAGCTCTCCTTCCAGCACCCAAGCATCAAGTCATCGGTCAACCGTACCCTCGTACAACGCGCCTACAACATTTGTGACAAGGACAGCCTTCCCAAGGAACTACAGCACATCCGAACTACCCTCAAACGCAAAGGTTACAATCCCAACAAGATCAGCACAGCGGAGCCGGTTCCAAACCCTGAAAGCAAGGTAAGTAATCTAACCCTCTCTGCTTGTCTCCCCTATCTAGGTTCGACGTCTCACAAACTACAACGCATCCTCCGACGAGCAGGCATCGATATGTTCCACTCAGCCCCCAGCAAACTCCAAGGACTTCTACACACCCACAAGGACAAACCGGACCCAAACAACAGAGCGGGAGTCTACCGGATCCCCTGTGAGTGCGGCAAGGTGTACATCGGCGAAACAGGACGCAACCTCCCCATCAGATTGAAGGAACACCGAGCACACGGCCGCAGAGGAGATTTCGAGAAGTCAGTCATCGTCAAGCACTCGCACATCAAGGACCACCAAATCGACTGGCAGGCAGCCCAACTCATCACACCCATCGACGCATGGCACCCCAGACGCATCAGAGAGGCCATCGAGATCGTCAAACACGACACTGTGCCACAGGACATCGGCTTCTTCATCAGCGACATTTGGCGACCAATACTACAGACTGAAGGATCTTCTATATCCAAAGTCCATAACCCACCCCAGACTGAGGGATCGCCTATATCCTAAGTCAACCACCCTCCTTCCCCCTGTGCTTGTTAACAACTAATTCAGTTCAGTGAGCACACACTCCTCTCCCCCAACCCCTAGGATCCTAGTCTCAACTGTTCCCACCTGCGCGCCTCAACGAACTAATCCTCCAGCATCCATTCATGAGATGATCCTCCAGCAGTCTACTTAAGCAGCAGCATTTTCCAGAGTCCGGCATTCTCCTGAGTCCGACAACTCGAAACGTCGAGTTGTACCTCCAGTTCTTTTCAGAACTAATTACTACTCAATTGAGATTCCACATGGTGTCACCGCAATTAGTCTTACTTATCATCCTCACCATGCAAAGCTACAAGTTTTACCAATGCAATATAAAATTACAATGAACAATGATTGTTAAAAGGCTGACTGGCCCTGGTCATGATATACTCGGCAAAGACGATATTCTGACAACAAGGAAAAACCCTGCATACACAACCATGCAAACAAGGTTGATTTGCCAAAAATATAAACACCGTAGCGATACTCTTGACATATTAAACAAAAACAAAAGGTATAAATACATCATCATAAAAGTCAATAGTTAAACATAAGTAAATTATACATTAATTTTCATCAAATGAGTTTTGAGAGCCGTTTTAAATGAAGGAAGAGATGGAGATTGTTTGACATGCTCAGGTAAATCATTCCACAAAGAAGGAGCAGCAGCAGCAAAAGAACGTTTTCCCCAGGATCTCTTTGTCAATTTCTTACTCAGTTTCAGTTTCAGTTTACATTTATTTCCATACTGTCACAAAGAAAGTGATATAATAAACAGAGTAGTCTGCTTAAGCAATCAAAGAATAGAAAACAGTATGGGGGCCGATTTGAGAAGCCAAGGCTTGTAGAAAATCGGCCTATGGACAGACCAAGACAAGACAAACGGAAAAACAGAGGACGTACAAATTATGAGCAAAATATTTTACAATAACAACAAAAACGCTTAATTAACTGTAATGAGATGAAAATAATATTTTTGGAAAGGGACAAATGATGATGTACCTTGCAAAGCAGCTAATGGAAAGAAAGCTGTGTTACATACTGGGACATAATGACTCTTTTGAAGGAGGCTTTAAAACGGTCCACTGACGGTTGACTTTTTATTTCTTCGTCAATGGCATTCCATAAGCGAGGACCATAGAAACGAAGGGTGTTCATGGAATAGGTAGTGCGGGTGTAAGGAACCAGGAGATTATGACAAGATCTGGTTGAGTAGGAATGCAAATCTTGGACAGAAGAAAAATAACAAGAGAAGGTACTAGGAAGAAGATTTCTGGAATACTTGTACATAAATATCCCAGTGTGAAGTTTGTTTATGTCAGAAAGTGTGAGGGTGTTGAGCTGTGCAAAATGTGGTGCAGTGTGTGCACGAGGATGTGAACAAGTACAAACGCGGATAGCCCGTTTTTGAGTGAGAATAAGGGAGTGCAGTTTGTTATTGCTTGACCGAGCCCAAGCAATATTACAGTAGTTTAAGTAGGGCAAAATAAGAGTATTATAGAGTAAGACCATAGAAAAGGGCGGGAGAAAAGGACGCAGTTTAGACATAACACCGGTATTACGAGAAGTGATTTTTGTGAGAGAAGAAATGATCAGACCAGGAAATTTGTGATCAATAATGACACCAAGAAACTTTGTGGAGTAGACCCTGTGTGATAGGAATGTTGTTTATAAATATAGGTGGAAGCTCAAGATTGAGGGAAAATTGACAAAAAAAAATTTTAAATTTTAAAATATTTTTAAAAAATAAAAAAAAAGGGGAAGATAAAATGAAAAAAAAGAAAACACAAAATGAAATATAAGGGGGGGAAAAAAAAAAATCATTAAAAAAAAGAACCCAAAAAGGACCTCAACCCCTGAGAAAAAAAGGGCAAGAGCTTTTTTTATTAAAGAAAAATTTTTTTTAAGAAATAGCAACCAAGAAAATTTTTTAATGTCCATTAAAAAAAATCAACGATTGATCAAGGGGAAAGTAATAATGAAAAATTTTTCGGGGGCAAAATAATTGTAAAAGAACCAAACCAATCAAAATGCAAACACAGCTGATACTAAAAATAATTTTAATATAAAAAAAATTATAAACAAGTTTATTTAAAAAAAAAAAATATTATATTTTTTTTTATTTTTTTAAAAAAGGAAAAAAAATTTAAATTCAGAAAAAGACCAAAAAAGAAAATTAAATAAATAAATTAAATTTTAAAAGGGAAAAACAAGAAAACTGGGCCTGCCACCATTATTTTTTTATATAAAAAGAAAAAATTTTTAAAACCAAGATCGAAATGATGGGGGAATTTTATAATAAAAAATGTTAAAAAGAAAAAATTAAAAAATATGGGTTTTAAAAAATTTAAATGTGGAAAGATTTTTTTTTTAAGGGATCCATTTTTTTCCCCTAATTGTTAAAACTTTTCAACCTTGGGGGAAAACCCCCGAACCGGGGCATTAAAATTTAAAATTATCAAACCCAATTTAAAGCCCAAATGTTTTATTGGGGTTTAAATTTTATTAAAACCAAAGGTTATTTGAAAAAAAAAATATGGGGCTTTAAAGGGAAACTAAAAACAAAGATTTTAAAAACTTGTTTAAGGGGACCACTTTGAAAATTTTAACTTTTTACCCCAAACCATATTTTTAAAACACAAGATAAATTTTTAAACCATTAAAAAACCCATTACTGAAGCACAATTTTTATCTTAATATTATTTTTAAATTTGAATAAAAATTTAAAAAAAATTGAAGATTGTCACAATGAAATAAAAAATTAACCAAAAGAATTTGAAAAATGTAATTTTTTTTTGGGGGTTTTTGTAAAAAAAACTGTTTAATCTTTTAATTTTTAAAAAAATTAAAAGAACCGCAATTTTTAAAACAATTAATCCGAAATTTATTCGTGGGAATTAAGAACCAAAAAAAGGAGCAAAAATTTTTAAGACCCGGGGAAGGGAATTAAAAAAAAAGGCCCAAAAAAGACCAAAAAAAATTGTTTAACTTTTTTTTATTAAAAAATTTCAGAAACCGCCAAACCATTTAAAATTTTAAAAAAATATCGTCGTTAAAAAAATGGTAAGTTAAAAAACATCTTAAAAAAAAATTAAATTTCCATGGGGAAAATTTTTTCTAATTAGACTTTAAATTTTTAAAAGGGTCACATATCAAAATTTTCCTTTAAAAAAACTCTGAAACCAAACCAATATTTTTGGAAAAAGGGGGTTAGAAAAAATATTTTTCATGTCGGTTAATTTGGGTTTTTTTTGAGGGGTCGAAATCTTTTAAAATTTTAAAATGCAAAGGTTTACAAAAAAACAAGTTTTTGTTCCAATTTAAAAAGGTTTTAGAATACAGTTTGGGGGGAAAGAACCCTTTTAAAACGGGAAAAAATAAAAAGTTTTAAAATTTTTTCCCCAAACATAAGGAGAAAGACAAGAAAACGGAAAAATAAAAAAAAGTTTCTTAAAACCACAAAGGGGGGTTCAAAAATTCCCCAAAAATTTTGGTTATAGCAACTTTTCTGTAAAAATTTTTTGGTTTTATTATTTTTAAAAATTCCTTTCAAATCATCGTCTTTAAAGGGTAAAACCCTTAAAATTTACATTTTGATTATGATTTTTATTATACCAAAAGGTGTTTTCAAGGTTCCTTTTTTATATCCAAAAATGCAAAACTTTTTTGGGTAACTAATATTTTTGATTTATCTACTAATTCGGGAACAAAAGAATTTTTTCAACCGGAAAACAAATTTTTCAATTTTGAAATGTTTTTGGAATTTTTTTCTAAGGGAAAGTTCGGGTGATCAAAAGAAAAAGTTTTGAGAAATTTATAAAAGAAAGCTATTCCAATTTTTAAAAAATCCAAATAAAATAATAGAAGGCTGGCGATAAAAATACAGACATTTTACAATTTTTCTTTTCTGAATTTTACATGTTCAGATTAAATTTTTCAAAAGCCGAAACTTTTTCTATTTATAAGTGAAATAGTGCTTATTGACAATTTAAAAGTTAAAATACCAGAAATTTTTTTCCTGCCCACGGGTAAAAAGGGTTTCACATGTATCGTATTCAGTGTTCCACCTTCCAGGAAAGCAAACTGAAAAATTTGGGAAAAATATAAAAAAAATAATTTCAAACACAACATCAGTTTGAAAGGGGACCACAAAAATTAAAAAGGGAGACCTTTGTGTCCGAGAGAAACCCCAATGTAAATTTAAATAAAAAAATAAACCAAGATAATCAAAATTACATGTTAAACAAGCTTTTTTTTGACATCTAGGTCAGACTTATTAAACTTTAACATTTTGTATTTATTACATCCAAATATGCAATGTACATTCGGAATTATCCATTTGGGGGGATAGTAAAAGTTATGCAGATATTTCAATAAGTTCATATTGAATCAGCACGTATAATTTGGCAATTGATGTTTGTGCTTCCCATGGGTATTTATTCCAAAAAGGGTTGCCCAAATGAACTCCAAGTTATGGTTACTTCAGATTGTTTAGTTTTATGAATCAGATACGTGTAATAATTAGGTGCCCATAGCACAATAAAAATTTTTTCCCATTTTTGCCCTTGAAAAATTGGGGAGACCAAGACCATAAGGGACACCAAAACCCAGACAACAAAAAAATGGCTTGAGACCACAACACTGTTCAACATTTACAAAAAATGTTACATCAGCAAACTTTTAAATAAATATAAAATAAATTTCAAACATTCGTTGTTAATAATGGTGTTACATCTTTATTCATTTTTTTATTAATTAATTAGACCTTTTTAAATTTTTTAAGTCCCGGGGGCCAAAAAATTGAAATTTTTTTTTTTCACTTTCCACAAAAATTGACACAATAATGATAAAAAATAAAACATATCTTCTCCTAATCTTTAACCCAAAAACAGGCTAATTACAAGGTGGGTTTTCCTAAAAGATTTTTCTTAATTGGAAAAAATTGCTTTTCCCAAAAACTTAAAACTTACTGAAAAAATTTTTTTAAATTTTTATGGTAATCCAGGTGACTTCCAATAAAATTAAGCTGAAAAAATTTTAAAACTTAATTTTTCAATTCCGAACAGACACCACTCCAGCTGGGACAGGAAAATACTGAACTTGTCAATACCCCTTTACGGGCAGGGACATTCTAAAAATATTGCCTTTAATAAACCAAAATCTTTGTGGAAGGTAGAAAAACTTCATTTTTTTTAAAAATGTTTTTTAATTTTTTTAGAATTTTTAATAAAAGTAAATAGTTTTTTTTTAATTAAAAAATAATGTTAAACCATTTCCGGGGGGCCATGTTTTCCCCTGGCCTGTTCGGTGAAAACCGGCTGGTTTTCCGGTTTAACTTGTTTTGTGAATAAATAATTCTGTGCAATTTTCCCCTTTAAAAAAAGGGGAAATACGTTAAAAATTTGGCAATATGTCTCAAAAATTCTTTAATAAAACCGGTTTTTCAACGGGGTTTGTGTTCCTTGGGTTGTTTTTCCAAAAAATTGTCCTGAACCCCAAGTTTGGGTTAGCAATTGTTTTTTTTTAAATAAACGAAAAATTATCAAAAATAAAAAAATTTTTTCAGGATTGATTTTAACCCACAAATTTGGGAAACCCGGGCCGAAAGCAAAGACGGAAAGACCCTAAAAACAAGAAAGACCGAGACTAAAAAAGTGGGCTTGAGACCAAAAGTTTCCATTTAATAATATTTTTTAAGCAAACTTTCTTAAAAAAATTTAAAAATATTAAAAATTTTTTTTAAAAAAGGGGCATTTCATTCTTTTTGTTAAATTCAATTAAACCTTTTCAACATTATTTGGAAAAATTTTTTCTTATTTTAAAAAACCTTGGGAAAATACATGATAAAAAATTATCAATTTTTCCAAAAGTTTTAATCACACGTTTTTGGGCAATTATTTTTTTGCTTCCAGGGGGATTTTTGAAAAAGGTTGCTCACAAATCCCAAATTTTTTACTTTTTAAAGTTTTAGTTTAATGATACCGGGAAACAAATTAGGGGCAAAACCCTGACAATAAAAGTTCCCGGCTTGATTTTTGGGCCCAAAGACCCTTTAAAAGGAGACAAGAAAAAGAAAACAAAAAAATTTTAATAAAAAAAAATTTAATAAAGTTAAAAAAAAATTTTTAAAAAATTTTTTAAAAGAAAAATTTTAAATTTTGTTGTTAAAAATGGTGTTTTTCCTATTATTTTTTTTAATTCAATAACCCTTTTCTTTTTAATTTTTAAAATAAATTTGGGTCAAAAATTTGAAAATAATTTTCCCAAAACTTAAAATACATTTAAAAGTAAAACCCAATTTTCCCCTTTTTCAAACTTGGCCCGCCCAAAACCCTCGGGGCCTAAAAAAATTTTTAATGGAAAAAATTTTTCAAAAAAAAATTACCAAATAACCAAATTTTTACTTTTAGGAAACCAAGAAAATTTATTTTTTCATTATTTTAATTCCAATTCTTTCAATAAACACTCACTGGTTTTCCAAAACAGGGAAGTTTGGGGTTTGAAAAAATTTTCCCAGTTTTCAAAATCTTTTGGGGGGGTTCAAATAATTTAAAAATTTCTTGAATTTTATAATTTTTAAATTTTTTAAAAAAGGGAAAATTTTAAAAAATTCAGCAAATAGGGGAAATTTCAAATTTTTATTAGGCCCATCTCCAGGAAAAAATTTAGTTGGAAAAAAGAAAGGAAAATTTAAAAAAAAATTTAAAAAAAAAATTAAAACCCCAAGGGGACTTTGTGTTTTAATGAAATAATAAAAATTTACACAAAAAAAACCCCAAATTTAAAAAAAGGAAAATTTTTTTGATTAAAAATACTTTTTTTAAAAATACTTTTTCACAATCATTGAATTTCCTAAAAAAGGAAAGTTAAAAAAATCAGAAGTAAGTTTAAAAAAGACCCAAAATTTTCAATTTTTTTTCCCAAAAAAAACTTTTTCAAAGAATCCTTTGGGTTTTTCATTTTTGTTTTCCTTTGAATTTAAAAAACCCCTTCTCAAATGGTGTAAACAGACTTATTGAGTCCCTCTAGACCCAAGAAAACAATTTCAAGCCAAATATAAAGTTTTATATGGGTGCCAGCCCACAATCCCTTCAAAAAAAAAATGTTACCCAAAACAAATTTGTTGTGCACATTTTTTGCACTGCTGACATTCTACAGAGAAACCAAGAGATTCTATTTGTCTGGCCATTCTAATACCCACAACCAGACCTCAAAATAAACATCTCAGGTTGCCGGTCTGTCTGGGCCATGAAAGCAAGTGGCAGGATGACTGATTACATTGGGATTAGTGGGTAACATCAATGGATGACATCTGTACAGTTTCAATGGGTTGTCTGCTGGCAGGGGGGCGGGGCCTTACTTTGAAAGCTGCATACCGGGTCAATGGTTCACCCCAGGTTGAATTTTTTTTAGCATGTTAAACAACAATTGTTTACAAAAGGACTAAATGAAATAGCACCATGCACCTCTGCAGGGACATATGTATACACAACGTCAATGTATTAAGACTCACGATCTTTGCTGCCAGGCAATTTATGAATTTATGTTCCAGTGAAATTGGACTTGCTGTGCATATTATGTCATGCTCCTCAAAGGAAAGTATGAAAAAAGTCTTACATAGAAACGCCACAATGTGGCAGTGATCATAGTAAGCAAAAGGCATATGCTTAGCCACCACATGTATAAAATTAATATGAAATTTTAGGGTGGACATGTCTTAATGGATTTGTCAACTACCACATTAAGAATTGTACGAGAAGTATTTATTTGTATGAATAAGTACTTTTTGTACCATTTATTTCAGTACGTTCTAATTCACGCACAAGTCATTCGATACTTCCTGAAAAATAGTGAGGGAAAGTTAACAAAATAATCATTAGTAAAAATGGGTGAAGCTTAAAGAAAACAAGTGTAGCACCAATTTTCCCTAACAATTCTTTATTTTCCTGAAGAAAACAACATACAAGTTTACATTTGAATGTATTTTCCTTCTGTTAGTAAATGGCTGGCTCTGCTTTCAAATAAATTGCCCGGTGTGTCTTAAATACTGTAAAGGACAAAACGCGGTCTAACTGACACCCAGTTTATAAAAACGATATTATTACTAATTCATTGTTTAATTTATTTTCACACCATTTTCTAACAATACTTGCCTTAAAATAGTGTGAGAGAAAGTTGAGAAGAAATCTTTAATAAAAATGGATGAACCAGAAACAAAGCAAGTTGTTCTTTTATTGAATCGGTTCTTATTTATTGACAAATGCTTATGTTGTTTGGTATATGTAAACAAAGAATTTACTGCCATGCTTGATAATTATCATTGCAGGACAACAATCAATAAGGCTGATTTTCATGCACATACCTATTGCACTTTTAGGAACTTGATGACAACAAGTCTATAACTGCCAAAAGTTTGAGTATCGAGTGTATACTTCTTGAGATATGGTTAAAAGAAGATTTGCTAAATTAAATATTCATGAGACTTTATTTGGAAACCGGATGACGTCACGATGACGAAATTCAATTTTTCGAATAAGTTTCTTGATTATCTACAATTTGGTGTATAGTTTGACCCAATACAATCAAGTTTAGTTCTCGGCATATCAAGGATTCCGTACAGCTCAATTATTTCGAGGTAACGAAATATTATTTCGAGGGAACGAAATATTATTTCGAGGGAACGAAATGATTTAGAGGTAACGAAATGCTTCCTATGGGTATGCTTGTGTCAAAAAAGGTTGCTCATAAATGAAACTCCAAGTTATGGTTACTGTCAGATTGTTTAGTTATACTGATACTGTGTAATCAATTAGAGTGCAACCATAGCACAATAAAAAGATTTTCACAGGTCTTGATTTTCAAGACCTACAAATTTGGACACACCATTGGTCCGAGAGCAAGACGAGACCAAGACCATGTGGAGAGAAGACCAAGACTGAGACCAACAAAACTGGTCTTGAGACCTATAAAACTGTTCAACATTTACATTATACGTTACATCAGCAAACATTCTGTAAATAAGTATCGCTTATTATTGTGAATAAATCTTAAAATCTTTCGTTCGTTAATAATGGTAAGTTACAACTTCATTCATTTTGTTATTAATTCAACTAGACTTTTCTTTAAGCTTTTAGATAATAATCAACACAGCATCAATATATCTGATATCAACATTTTCCTTCTAATAACAAATAAAATAACTAGTGCCATAAATGCTCACCTGTTGGTCCGATTGTTGTTCCGACTGTTGTTGTACCAACGGTCGTCGGCTCGGTCGTCGGCTCGGACGGCGGCTCGGTCGGCGGCTCGGTCGACGGCTCGCTCGGCGGCTCGGTCGGAGATTCTGTTGTGTAATCAGGAGTTAATTCTGTTATACAAAAATTATTACCAAATATTACCAATGTTTTCAGCGTCATGGGAAAAACTTAATTACTGTATGTGAAAATTGATGTTCATTATTAATGTAAATTGCTCATCATTCTTTCACATAAAACACTCACTGTGACTTTACCACTACAGGGTGAAGATCTTAGATGAATACTGCAATAAATTGGGTCTAGTTACTACTCAAATCATATATGTCTGAGATTCCATGTTTAAAAAATACATTGTA